>JAOPSE010000043.1:1774360-2079418 GCA_029449295.1 Zea luxurians | reverse complement strand
CAAGCTAGGTTCATCATCAAGAAGGCAACACAATGATGTATCAAGAAAAGGAGAAAAGGCTCCTATTCTTAACTCTAGCTTTTATCTGTGTGATTAAATATTGACTTGAAACCATGTAAGATGGTTGTCAAGTATATTTGGGTGCCTACACAAAGAGAAAGGTCACAATAAGGATTGTGTGGGTACTCAAGGCTCTTCCTACTAATCTCAAAGGACCCAATTCAAATTGGGTACCAAGATATGAAGCTTAAACTTGTTTTGCAGGATCACACCTTCAATGGATTAAGTTGGGTGCTCGATATTGAATGTATAAATCATATTTGGAGATAGTAGCAAGGGTGGTAACAACTGAATCTCAAGTGCATATTATTTTCAAATCTTATCTCTTTTGTGACTTGTGTAGCCACTAAGGAAAAAGAAGCACTTGAGGATATACATCAATTGTTGATTATGAAGTAAAAGTCCAATTGGAAGAAAAATGAATCTTATCATATGGTCAACAATCCAAAACTATGTGATGTACTCTTTCTAGTTAATTTAGATTTGATTCTTCTTTATTACACACTCACCATAATATTAAGTCAGCCTTTAGACTTCATTGAACAACCATGCATATTATTCATGTCATTCAAAATATATTGTGCATGAGGGCTCAAGGAAAATTTAGTCCATATTATGAGGTTTCTCTATTTTAGCAACTCGCTTGCCTTCCACATTTAAGGATCATCATTTGTGAAACCCTCTCTTGTGTTTCTAATGCTCTCTTTTCTAAGTGTTTCAACAAGGTCCTCCCAAGTTCTTTGAAGATGAATTCAAAATCTACAAATATAAGAGTCTTGGTTGTTTCAATCATTGAGCTTCAATTGATCTCATATCAAGTATGATTGAATCAAATAAAGATGAATGAAGTTCAAGATCACTTGGTTGGATGAAATCATAATGAGAAAAGAAATCACAATGAATCAAGAAGGAAGTTGAACTATCCTATCAACCAAATAATGAAGATGTAGTGACTTATTTATATGATATCCTTCATTATGAGGTTTGAGGTTCATATTAGCATGCTTTACCCTTCAGGATTTCAATTGATATACTTTCAGTTCTTAAATCTTCAATTGGTTTAATTTTCATCATCTATGTAAAGCATGTTATGTTAAGCCAAGATATAGTACAAACATCTCCTTTAACCTCGCATTGTTAATGTGCATAAGTGTACTTTGTGTACTCTCGCATGCACAAATTGAGGGAGAGTTTAGCCTATATCTTGTGATACTAATGATTTCTTTCAAGTTCATGTTGTGTAGTCTCACACCTTGGAGAACATCAAATGAGGATGAATGGTTCCATAGAAATGAAAATGAGTTTCTCTTGAACCTATCAAGAAAATGAGTTTCTCTTGATCGTTTGAAGAGGATGAGTTTCTCTTTGAAATATCAAGCCTATCAAAAGCTAAGATAGAAATTTAAGATTATAATGGGCACCATGTGGCGTGGAACAAAGGTGTGTCACTCCATAAACTATTGTATTACATTTATGTATCTAGGCTCTTACATGCTAGTGTGTGCATGTATATGCAATATCTTAAGTCACACCATAAGGTTGCACTTGTGGTGACGATTAAAGAATCTCTAGATATTTGATTAATACCTCTTGTGGTGATGTCATAAGTTAGTCTTAAGTCATCTTAGTAAGGTATGAGTCAAACATGCTAACTTCTCAAGAATCTTGGCTTAAAATATTGCATATCATGTCTATTAGTATACCTTTTGATTATGAGTAATTCCTTCAATTGGTACAATTTCACATTTTCATACTTTATTTGTACCAAAGTTCAAATTGTAGAACTTAATCCCTGTAGAACTTAATCCCCTGGCCTCACAAGTCCAAGTGCATAAGCTAAACAAATATTCATCACTTGTATGCACACATTTAGGGGGAGAATGGTCTATAATTTGAATCTTTGAGACTAACTTCATTTTCAAGTCTATTATGTGTGTAGTCTCAAATTAGAAAGGAATGTTCGGGCAAAGACAATCACTTCCACTGCAAATTTTGATGGGTATCAAAGATTCTTTGCTCCAATAAATGTATCTTTTATACATTTCATAAGAGAATGAGTTTCTCTTGTATATGCTACTCCAACGTCATCTAAAATTGGTAAATGTGTATCACATCCTTTTGGATTGCAAATGTCTAAAGTAGCATGGCTTATAAATTCTCCTATTTAGAACTTAATTGATTAAATAGTGCACATGTTTCTTATGTTGTATGATTATGTTCAATTGATACTCCTTTTATGCCAATGGTACTTTAAATTGCAAATAAGTACTCTCAATAGATATCAATTGAATTCATATATATGTGTGCACTAAAACTTGAGGAGAACCTAGTGTAATATGCTATTAGTGATCTGCTTATCTATCAAATTGTATCAATTGGTGTTTTTTTGATATTTTTCATACATGATCACTAGTTGTATAATCCATACTTGTGCAATTTTCATGTTGCCTCTTGTTATGATAAGAAAATGCTAGGTGACATCTAGACTCCAGGTATCAAGGTTTATCTTTCAATTAGTATGACAATATTCATTTGATATCTTGGACCTATGTCACAATTATGCCAACAAGAGCTTGCAAATGAATTCTAAATCCAACACAAGTCTGGAAACCCCTTGAAAAGGTAAAACACAAAGGTACATCACTTCATGTCACTTCTACATTACTTTTTTGTCATCTAAGGATCCTTTTCATGATAGTGTGTTCACATCTTGCTTAAATCATAATTTCTACCCTTTATATTCTTTGTATCCTTTTTGGAGATTTATGACAAAGGGGAGAAATTTTGCATTAAAGCGTATCTTTATTTTTGAAAAGGGGAGAAATAATTAACAAAAGGGGGGAATCATAAGAAAAACATAAGATGTAGAAAGTTGATGAGTGCATACTATGTCATGAGCATCACATTTATTTTATGACACACTGCACCCTATGAATAGTATGATATAAGTTGTCTCCATACTTTGACCCAAATATGTGCTTTTGGCATTTGAGTACAAAATTGGTATTTTCTGAAATGCACATATTTAGGGGGAGAAATTATATCATAGGATTCAAAATCTTATTTATCAAATCTTATGTAAGCTTTAAATGTGTTGTCATCAATCACCAAAAAGGGGGAGATTGAAAGTGCATTCATCCCTTTTGTGAGTTTTGGTGATTTGGATAACAACACATTTAAAAGACTAACAAGTTTGCTAAGTGTTGAACAGGAAATTCAGTATGATGAACATACTTGAATAGTGTATAATGACAGTGAACAAAGGTTCAACACAAGGTTAAATAACAAGTGAGACAATGCAAATGGATACAATATGATCTCTATATTGGTTTGAATATATGGACAAGACCTAAGAAATCACTACATACATATGATCAGAATAGAGGATGAAGTGATTAAGAGGATTGGTCAAACCAAAGTGAATAAGATATGAGGAATCGTGAATTGGCTTGACCATATTACTATCAGTCCATATATGCTTCTATGAGAATCAAACTAGAGCTTGATTGATCTTAACAATTATATCTAAAAGACATTCAAGCAAGGTTCACAATATTGAAGAAATGATTCTCTCAATGGATGCTCAATAGGATGTGACTCAAGAATGGCTTGATAGGGTGAAGATAGCAAGGAAAGGGCTTCGAGGAACTAAGCAAAGGTGAAGGCCAAGCGACGGCTTGTGGACCGAGATACCATGGCTAAGGTGAAGAAGAGAGTACTTGCACTAAGTCGATGAACTAATCAGCTATGAAGAGTTATAACATGTTGATGCATCAGTAAGGTGACTTGAAGCCATGATTTGAACTCATATATGGTGATATGGTACAAGTCACAGGGTTTGATTTGTGTTTGCTTCAAAGGTGAGACAAAGATGTTTGTGATCGTTATGAAGCAACGCCATGGAGAAATCACACATGAGACGCCAATTACTCAAGGAGTTTACTTAATTATATTTTATTTAACTTGAGTATAGGAATCGTCGTACTATAAAGGGGGATCCAAAAAGAAGGCTGGTGTTTGCCAAAGCTCAAATCTCTATATTCAAAAGCTATTTTTGAAAAACAAAAATCTCTTTAACATTCTATGGTAGACCATGGTTAGGTTTTGAGAAACCTAGAGTGTTCTTGTTGAAAAGCAGCTGAACTTCTTCAACTACAGCTGAGCTTTTCAGCTGAGCTGAACTTCAGCTGAGTTGAGCTTCTTCAGCTGCAGCTGAGCTGAACTTCCGCTGAGTTGAGCTTCTTCAGCTGCAGCTGAGCTTTTCAGCTGAGCTGAACTTCAGCTGAGTTGAACTTTCTCAACTCCAGCTGAACTTCAACTTCAACCGGGGTCCAGAGAGGTTCAACCGGTGTCCAGGGAAAGTTCAGCCGGGGTACTTTTCCCCGGACCTCACTGGTCAAAAACCGGTTGAACCGGTCCTAGGGGAGGTTCAACCGGTGTCAGGGTCACCTGACCGGTCTGACCTCCTGACTGGCAGACTGACTGCCAGTCTGACCCCCAGGCGGTTGAACCGGCCCTAGGGGCGGTTCAACCGGTGTCCGGACCTGTTTTTGCAGTCTGACCTACAGTCTGCCAGTCTTGACTGGCAGACTGACTGTCAGCCTGCCCCAGGCGGTTGAACTGGTCTTAGGGGCGGTTCAACCGGTCTTGGTCAACTTGACCAGTCTGTAGGTCAGTCTGTGCGTCAGTCTGCCAGTCAGACTGGCAGACAGGCTTGCCAGGCCTGCCAGGGGCGGTTCAACCGCCCCTAGGGGGGCGGTTCAACCGGTCTCAGACAAAAAAATCTGCCAAACGGCTAGTTTTGAGCTCCACCTATATATACTCACTCCTACCTCTCACCCCACAGTAGTGAGCACGATTTGAACTCCATTTCTAACCCAAGAAACACCTCCCTCTCTCTCACACACATCTCTTGCCTCTCCCATTTCAAATCTTTGGAGAGAAATCTTTGAGTGAGCTTGAGAGCTGCGGTTTTTGTGCTTCATCTCTAAATCTCTCTTGCTCTTCTTCTTGATTCGAGCTTGGTACTACATCGAGTTCTTTGTGGATTCATTACTCTTGGAGCTTCAGCTCCTAGATGACTAGGTGTCTCTTGTGAGTCTCCAAATCTTGTGGAAGACCACAAGAAAGTTTGTATTACCCCGCTCGTTTGAGCAAAGATTATTGTGTGGGCTTGACCTTTGTGGTCGGCAAAGGGAGGATTAGGGTTGAAAGAGACCCGACTCTTTGTGGGCGCCTCAACGAGGAAGTAGGGGCACCTTGGTGGTGTGACCGAACCTCGGGATAAATCTTGTGTCTCTTGTGTTCTTGCTCATTGTGTTTGTTTGTGTTCTTCGTTCTCTCACCCTTCCGTGGAAGATTGTTCATATCTTTTTGTTGTGTGGATTTTGAGAAGTGCCCTTCTCAGATCTACTACTTTGAACCCTGTGGATCATTTAGAACATCTCATTCCAAAGTTAACTGGGTGAATTTCGAGATCAATTCAGTTTTACCCAGTTTTGCTTCTAGTTTTTGTGAAAAAGTTTTAACTTGCCTATTCACCCCCCCCTCTAGGCAACTTTCACTCGGGCTGAGCCGAGGGTGCCTCGGGCTGAGCCGAGGGTACCTCGGACTGTGCCGAGGGTACCTCGGACCGGGCCGAGGCCTTCTCGGGCTCGGGCGTGTCGTCGGTCTTGACGGAGGGTTGATGTAGGTCTCGGGAGAATACGTCCGGGGGAACCGTTGTTCGCCCCGAGGCTATTTTAGCCAGCTCGTCCGCAGTCTCGTTGTAGTGTCGGGCGATGTGGTTGAGCTCGAGCCCGTAGAACTTGTCTTCCAGGCATCGAACCTCATCGCAGTAGGCTTCCATCTTCGGGTCGTGGCAGTGGGAGTTCTTCATGACTTGGTCGGATGACGAGCTGCGAGTCACCGCGAGCGTCGAGGCGTCGGACCCCTAGCTCGATGGCGATTCGCAACCCGTTTACCAGAGCCTCGTACTCAGCCACGTTGTTGGACGCCGGGAAGTGGAGGCGTAGCACGTAGCGTAGGTGCTTCCCGAGGGGCGAGACGAAGAGCAGGCCCGCGCCGGCCCCCATCTTCATCAGCGACCCGTCGAAAAACAAGGTCTAGAGCTCCGGTTGGATCGGAGCGGTTGGGAGCTGGGTGTCGACCCATTCAGCCACGAAGTCCGCCAAAACCTAGGACTTGATGGCCTTGCGAGGGGCGAACGAGATCGTCTCGCCCATGATCTCCACCGCCAACTTCGCAATTCTACCCGAGGCCTCTCGGGACTGGATGATCTCCCCCAGGGGGAAGGATGACACCACAGTCACCGGATGAGACTCGAAGTAGTGTCGCAACTTCCGCCGCGTCAGGATCACCGCGTACAGCAGCTTCTAAATTTGTGGGTAGCGGATCTTGGTTTCGGACAGTACCTCACTGATGAAGTAGACCTGGCTCTAGACGGGCAATGCATGCCCCCTCTTCTCGTCTCTCAACCACAATCGCGGCGCTAACCACCTGAGTGGTTGCGGCGACGTAGATCAAGAGGGCTTCTCCGGCAGCGGGGGGCACCAAGATGGGCGCGTTCGTGAGGAGCGCCTTCAGGTTCCCGAGGGCTTCCTCGGACTCAGGGGTCCAAGCGAAGCACTCGGCCTTCCTTAAGAGGCGGTACAGAGGCAGGCCTCTTTCGCCGAGGCGCGAGATGAAATGGCTCAGAGCCGCGAGGCATCCCATGACCCTCTGTACGCCTTTCAAGTCCTTGATGGGCCCCATGCTGGTGATGGCTTGCGATCTTCTCCGGGTTGGCCTCGATGCCCCGCTCGGAGACGATGAACCCCAAGAGCATGCCTCGGGGGACCCCGAAGACACACTTTTCGGGATTGAGCTTCATGCCTTTCGCCTTGAGACATCGAAATGTCACTTCAAGGTCGGGAAGGAGGTCGGAGGCTTTCCTCGTCTTGACTATGATGTCATCGACGTAGGCCTCGACCGTTTGGCCAATGTGTTCTCCGAACACATGGTTCATGCATCGCTGGTACGTTGCACCCGCATTCCTCAAACCAAACGGCATGGTAACATAGCAGTACATGCGAAGGGTGTGATGAAAGAAGTCGCGAGCTGGTCGGACTCTTTCATCCTGATCTGGTGATACCCTGAGTAGGCATTGAGGAAAGACAGGGTTTCGCACCTGTCGGTGTTTTGGGTCCGACCGCACACCCGGGGTTGCCCCTCAAGGTGTTTTAGGAGTAGGAAGGTGTCAACAACTGTAGCAAAATGGTTCGTGCTGATCGCACGAGGGACGGTGGACAAGATTTACAGGTTCGGGCCGCTTAGTGACGCGTAACACCCTACGTCCTGATGAGTATGCTTGGTGGATATGGTTACAAGAGAGCTCTCTGGATCGAGAATACAGAGAGTTGATGTGGGTGGCTAAAGAATGGATCGATCGTTCTGAAGGGGTGCCCCCTAGGCCTTATATACTCGACCGTGGGGCAGTACACATGGATAAGATAACAACAAGTGGCTAAAAGATAGTGAACCTCTTGAGATTTATCCTTTACGTAACCCTCGCCGACTTATCCTCACGTGGCTTCGTTGCATGGAGGCTCCAGCGCGGGAAAAGTTGGATCTCCGTTGCGGCCACTCGCTCGAAGCTATGGGCCGTCCGGGTTTGCACCAATCCGGCCTCACGTCGCTCTGCTTTGCTGGTTGTTTCCCCCCAGGCCCACGAAAGAATAACCTTACGATTTATTGGGCCCTCGGGCCTTTCGTGAGGTCCTTTACTCTTTCAGTGGACCCGGGGGATATCTATCCCCCACAAGCCCCCGATCTTTGGGTTAATTTAGAGGTAATCAACCCGAAGATCTCAGGTCCAGCTTGCAGGTGATTTGAAGAAAGATGGCTTCCTGTTGTTCTCTCCTGCTTCGATCACTTGTTGACCAAAAACCTAGTTTCGTGCCTGTGCCTTAGAGATCGGCATTCCTATTTGTAGGATTCTGAACTTCATTGGGTGCACCGGAGGTGCACCCAATGGGTGTAGCCCCCGAGCTTCGAGTAGATTTTAGAAAATAATCTACTCGAAGGTCTTCAGTAGAGATTATTTCCATTTGTGTTCCTTCATTTCGGTTGAGGATTGGCTTTTTAATCTTGTCCCATGCTCTTAGAAATTGGCACTATCTCGGCTTAGAATGATAATCCATGGGGTGCACCGAAGGTGCACCCAATGGGTGTAGCCCCCGACCTTCAAGTGGATTTTTTTGAGGATAATTCGCTTGAAGGTCTTCTTTTTATGTCCTTTTGCTGAAGATTACTCTTTCTGCTTATAAAAAAGTTGGCATGATGTCATCCGTGCTATGTCATCAATATTATGCTTCAGAGGTCAGCATGTATTTTGTCTTTTGCAGCCGAGTTTGCAATCCTTCCATATCTTGCTAGGTAGCGTAATTTATTTGCTCTGCGACTGATTGGACATTCGATGGACGTTCTCTGTCTAGTCTTCAAGTCGTGTCTGTCGACCATATTTTGCACTCTGCTTGGCTATACTTGGCTTCCCTCTAACTCTTGTTGATATCTCATTTTTGTCTTGAGGCATTCACTGCATGCTCTGCACAGATGTGACCATTTTGAAAAATATACTGACAATTCCTGGGCGTCCCCCCCCCAATGGGTGTGGGCAAGGGACGACTTGGTACGCTGAGTGTTTTAGCCGGCTGCTTCTGAGTTGTAATGTGATGGGACGGCGAGTGTAATCATACCCTTTGCGCTGTTGACTGGAGTCCCAATGGGTGTAGTGCTGCATGAAACGGCGTCAGCCGCCTGACGTGTCTTCGGACGGGTGGAAGTGCATATTGAATGCTTTGCGACTGTTCAGTGACCGCGGTTGGAGGTGAGCGGTTGCCTTTCTCTTCTATAAATAACGCTGTTGCCCCTCTGGTTTCTTCACATCTCTTCGCTATTCCTTACTGCTTCCTTTCTCTTCTTTCCCGCTTGCTTCCACCATGGGCAAAAACAACAAGCGCAAGCGCGAGCCGACTCCTCCATCGGAGGATTTCGGTGACTCGGAATACTCGGAGGAGGAGTTCTCCTCCGAGTCCGAGGGGTCTCCGGCTCCCGTCTCTCCCCCGGCGTCGTCCGATGACTCGGACGACTCCCAGGGGATAGCCGCGGAGGTCTGGACGTACATCCGGGCCGTCGAGCGCTCCGGGCTCGAGGGCTCGGGTGAGTCGGAGTACTCCTCGGATGAGGAGGACTCGGACGAGGGCGGCGAGGACGAGGACGACGACGACGACGACGACGACGACGACGGTGGCGACAGCGACGGCAGCGGCAGTGGCAGGGGCGGCGGCAACGGCAGCAGCAAGGGCAGCACCAAGGGCGGCAGCAGCAGGGGCAGCACCAAGGGCGGCGGCAGCAGGGGCAGCACCAAGGGCGGCGGCGGCGGCAGGGGCAGGGCCAGTGGCTAGATGCCACTGGTCTTTTTAGATATTAGTATAGATTAGAAATAGTATAGTGAAATAATGTAGTAGTATTAGTAATGTAGAGTAGTATAGTGTAGCGTAGTAGTAGTAGTAGCAGTAGGGAAGTATCAACTCATAATGAGTTGATTTGTAAGTATTGCCACTTCCCTTAATGAAGAATGACTTTGGTTTCCTCTTGATGACTCGTTTTGTTTGATTATAAATCTGATTCTTTTGAGACAATAGACGAGCAACTTGATCATCATACTGACGCTTCCAGAAGTAGCCGCCGAGCAATATTGCAGTCTGTATCGACGTTTTTAGAAGTAACGCCGAGCGACTGAGAGCTATACCAGCGTCTTAGAGGCAATGCCGAGCGATTGAAGGTCGACGTTGGCATTTTAGAAGTAATGCCGTGCGATTGAACATGAGACCGGTGTTTTAGAGGCAACGCCGAGTGATTGAAGGTCACCGTCGGCATTTTAGAAGTAATGCCGAGCGATTGAGCTCGAGATCAGCGTTTTAGAGGCAACGCCGAGTGATTAAAGGTCGCCGTCGGCATTTTAGAAGTAATGCCGAGCGATTGAGCTCGAGATCAGCGTTTTAGAGGCAACGCCGAGTGATTAAAGGTCGCCGTCGGCATTTTAGAAGTAATGCCGAGCGATTGAGCTCGAGATCAGCGTTTTAGAGGCAACGCCGAGTGATTAAAGGTCGCCGTCGGCATTTTAGAAGTAATGCCGAGCGATTGAGCTCGAGATCGGCGTTTTAGAGGCAACGCCGAGTGACTGAGTGGTGACGTCGGCATTTTAGAGGCAATGCCGAGTTATTTTGAGGATAACACCCGAGTGATGAGATGGCCCACCAGTTTTTGGAAATAACTGCCGAATGACCACGTGGCATGCTGGGATTTTGGAAATAACTGCCGGGTGATGACTGGGCACTTTTTGAAACGGTATCTGGTCTGAGAATATCCCATAAGAGCTGCACTTTTAGCCGCCTTTGCTTTCCGCGCCCTAGTTCTTGCATTCCCGCTTCCGAATCCTCTCTGCGCTCGCCTCCAATCTGCTCACCGGTAGAATCGAGATGGCTCCCAAGAGGAAAATCGCAAGCTCGTCCGCTGTGGTGATTCCTCCAATCGATCCCAACAGCCAGTTGCCTTTTGCAGGTAACCACATGTCTATCATCTCCGAAGCCAAACTCCTCCACCTCGTGTCCATCGGGGTTCTTCCTCCACGGGAACTCTGTTCTTGGCGGATTTGCCACGGGACTACGGTCCCGACAGAGGATACCCACGAGTCCGTGGTTTACGCTCCTTTTCTTCTCCGCGGCCTTGGCCTTCCTATTTCTCCCTTTTTCCGTGGTCTCCTTGATTTCTACCACATCAACCTAACCCATCTGAACCCTAACTCAATTCTGCAAATTTCCATCTTCGTCCACTTATGCGAAGCCTTTCTTGGCGTGCTGCCGCATTTTGGCTTGTGGAAACACCTGTATCATTGTCGCCCTGGGATGGCCGGGGGACAACATCAGTTGGTCAGAGGTGCCAGTTTGGAGATGCGCCAGGGACGGAAGACTGAATATCTTGAGATTCCCCTTAAAGACAGCATTAAGGGATGCGTCTGGAGTGGTTTATAGTTGATAACTATGGAAATTCTCTCCCCCCCCCGGTCGGGAAGACAGCCAGACGTTTCGCACCCCAAGCTGGACCGAGTCGCCCACAGACGAGGAGGTAGCCGAAGCCAGTGTGCTGCTAGCTGAAGTTGGACTATTGAAAGAGAGAGGTTTAACTGCTGAAGCTGTAGTTGCTGACTTCGTTTTCAAAAACATTCAGCCACTGAAAGATAGGGTCCACCCGGCTTATCTGTATCAAGGGCTCGCCGACTCAACTCGAGTTATCAACAAGAGAATCCCTTCTACAGATTTGGTGAGCCGTCTGGATATGATTCTCAGGGGCAAAGTATCCAATGTTGGTGCTCCGGTGGCGTACTCGGCCTAGAATCTGCCTCCTGCCAAAGCCTTCACTCTTTTCGTGTCAAATCCACCTGCGGACTGATGGCAATTTGGGCCTTAGAACGCGGCCCTCTGATGAAGAAGTCAATGCTTTGGTTGCCTCACTTGGGAAAATTCCTGATGATGAACGACAAATCCATTTCGAGGTGCCTTTGGATCCTAATGATGCAGAAATGAATGCCATGCTTGATATGTTGGCTGAAGATTCTTCTGACGCTACTCCTGCTGAGACATTGGCAGTGGCGCCTCTCCCAGAGGTCGGTATAACCTTGGATGTTCAGAGACCTGTCCGTGTTCGCTCGAGGCGTCCTTGCCGAACCAATCAAACTGATCTTTCTGTTGATGAGCAGAAAAAGAAAAAGAGACGTATTCGGCGAGTATCTAGTTTGGATCAGGGTGCTGGTCCCTCGGTTCCTGCTGCTGAGGAGGTTCCTGTGCCTGAATTTACTGATGCTGATCCCAATGGGTGTGGTATGTCTGTTGCTGATCCCAATGGGTGTACTCCATCCGTCGTTGATCCCAATGGGGGTGTTGCCTGTGTTGCTGATGAAGACGACAGAGAGGAAGAGAATGAGGTCCCTCTGACTCGGAAGAACAGTCGGCAATTCCTCGCCAGTGGGGAAAGTAGTGGAGTTCCTTCTCCTGCTTTATCTGCCCTCGTTGGTCTGCAAGAAATATCCCTGGCCGACTTTGATCAAACTCTTGAGGATATGGTCCCAGAGGACTTGTTATCAGGGCCAGTGGATGATGATGTAACGAAAGCTTGTGGTGCTGTGCCGGATGCTGGGTTGAGGTCATCTCGTGCCTCGTCAACCTTAGAGCGCGATCTCGAGGGTCGGGATGCTAACTTGGATTGTCCTGATTCCATGGAAGTAGCCGAGGGCCCGTCAACCTTAGAGGTGGTTACTGCGGAGAGTCTGGACCTCAAGAATGGTGCTGACACATGCCCAGCCCCCGAGGGTGTCGTCAGGGATGACTTAGCTCGGGCGAAGAGTGCGAGCCACTGCCCAGCCCCCGAGGGTGCTGCCGGGGATGATCCAGCTCAAGTGGGCAGTGCCAACTATGACCCAGCCCCCGAGGGTGCCCAGACAGGGTCTCCTTCCGGCACTTCCATGGACGTTCACGCGGGGTCACCTCCACACTCTGGCTGCATGGTGGTGGCCCAAACTTTGGACCAGGGCGTCGCTTTAGAGGGCAGCGTCCCCGCTGATCAGGTGTCCGGCTCTGTTGAAGGCGCTGAACTGATTCCCACCGTTCCGTTGCAAACTGCTTCGGGTGGTGACCTTGCGTCTGGTTATCAGCTGATTTCTCCTGATCTGGGGATCCCTTCATTCTTTTCCAACCTCCAGGTATTGTGCTGTTTTTTGGCTTGATTTTTACATTGCATGAACTTTTGCCATTATGCTCATCTGTTCTTCTCATCAGGTTTTGGTGGATGGGATGACCAGCCAGCTGAGATTGCAGGGTGCTCCTGTCCCAGAAGTGGCTTCGTCTCTTTCGTGTTGGAATCCAGTGTCACTTCATCGTCGTGTATCCGAGTTGGAGGCAACTAACGCTGGTTAGTGCCCTTTTTCTTTTCTTCGCGTTTGTTGTGGACTGTTTTACCTTCTGACCTCGTTTTGTTTGGTTACCTCTTGCTAGGAATGACTCGACAGATTGCAATTCTTGAGGAAAAACATTCTCAAGATCAGGCTGAATTGGCTCAGCGATGCACTGATCTTGAGGAAAAGTACTCTCAAAGTCAGATTGAGCTGAGTCAGGTCTCTGCCGCCTTAGATGATGCCAATGCGTTGAGTTCTTCCCTGTATGCTCAGCTCGACTCTGAAAAGGTGATATACGAAACTGTGATTTGCCTTACTGCGCTCCTATTACTTGCCTGGTTTTTGAAGGAACTGACTTGTGCTTGCAGGAAGAAAAACGTATCCTTGCCGCTTCTCGTGACAATCTTGACAGGTTGTATCGAGATTCTAGCAATTCACTGACCATTTTGGAAAGAAGTCATCGCTTCACCATGGAAGAATTAGACCTTCATCATCGTAAGCTGCAAGAATCCATGGAGGAGGTAACCCGGCTTAAGCAGTTGATATCAGCGAAGGATGCTACTATCAAAGGGCTCCGGGCTTCCAAAAAATCCATTGCCCAGGAGTTAGAGAGTGCTCGACTGGCTGTTAAAACTGCTGAAGAAACTTCTGTTACTCTCAAGGCCCAACGCGACAAAGCCCTGGACAAGGCTATTCGGGCGGGACGAATTTTGATGAGGAGACCCGGCGTGGTTGTTCCCGAAGATATAAGGGCTGACGTGAACGCTGCCCTTGATTCCTCGAGTCGCCCTTCTTCGTCGGTTGCTCCTGGAAAAGACATTGCCAAATAGAAAAAACATTTCGCGTGCTCCAAGCGCACGGTTCGCATGATCGAGTGTTTGTTAGAGGACACCAGTTTACCATTCGAATGACATAATTACTCTTTCACTGTATCAGAATTTATTAGTTAATGAGTTAGCAATAATGACGCATGATGATTATGAAATTTGTTTGCGGGATATGGAGATCATCCCCTGAATTATATAGGCACGAGCATGTTGTACTGGTCTTAAGTTACCGCCAACTTAAGCCGATCGCTGCGTTCGTAGGGTATAGTGGTCACCCTGAGTTAAGTAAGCGCGAGCATGTTACATCGCCTTAAGTCGCTGCTGACTTAAGTCGATTGCTCCGTTAGCAGGGCATAGTGGTCACCCTGAGTTAAGTAAGCGTGAGCATGTTGCACCGCCTTAAGTCGTTGCCGACTTAAGTCGATTGCTCCGTTAGCAGGGCATAGTGGTCACCCTGAGTTAAGTAAGCGTGAGCATGTTGCACCGCCTTAAGTCGTTGCCGACTTAAGTCGATTGCTCCGTTAGCAGGGCATAGTGGTCACCCTGAGTTAAGTAAGCGTGAGCATGTTGCACCGCCTTAAGTCGTTGCCGACTTAAGTCGATTGCTCCGTTAGCAGGGCATAGTGGTCACCCTGAGTTAAGTAAGAATGCAAGTCAATCGTAAATAAATTGAGTATCCTTGAGACCTTTTCTTTATTGATGACATATTTCCACTTTACAGAGTACATCACCGTTATCCCAGCAGTTTTGAGGTACGGCTAGGGATAAAACTTTCTCAGGTGTTCTATGTTCCAGGAGTTCCCAACTTCTGTGCCATCCATCTGAGTGAGGCGATATGATCTGGGCCGAGTGACTTCTGCTACTACGAAGGGTCCTTCCCATAAGGGTGATAACTTGTGTCGTCCTTCTCCCGTTAGAATTCGGCGAAGGACGAGCTCCCCTACTGAGAAGAATCGTTGCCGCACAGCCTTGTCGTGATAGCGCCTTAGAGTCTGCTGGTATCTTGCTGATTGGATTACTGCGTTTAACCGTTCTTCCTCGAGTACGTCTATGTCCTCCAGCCTGGTGGTCTCAGCTTCTGCTATGCTTTCAAAGATCAGCCTTGGCGCCCCAAACTTGAGATCAGCGGGCAGCACTGCCTCCGACCCATAGACCATGAAGAAAGGAGTGTTTCCATGCAAAGCTCGGCTAGGTTGGGTTCTTAGGCTCCAAACAACATAGGGTAATTCCCTTATCCACTTTCCTGCGAATTTTTCATTCTTATCGAAAATCTTTTTCCTGAGTGCATCCAATATCATCCCGTTGGCTCGCTCAACTTGCCCGTTAGCTCTTGGATAGGCTACAGATGCATACTTGATCTGAATGCTCTTTTGCTCGCAGAAGTCAAAGAATTCTGAACTCGTGAAGTTGGATCCTAAATCAGTTATGATGCTGTTTGGTATCCCGAATCTGAATATTATGTCTTGTATGAATTCCACGGCCTTAGTAGAGGTTAAGGAGGCAATGGGCTTGAATTCTATCCATTTAGTGAACTTGTCAATTGCTACCAATACATGAGTGTATCCCCCTTGAGCTTTCTTGAAAGGTCCAATCATATCCAGTCCCCAACATGCGAAAGGCCAAGTTACTGGTATGGTCTGCAGTTGCTGTGCCGGCATGTGTTGTTGCTTTGACAAGTACTGGCAGGCCTCGCACCTTCGAACTAACTCGGCTGCATCGTTCTTTGCTGTTGGCCAATAGAATCCTGACCTGAAGACCTTCCCGACCAGTGTTCTGGAGGCTGCATGTATTCCACATTGTCCAGCGTGGACCTCCTCCAGGAGTTGCCTTCCAGTAGATGGGAGGATGCATTTCATGAAGACACCTGATGCACCCCTTCTGTATAATGTCTCTCCAATAAGTGTATAGTGAGCCGACTGTCTTGCAATGCGCTCTGCCGAATTCTTGTCGTCTGGTTCTTCTTCATTCCTTATGTACTTAATGATTGGCCTTCTCCAGTCATCGGGATCTGACTCGGGTTGATCTATGATGTTGCACTCTTCTATTTGATCCATTGAGATACTTGGCTGCAGAATTTCTTGCACAAAAACCCCGGGTGGGACCTGAGTTCGACTGGACCCTAGCTTGGACAGTACATCGGCTGTCGTGTTCCGATCTCTTTCCACATGATGAAATTCTAGACCCTCGAATTTATCCTCCAGCTTTCGGACGGCAGTGCAGTATCTTCCCATCGAATCGTTTGAGCAATCCCACTCCTTATTTATCTGGCTGATGACTACCAGAGAATCCCCGTATACCATTAATCTTTTGACGCCCAATGATATGGCAATGTTCAATCCATGGATCAAAGCTTCATATTCGGCTGCATTGTTGGAGGCCGGGAATAGCAACTGGAGGGCGTACTTGAGGTGTTCGCCTCCAGGTGCAGTGAAGAGAATCCCCGCTCCTGCTCCCTGCAGCTTTAGTGAGCCATCAAAATACATTCGCCATACTTCTGCAGTCTCCGGGTTGTCTGGTACTTGTTGTTCAGTCCACTCCGATACGAAATCAACCAGTGCTTGGGTTTTGATGGCAGTGCGAGGCCGGAACTCGATGTCATGAGATCCCAGCTCACAAGCCCACTTGGCTATTCGACCGATTGCTTCCTTGTTGTGAAGAATATCCCCTATCGGAAAACTTGTGACTACTGTGACTTTGTGATCGTCAAAGTAGTGACGCAGCTTGCGGGCAGTTAGAAGTACTGCATACAATAGCTTCTGAACTTGAGGGTATTTTTTCTTTGAGGGGCCTAGGACTTCACTAATGAAGTAGACAGGATGTTGTATTGGATAGGCATGTCCTTCTTCTACTCGCTCGACTACTAACGCGGTGCTCACCACGTGAGTCGTGCAAGAGATATATAGCAGCAAATCTTCGGCTGGTTGAGTTGACGTGGCTCGTCGAGGTGGTTTCAGTACTGGTGGTGTTGTCAAGAATTTTTTCAGAGCATCTAGAGCTTCTTGCGCTTCTGAAGTCCACTGGAATTTGTCCACCTTCTTGAGTAACTTGTAAAATGGCAGACCTTTTTCTCCCAGCCTGGATATAAATCTGCTTAGAGCCGTCATGCATCCAGTAAGCCGTTGAACCTTCTTTTGCGATTGAGGTGCTTCCATCTTCATGATAGCCTCAATCTTATCTGGATTAGCTTCAATTCCCCGGTGGCTGACAATAAACCCGAGTAACTTTCCGGCTGGTACCCCAAAAACACATTTTTCGGGATTAAGCTTCCATCTATACCGCCTCAGGCTGTTGAAAACCACTTGCAAGTCTTCGATGAAGTCTTTTGAGTCCTGTGTTTTGATCACCACATCATCCACATAAGCCTCCACACGCTTGCCCCAGTGATCGGCTAAGCATGTTTTGAATGGCTCTCTGGTAAGTCGCTCCCGCGTTTTTGAGGCCAAACGGCATGGAGGTATAACAGAAAGCGCCGAACGGAGTAATGAATGCCGTTTTTTTCCTCATCTTCCTTTGCCAGACTAATCTGATGGTATCCAGAATAGCAGTCCAGGAAAGATAGCATAGAACATCCAGCGGTGGAGTCCACCACCTGATCTATCCTCGGGAGCCCGAAAGGATCCTTCGGACAGTGTTTGTTGAGATCAGTATAATCAACACACATGCGCCAGTCCACTTTATTCTTTTTGAGTACAAGAACAGGATTGGCTAACCACTCGGGATGTAATACTTCTCTAATGAATCCAGCCGCGACCAAGCGAGCTAACTCGGCGCGAATGGCTTCCCTCTTATCAGGCGTGAAACGACGTAATTTTTGTCGAATCGGCCTCGCCTGGGGAAAAACCTTCAGTTTGTGCTTGGCCAGTTCTCTTGGGACTCCCGGCATATCCGCAGGTTGCCATGCGAATACATCTCGGTTATCTTGCAGAAACCGGACGAGCGCGCTTTCCTATTTGTCATCCAAACTGGAGCTGATGATGGCCGTCTTGCGCTCATCAGCGAACCCCAGGTTGATTCTCTTGGTTTCTTCAGTCGGCCGCATAGAGGTCGCGGTCTGAGCTTCACTCGCCGGTATTGCGAGGTCCTCCTCAGGCTTAGAGTTCGCCAAAGTAGAGGGAGCCGTCGATGGTTTGGCGGTGAGGGCTGCTTGAATAGCCACCCGGAAACACTCTGCGGCGCCTTGGAAGTCGGCGCGCACAGTTATGATCCCTTGCGGTCCTGGCATCTTCAGTATCATGTAGGTGTAATGCGGAATGGCCATGAACTTGGCCAATCCTGGCCTCCCAATGATGGCGTTGTACCCGCAGTCGAAGTTCGCCACTTCAAACCTCAGGAACTCGGTTCTGTAGTTCTCCGGAGTTCCAAAGGTGACTGGCATGTAGATGTGGCCCAGCGGGTATTCCCCTTCCGTCGGCACGATGCCGAAGAAAGGAGTGTCCGACTCATGGAGCTCTTTGAGATGAACTCCCAAGCCTTGGAGTGTCCGGGGGAAGGTGACGTTGATGCTGCTCCCCCCGTCCACTAACACCTTCTTCACCCGGCTCTCTCGGATCACCAGATCGACGAGAAGCGGGTATTTGCCCGGGTGGTCGAAGTTGAGCCATTGATCTGCCCGAGTGAAGGTGATCGGGTGCTCCGACCACCGGTATGGGCGGGAGGGCCGATGGTCGCCACCAGTATCTGGCGATTATTGAGCCTTTGCTGTCTTCTGCTCTCCTGTGATCCGTGGTCGCCGAAGATGACGTTGACCTCCCTGTCAACGCGTGGAAAAGCTCCTCCTCCTCCTCCCTCCTCCTGCCGATGGGGTTGTCGTGGTTCATCTGGTCCTCCCCTCGGCGGAGGAGGAGGTAGAGGTTGGAAGGGTCGGCCGTGTCCGACGGAGTGTTTGAAGTCTCGGCAGTTTCGAAGAGTGTGGCGCATGTCCTTGTGGTACGGGCACTGGGCGTCAAGGATGTCATCCAACGTACGTTCGCCTCCACGAGGTCCTCCTCGAGCGCGAGAGGCAGGTGGTCCGGCAGCGTGCACTTCTTCGCGTGGCCTCTTCTCCCACCGCTTGTCAGGTTGCTGGTTCGTGTCGCGTCGTGGTGCTGCCGGTGCGGGCTTTGCTCCTCCGATGAGGTCCTGGGCTCGCTCGTCGGCGGTGATGTAGAGGTCGGCTTCCCGGAACAGCTCCTCGGAGGTAGTCGGCGCCTTCTGTAGTATGGCTCGGACGAAAGCCGAATCATTGGATCCTCGGTAGAAGTCCTCGATCACGGCCGCCTCCGTGACATCGGGGATACGATTTCTCATGGTTTGAAACCTCTTGAGGTACGACCGGAGAGTCTCGTCCCCCCGGCGCTTGATAGATTTGAGGTCCCACGGTTGCGCCGGCTTGTCGGAGAGGGACTGGAAGTTGGCGGTGAAACGTCGACTGAAGTCTCCCCAGACGTCGATGCAGTGTCGGGGTAGATGTCGCAGCCATTGCAGCGCGTCTTGCCCAAGGACAATGGGTAAGTACGCGGTCATCACGTCTTCGGACGCCCCGGCAGCTCGAGCAGCGGTGGTGTAGACGGCTAGCCAACCCCATGGATCCTGCTTAGGTTCATATTTGTTAACATTGGATACCTTGAAGTTGGGAGGCCATTGGATGGCCCTAAGGCGCGGAGTAAGGGCGGACACTCCGCACGTGTCCTCCTATCGTCGGGGTCGATGTCTGTCCCGGGGAGGGGAGTTGTGATTGTGATTCCTCGACCGTCCCCGGGTGGTTCCGCCAGTTGAAGCCGTTGCCGACTCAGTCCTGGTAGCTTGGCTCTGAGTCGGGATGCCATGATCCCTGTCATACTCCTCTCGACGACGAATCTCGTTCTCATGCCGCCGTTCTCGCGAAGCATTGATGGAGCTCCGCGCGTCTCGGCGACTGTTGATGGCGTGTCGTAGATCGTTCGGCGGGTGGGCAAGCGGTAGAAGATGGTTGGCCGCCTGGGTGAACAGTCGTCGGTAGCCGTCGGCGTCAGGAGTCCGAGGAAGTCCTTCAGCTATCCGAGCCAGCACCCCTCCGACTTCGCTCGGCGTGTTCATGGCTCGGGCGAAGTCGGGGTTCAGGTTGCGCCCGAAGAATGGATTCTCTCGACGTTGCCTTGCATCCTGCTCAGCCTGTTCCTGAGCTCGTCAGCGATCACGTCGTCGGGAGTTCCTTCGCTCTCTGAAGACACGTTCTTCCGGGGTTTCTCCTACCTCCGAGACCTCGTCTCGCGAGACAGGTTGTTCTGGATTCTGCTCTCCGGCTGCGTGATGTCGTCGAACGTTCCTGCGCCGGTTCCTCCGTCGATGGGACTCTCGCTGAGGCGGTTCCTCCCCGGGTACAGTCGGCTCGTCGTCGGAGATGACGGGCGATTCCGCTCTTCCGATGAAGAGGACGTCGGGGTTAGAACGGTGCTGCCGTCGTAGTGATCTTCTTTCGGAGAGCCGGAGGTTGCGCTTCTCCAGTATTTTCGGAGTTTGTTGGGGAAGATTCCTTTTCCGGCGGATCCGTGATACGGTGCAGAATTCCTTCTTCGTCCGCTACGAATGAGATTGTTCCGAAGCAGAACACAGATCCGGGGCGTAGGGTGATCTTGCTGTAGAAGGAGATGGCCATTGAGCTATCTTGGATTGTCGACACACCCCCCTACCTGGCGCGCCAGCTGTCGGTGTTTTGGGTCCGACCGCACACCCGGGGTTGCCCCTCAAGGTGTTTTAGGAGTAGGAAGGTGTCAACAACTGTAGCAAAATGGTTCGTGCCGATCGCACGAGGGACGGTGGACAAGATTTACAGGTTCGGGCCGCTTAGTGACGCGTAACACCCTACGTCCTGATGAGTATGCTTGGTGGATATGGTTACAAGAGAGCTCTCTGGATCGAGAATACAGAGAGTTGATGTGGGTGGCTAAAGAATGGATCGATCGTTCTGAAGGGGTGCCCCTAGGCCTTATATACTCGACCGTGGGGCAGTACACATGGATAAGATAACAACAAGTGGCTAAAAGATAGTGAACCTCTTGAGATTTATCCTTTACGTAACCCTCGCCGACTTATCCTCACGTGGCTTCGTTGCATGGAGGCTCCAGCGCGGGAAAGTCGGATCTCCGTTGCGGCCACTCGCTCGAAGCTATGGGCCGTCCGGGTTTGCACCAATCCGGCCTCACGTCGCTCTGCTTTGCTGGTTGTTTCCCCCCAGGCCCACGAAAGAATAACCTTATGATTTATTGGGCCCTCGGGCCTTTCGTGAGGTCCTTTACTCTTTCAGTGGACCCGGGGGATATCTATCCCCCACAGCACCCAGCAGTGGAATCCACGATTTGATCAATGCGAGGCAGAGGGTAGGGAACTTTCGGACATGCTTTATTTAGACTAGTGTAGTCTACACACATCCGCCATTTCCCCCCTTTCTTTATCACAAGCACAGGGTTGGCAAGCCATTCGGGATGGAATACCTCTTTGATGAACCCTGCCACCATTATCTTGTGGATCTCCTTGCCTATGGCTCTGCGCTTTTCTTCGTCGAATCGGCGCAGAGGCTGCTTCACGGGTCGGGCTCTAGCTCGGATATCCAGCGAGTGCTCGGCGACTTCCCTCGGTATGCCGGGCATGTCCGAGGGACTCCACGCAAAAACGTCGGCGTTTGCGCGGAGAAAGTCGACGAGCACTGCTTCCTATTTGGGGTCGAGCTCGGAGCCGATCCGGATCTGCTTGGAGGCGTCGCTGCAGGGGTCGAGAGGAACGGACTTAACCGTCTCTGCTGGCTCGAAGTTGCCGGCGTGGCGCTTCACGTCTGGCGCCTCCCTAGAGAGGTTCTCCAGGTCGGCGATGAGGGCCTCGGACTCGGCGAGGGCCTCGGCGTACTCCACGCACTCCACATCGCATTCGTACGCGTGTCGGTACGTGGGCCCAACGGTGATGACCCCGTTGGGGCCAGGCATCTTGAGCTTGAGGTAGGTGTAGTTGGGGACGGCCATGAACTTGGCATAGCATGGCCTCCCCAACACTGCGTGGTAGGTTCCTCGAAACCCGACCACTTCGAACGTGAGGGTCTCCCTTCGAAAGTTGGAGGGCGTTCCGAAGCAGACGGGTAGATCAAGTTGTCCGAGGGGTTGGACGCGCTTCCCAGGGATGATCCCGTGGAAAGGCGCGGCGCCCGTCCAGACCGAGGATAGATCGATCCGCAGGAGCCCGAGGGTCTCGGCGTAGATGATGTTGAGGCTGCTGCCTCCGTCCATGAGGACCTTGGTGAGCCTGACGTTGCCGATGATGGGGTCGACAACGAGCAGGTATTTCCCCAGGCTTGGCACATGGTCGGGATGATCGGCTTGGTCGAAGGTGATGGGCTTGTCGGACCAGTCTAGGTAGACTGGCGCCGCCACCTTTACCGAGCAGACCTCCCGACGCTCTTGCTTGCAGTGCCGAGCCGAGGCATTTGCCACTCGCCCACCGTAGATCATGAAGCAGTCGCGGACCTCGGGGAACTCCCCCGCCTTGTGATCTTCCTTCTTAGCGTCGTCGAGGGCCTTGCCACCCTCCGCCGGTGGCCTGGCCTTGTGAAAGTGGTGTCGAAGCATGGCACACTCCTCAAGGGTGTGCTTGACGGGCCCCTGATGATAAGGGCACGGCTCCTTGAGCATCTTGTCGAAGAGGTTGGCACCTCCCGGAGGTTTCCGAGGGTTCTTGTACTCGGCGGCGGCGACAAGGTCTGCGTCAGCGGCGTCGCGTTTCGCTTGCGACTTCTTCTTGCCTTTCTTCTTGGTGCCGCGCTGAGTTGACGCCTCGGGAACATCTTCCAGTGGGCGGCCCTGGGGCTGCTTGTCCTTCCGGAAGATGGCCTCAACTGCCTCCTGGCCAGAGGCGAACTTGGTGGCGATGTCCATCAGCTCGCTCGCCCTTGTGGGGGTCTTGCGACCCAGCTTGCTCACCAGGTCGCGGCAGGTGGTGCCGGCGAGGAACGCGCCGATGACATCCGAATCGGTGACGTTGGGCAGCTCGGTGCGCTGCTTCGAGAATCGCCGGATGTAGTCCCGGAGAGACTCTCCCGGCTGCTGGCGGCAGCTTTGGAGATCCTAGGAGTTTCTGGGACGCACCTACGTGCCTTGGAAATTGCCGGCGAAGGCTTGGACCAGGTCGTCCCAGTTGGAGATCTGCCCCGGGGGCAGGTGCTCCAGCCAGGCTCGAGCGGTGTCGGAGAGGAACAGGGGGAGGTTGCGGATGATGAGATTATCATCGTCCGTCCCACCCAGTTGGCAGGCCAGCCGATAGTCCGCGAGCCACAGTTCCGGTCTCGTCTCCCCCGAGTACTTTGTGATAGTAGTCGGGGTTCGGAACCGGGTCGGGAACGGTGCCCGTCGTATGGCGCGGCTGAAAGCCTGCGGACCGGGTTGTTCGGGCGAAGGACTTCGATCCTCCCCACTATCGTAGCGTCCCCCACGCCTAGGGTGGTAGCCTCAGCGCACCCTCTCGTCGAGGTGGGCCCGACGGCTGTGGTGATGGTGCTCGTTGCCGAGGCAACCCGGGGCCGCAGGCGCTGTGTTGCGCGTGCGCCCGGTGTGGACCGAGGCTTTCCGCATGAATCGGGAAGTCGCGGCGCGATGTTTCGAGGGGTACCCCTGCCTTCGGGAGGCGGAGCTTTCGGCTCGTCGGACCGCGGTGTCCTCCAGGAGATTCTTGAGCTCCCCCTGGATACACCGCCCCTCGGTGGTTGATGGCTCCGGCATCGCGCGGAGAAGTATTGCCGCTGCAGCCAGGTTCTGGCCGACTCCACTAGAATCCGGTGGCGGCCTTACCCTGACATCGTCGGCGATGCGGTGCTGGATGCCCTAGGGGAGATGACGTGCTTCTCCGGCCGGAGGTTGGCCCGCCCATTCCTGCCCGACGTCCCAGCGGATCGGCACAAGCGTTCCTGCTCCCTCGTCGAGCCTGGCCTGCCTCTCGCGGATTTGCTCGAGCTGTGGGTCAGGACCCCCCGTCGGGACGAGGACCACAGCTAGCTCCCGAAGGATGTCAACGCGAGGCACGGGCCTAGGGGGATCACCGTTCTCCGGCATACCAAGATGGTTGCCTTCGCCGGGACCCCCTAGATCGACGTGGAAACATTCGCGACTTGGGCCGCAGTCCTCGTCGTCGAGGCTGCGGCTACCGTCGGAACAGTCGGAAAGGCAGTAGTCGCATGCGGTCATGAAGTCCCGCATGGCACTGGGGTTACCAAGTCCGGAGAAATCCCAACAGAGGTCGGGCTCGCCATCTTCCTCGGACCCCGAGGGCCCGTAGGTTGAGACGTCCGTCAGCCGGTCCCAGGGTGACCACACACGATACCCCAGAGGGTTTGGACTCGCCTCTATGGGAGTGTCCACCGAAGCGGAGTTGCTTGGCGGGTCGAGGCCGAATCCAAAAGACGCAAGATGGGAATCGGTCGGTACCTTTTGGTCGACGAGCGGTGACGAAGTCACGTCAGGGACTGACTGCACCGTCGTCTCAGGTACGAGGGTGACGCCAAACAAGTCCTTCGCGAGCGTGCTGGCGTCGTCCGTTTGCTTGAGATTGGTGTGTTGCGGGGAGATGGCGCTCGTCTTCGTCTCAGACGCGAGGCCGATGCCCGACGCGCTCCCCGTTGGGGCGCCGGCACTGTCGACTCGCTCGACAGCCAACGAGGTGCCGCCTCCCGCTTGGCCTTGGTTGCCCCGCCTCCTCCTCCATCGGCGGGGGAGGGGACGGGACAAGCCCGAATGTCGTCCTTCCACCACGTGGGGAAGGCGTCGTTGATTTCCCCGCCGGCGGGCGGGTTGTCGACCGCATTGTCGCTGTCGCATGGCGGGGGAAGGAGTATCATGTCGTAGCTGCCGTCGAGGGACATGAACTCAAGACTCCCGAAATGGAGCACCGTCCCGGGTTGGAGAGGTTGCTGGAGACTGCCCATCTGGAGCTTGACGGGAAGCTGTTCGTCAACACGCAGCAGGCCCCTACCTGGCGCGCCAACTGTCGGTGTTTCGAAACCCAGGGGGTCCCTGGACCGACGAGTGAATTGTCGCCGCGTGCCCCAGCCCAGATGGGTCGGCGCGAGGCGGAACGCGAAGGGGGGAGAGAGCGGCCGGAGGGAGACAGGCGTGGGAGGTGGAACCCGCGGCCTTCGTGTTAGCCCCGCGCCCAGGTCGGGTGCGCTTGCAGTAGGGGGTTACAAGCGTCCACGTGGGAGGGAGCGAGCGGCCTTGCGCGAGCGCCGTCCCGTCCTTCCCCGCGCGGCCAACCCTCTGTAAGAGGGCCCTGGACCTCCCTTTTATAGGCGTAAGGAGAGGATCCAGGTGTACAATGGGGGTGTAGCAGTGTGCTAACGTGTCTAGCGGTGGAGAGCTAGCGCCCTAAGTACATGCCATCGTGGCAGCCGGAGAGGTTTTGGCACCCAGTTCGCGTGATGTCGTGGCCGTCGGAGGAGCGCTGGAGCCTGGCGGAAGGACAGCTGTCGGGGCTATCGAGTCCTTGCTGACGTCCTCTTGCTTCCGTAAGGGGGCTGAGAGCCGCTGTCGTCACAGGGCATGCGGGGCGCCATCATTACTCGTATGGTGGAGCGAGCCAGATGGGACGCCGGTCTTGTTCCCCGTAGCCTGAGTCAGCTCGGGGTAGAGTAATGATGGTGCTTCCTGTTGACGTGGTCGGTCCGGGCCCTAGGTTGGGCGAGGTGGAGGCTCCTCCGAGGTCGAGGTCGAGTCTGTCTTCCAAGGTCGAGGTCGAGTTCGAGCCCCCGGGTCGGACGAGGCGGAGACCGTCGGCTGAGGCCAGGGTTGAGTCCGAGCCCTGGGGTCGGGCGAAGCGGAGTTCGTCGTCCTTCGGGGCTGAGCCTGAGTCCGAGCCCTGGAGTCGGGCGAAGCGGAGTTCGTTGTCTTCTAGGACTGAGCCCGAGTCCGGGCCCTGGGGTCGGGCGGAGCGGAGTTCGTCGTCTTTCGGGGCCGAGCCCGAGTCCGAGCCCTGGGGTCGGGCGGAGCGGAGTTCGTCGTCTTCCGGGGCTGAGCCCGAGTCCGGGCCCTAGGGTCGGGCGGAGCGGAGTTCGTCATCTTCCGGGGCTGAGCCCGAGTCCGAGCCCTGGGGTCGGGCGGAGCGGAGTTTCCTATGACGCCTGAGGTCGGACTTGGCTGCTATCAGCCTCACTCTGTCGAGTGGCTTAGCAGTCGGAGCAGCGCAGGCGACGCTGTCTTCTTGTCAGACCGGTCAGTGGAGCGGCGAAGTGACTGCGGTCACTTCGGCTCTGTCGACTGGAGGGCGTGCGTCAGGATAAAGGTGTCAGGCTACCTTTGCATTAAATGCCCATGCGATTTGGTCGTTTGGCGTGGCGATATGGCCAAGGTTGCTTCTTAGTGAAGACTGGGCCTCGGGCGAGCCGAAGGTGTGTCCGTTGCTGGAGGGGGTCCTCGGGCGAGACGTAGATCCTCCGGGGTCGGCTGCCCTTGCCCGAGGCTGGGCTCGGGTGAGGCGCGATCGCGTCCCTCGAATGGACCGATCCTTGACTTAATCGCACCCATCAGGCCTTCACAGCTTTGTGCTGATGGGGGTTACCAGCTGAGATTTAGGAGCCTTGAGGGTACCCCTAATTATGGTCCCCGACAAAACTCATGCCAATTGGGTAGCGGGTACACATTGCCATCTCTAGTCGGACACAGTCGTCTCATCCAGCCCGTGTGTGACGGTCACACGATCCACTTCTGAGTCTAGGTATAGCGGGAAGTCCTGGCGCATGCGAGTCGAGTAGTACACGACGCTGGTACATGCGATCGTCCATGGCGAAGACTATGATGGTGTGCGTGACTGTGATCTGGTTCACCTTCACCACCTTTGTGGTACCGCCGCTGACGGTGTTGGTGTTCTCGAACCTAAGCGTCTGTGTGGCGTTCGTCATGAGATTCCCGTACGACTTGAGCCACGAAGCGAAGATGAACGCGACGCGGTCAAGAGCTCAGGACTCACGATCACACAGGTGTCTAGCCTAAACGACTAAGGAGGTGTTTGAATGCACTAGAACTAATAGTTAGTTGGCTAAAAATTGGTGGTGGAAATAGCTAGCTAACAAATAGCTACTAACTATTAACTAATTTACCAAAATAGCTAATAGTCGAACTATTAGCTAGGGTGTTTTCAACTAACTTTAGCCACTAACTATTAGCTTTAATGCATTCAAACACCCCCTAAACCCTAGCGATTGTACCTCCTTATTCCTTATTGGGCTTGGGCTAATGGGTGGGATAGCCATCTAGGCCTCATGCCCTCATCTGACCGCGAGGCATGGTGCAGCGCGCGCTACGCAGGACCACAACCAGCTAGGACAAACCGAGCGGAGAGTACCGGGTACCTGACCATGAATACATGTATCGGACCCAAGTTTTGCGGGTACTTACCGAGTATCAGTCACTTCTTATCCTACCCATATTCAGAGATGTATATTATTCAGGTAGTACTCGTATCCAGCCCACCAACAAAAATACTTATATCCGTATGTGAAAATTCGGGTTATTCCACTAACCGGTACCCGACCCGGGTACCTATCCCTTTTTCACCCCTGTCTACAACAACAGGCTGAGGAGTCGAGGAGGACTCGACGAGGCTGTCGCCGTGGAAAGCCAAGCCACCATTGTCTTTCCTAGAGCAGCTGCCATCGACCTGCTTCTGGGTCCCACGATGGCGCAACTTAGGAGGCCTTTGGAGCACAGGAATTTCATAAGAATGGTATAGGAATTTTACATGGATTAGTTTAAAAACACAGAATAAAACATAGGATTTAGAAAATATTCATTTGTTCCAAAGGAGGCCTTAGTTATATTACAAGCTTGGCTAGTATAAAATATTTAATTAAATTCTAAAAGTTTGTATTAAACAATATGTACGTTATAATATAGTATCATATTAGATGTTGTAACCAAATTAATATAGCTTATATAGTTGATCTTTATCTACCTAGACTTTTATTAGAAAAACGATGAAGGTCTGTAACGCGTGTGGCGCCATCAAGGCGGGGGTCATAGCGATGTTTTTCCATTTAGAGAGTTTAATGTAGAGTAACGATTTTGAGATTTTGGGGTTACAGAGATTTCAAGTATCTTCGATTCTAGAGTTACAGGAGTTTTTTGTCTCGTGATATTAATTACGGGAGTTTTGAGTCTCTTAGAAGTCTAGAGTTAATATATGTAGTTACATGAAGTTGAGCATATCATTCTAGTCGTTGCGCGCGCATGGGCATGGGGGGTCCTCTGGAACGAGTGTCGTTTAAAACTCGTTCTGTCCTCTTCCTAGTGTGATTGACATTTCCTCCTCTCCTCTTATTCCCAGCGCTATGAATCAACGGTCATCGGCATGAATTCCAATTCAATTTTGAATAGCAAGAGAATTTTTTCCCCTAGGGATCCTCAATCACCAAATCAGCTCTTAGACATTATATTTGCCCCCCCGTATGCTTCATATCATATTCAATAAGGACATAAGGTTTTGCATCCAAGCCATGTTGATCACTACTTTTACATATGTCTATTACGTTACGTGGACCAAACATGCATTTTTTCTTATGATGTCATCAAGTTATCGGCCGTGTCTGCCATTTTTTGTTCCCGGTGGGTGTGGCTGGCCTGGGTAGGCAGTGACGGGTCGGCGTTGCTGATGAGGCTGCATAGCTCGTCCCTGGACTCTGCTTTCACATCGCTTTGCAGCTGTGCCGCTTCAGCAGCAGCAGCTCATCCTCACGGAACGCTGCACCATCATGCACCAGCAGATCGAATCTTACGGGCCCATGCTCCCATACCTACCTTTGGATCCCGACTCAGATTCTGGACGGCGCAAATTGCAGCGCGGATAAGATTCACCTGCTGCAAGGATGGATCGAGTCCGTGTCTCCCTTCCTCTCACAGAATCTCGCGAAATTTCTGCAAAAAAACAAAAACAAAATTCATATCTTTCGACCAAAAAAAAACACAATCGTCTCTTTCGATCGAAATTTACTTCGTCCAGGACCTCGAAAAACAAAGATAGATAGATAATAAGCTGCTGCTACTACAAAACTAGCGATCGAGTGTTAAGAGCAAGCCCAGATGGCCACATCAACTGTGTGCGTTCCACTACTTGGATCAAACGCGACGGATGCACGCACCTATCATTCTATCAAGCCGTCGGTGCAGCGGTTCGTCGAGAACCGACGGTGCACATGGCGACGAGACGTTGGTGTTGCACGTACGAACCGGATCAAGGCATGAAAACGACAGAAAATTTCTTTGTTTATGCCATCTAAGAAACTGAGGGGCAAGGGTTGGCAATAGATTTGTCACTAGTAAAGACGCACTCTGCAGCCACCATGGAGCCTGAAACCTTCTGCCGACTCTGAACTGGGACACATGTGGTTTGTTCCCCGCTGTGGCACGCAAAAGGGGCATATCATACACCGAAACAGAAAAAGAAAAAAAACGTACTCCTAAACCTTAATTTCTGCTTGTTTAAAACATCTTGTATTGGCTAATTGGACGTGATAAGAGAGATAAATTCTTGAGCTTTCCAGAATTCACCATGTATATCTTGCTCGCAAGTGGATAAGTGAAAGCAGACCTGTAGATAGCACGTACGGTCAGAAAAAAGGTTTTTGTTTAGAATTATAATCTGACTAGATTATATAATTCAATAAATTTTGAATAAATCTTGAATGAGATGTTTGTTTGTGATTATAATCTGACTATATTATATAATCCAATAAATTTTGAACTTATATAATCTAGTTAGATTATAATCACAAACAAACACCACCAAAGTAAACGTTCTTCAATTTATGGCAATAGTTGTCAAAGCGAAACAATCAATTTGACTGGCCCAAGCTGCTCTCAACTGATGAAAGCAAGTTCAGAATTATTTATGTATCATAGGGTACGATCCCTTCAACCGCCTCACGCAATTCAAAATCAGAACACAGCTTTCACGTGGATTGAAAAAAAAAATAACAAGAGAAATGTCCATTCGGGGGGCCTGATTTCGCCCGTCTTGAACTGTTTGAGAGAACATGTTGGGTCGATCTCTTGTTTAGGGGGTTTAAACAGTAACAAACTGAACAGTTGAGGGCAGTAAATGGATCGATGTTTCCAAATTAACAAACGACGATACTCTTTATGAATTTAAATAGCTTTATATTTTTCGTGCAACTGAGATCAGCATAAAGAATTCCGCATTGTGCATGGTAAGTACCTGCATTATTAGCACCACAGTGCATCGATGGATTTCTTACAACACTTCTACCCGTTACCAAAATAAGACCCTAAAATTAATTTATGTATTACTAACCAAAAGTCAGGCTTCAACAATTTCTTAAATGAAGTACCAAATATACCGATATCCTAAATATTTTTTATTTAGTCCTCAAACTTGGAAAAACTGTCTGGCACTCCTAATAACCTATTTTGCGTGTCAACCGCATCATAAAATTACTTGTATGCCCTTGAGGTCGTGCTCGTATATGAGTGATGCACATTGAATAATCTGACCTGCGGAAATAAGGATTTCATCATCCTCGTTTGACAAGTCTAAGATGATCTATCCAAAAAAATTAGAGAAAATCGACTGGCCGTGATTCATACGAATGAAAATAATAATCAAAAGAAGGATAATGATTATTAAACTTTAAAAAGAAATCTGAAGCTGCAATTAATGACTAGGAAAACTGAGTTAGCATATTTAAAAACGTTTAACAACTTAAGAGTTAGAAACTTTTGGAGGGTACAGTTATTTTTATTCATTTTTTTATGAATGGTGATGCTCGTTAAGAGCCAGGCGGCCAGCAAAGAACCCACGTAGTTCAAGTCAAACAAATTCCTTTTTTTCACTAAATGATTAAAACCTAATATACATCAATGACCGAGGGTCAAGTAACAAGTGAGAGTACAACAAGCTGATCTGATACAGTTAGGGAATTAATGCTGATGCTGATATCCACAACGAAAAAATTACTGAGTTTGCCTCTACTGTCAAGGGCTAATTATCTCCCCTACGAAGGGTTATACCACACTGTTCACCACCAAATGGGATACAGGAAAACCTATATGACAAAACCTTCTGATATATTCTCTCCGTTCATTTTTATTTGTCACGATTTTTTAAAAAATGAACTAGCGGACGATAAATATTCGAGAACAGAGGTAAAATTATATCCGCAGAACATGAACCCCAAAAAAAAAACAAATTTTACCTATTGTTTTTCTCTCTCAAAAATAAGAAGGTTAACCAGACTATGAACAAAGTTACCTGAATCTATTTACAGTAGTCAGTTGATGTGAAGGTGAAGCGGCAGCCATGCATCCTTGTGTTTCTGTTTCGCCCCTGAATCTAATAGCAACACAGGTTAAGTTAACAGCAGTCTTCGATCAAGATCAAATGATCAATAGTAGTATCCTCCTTTCGCTATTCTGGACTGGTAAAGCTCCATCCTAATCTTGGCCTCGGGCAGCAAGCTCTCGATCACCGGATCCTGCGACATGTAGCCCTGCTTCCACGCCCAGTCGAGCACCATCAAAGCCTCGGCCTGCGCGAGCTCCTCGCTGTCGGGGACGTTGTGCGCGAGGTAGCAGACGAGGACGACCGCGGCGGTCTGGACCACCTGCTCGCCGAAGTAGACGAGCTGCACCAGGTGCTTGGCGCCGCCGTGGCCGATGATCGACTTGCAGTGGTCCACGTGCAGGTAGTTGTCCATGCACGCGAACTTGGCCAGCGCCGCCGCGGCCTCCAGGCTCACGTCGGTCTCCCGCTCGTCGAGGAGCCTGACGAGCGGCCCGATGACCCTCGTCTCCGTCGCCCGGAACGTCCTCGACAGGCACCCCAGGCACGTGATGCAGGGGACGAGGAGGTCGTCGTAGTCGGCCTTCTCCACCACGCGGAGGAGCTGGTCCACCACGGCGCGCGCCGAGGGGGAGGTGGGCTTGAACGCCGACCGCCGGAGCTCGGCGTTCTGCTCCGCGACGCGGCATATCTCCACGAGCGCCATCGCGGAGTTGTACTGCACGTCGCCCGTGGCCTTCTCGAGGAGGATCGAGAAGCAGAGCAGCGCCCTCGACTCCGTGATGTTCTTGCAGATGGCGGGGTTGCCCGTGGCCAGCGTGCCCAGCGCCCGGGCGGCGTGCGCTTTCAGGTACGCTTTGATCTCCGGGTCCTCGTACTCCCTCCCCCGCGTGCTCGTGGCGGAAATGGACGCGTTGTGCAGCCTTGTCCCGGCCATGCCGACGGGTCTGCCGCTGGGACCGGGAACCGTCAGGCTCGAGCTACTGGCTCCTGTCCCGCCACCGCCCACGTTTGGTTTCGCCGCCGCCGCTTGCTCCCCGCTTCCCGAGGGGTCATGTGTGCTGTCGTTGCTCTTTTTGTCCATGACCACGGAGTGAATGGACATCTTGGAGGCGACGGCGTACTTGGAGTGCTCCTGCACCGTCTCGAAGGCGAGGTGGGACACGAGGAGCCGGATGACGTTGTGCTGGAGGAAGGCGTCCTGGCATTTGGGGTGGTTGGCTGAGAGCTCGGAGACCGCCCACGCCACCATCCCCTGCACCTTCATGGGCGCGTCCTTGAGGATCTTGACGAAGGAGGTGCAGACCCCGGCGAGGATCATGAGGTCCACGCACTCGGGGTCGCGGCCGAGGAGCCCGATGGCTAGCGCGGCGCTCTCCTGCGCGTCGGCGCGGCCCTCCTTGATGAGCCGCAGCAGCGGCGGGACTCCGTCTTCCTCGATGATGAGCCTGCCGTAGCGGTCGTTGTCGCGCGCGAGGGAGACGACGCTGGCGGCGGCGTCCGCGCGGGCCTCGAGCCCGCCGTACTGCAGCACGGCGATCTGCTCCCAGATGAGGAAGAGGATGGGCTCGTTCTGCGCGATGGGGGGCAGGCCGATGTGGTCGTCCTCGTCGTCCTCGTCGGAGGCGGCGTAGTTGGAGACGCGGAGGATCCAGGTGAGGTCCCCGAGGGAGTTGTCGAGCAGATAGGACGCCCTCTTGAACGACCCCGCGGGGATGATGGTGAAGACGCGGCGGACGAAGCCGTGGCCGCAGCAGCGCTCGAGCAGCGCGGCGGCCTTGTCGAGCGCCTTGTCCGTGTCCTCGAGGATGCGGCGCGCGGGGCGCTCGTAGAGGTCGGCGCGCGCCGCCTGCCGGAGCAGGGTGGAGAGGCGCTCCAGCTTGGCTTTGAGGTCCTGGCACTCCTGCCGGCACGTCTGCGCCTCGTCCGCCCACTTGATCACCTGCTCCGCGAGCTGTATCGGCCGCGCCAGGCTAGCCTTCAGGTCGTCCATCCGCGCGGGCCCCTGCCGTTCACGCTCAGTGGAAGGGATCGGTCGATCAATGCCGCGTGCGAGGAAGAACGAGGAGGAGCCCTCGGCGTCGTGTCGCGGCCGGCCCGCCGTCCGGCGGCGGCGGAGAGGGTAACACGAGAACGGCGATGCCGGAGGTGACGAGCTAAATTTGGAATGGGAGAGGAAGGGTGGAAGCGAGCCGGCTGGACTGCTGCCCGATATGGATATGGCGAGGTCGTGCCATTGCGAGTTCCGACTATGGAATGGAGGGGAAGAGTCGGGGAATGGGATGGGACGCGCGCGCGCGCACCAGCCAGGCAGCCAGTTCGTTCCGTTCGTATCGTCCGGCGGCGTTGGATTCGAGGCCGCCGGATCAAGCATAGCATAGACGGCCACCTTCTGGAGCCTGGTTCTTTGGTTGACAATTGGCTGACAAAAATTTCGCAGTCAGAGTAGTCGCCATTGTTGTGTTAATCGCCATTGTTGGACGACAATGACCTCTACACTTTACAATATAAAATTTAGGGGCTGTCTATACAGCACATGGGCAATTTATGTCTAAAAAACACTCGTGTGTTTGTAGCTGAAAAACATGTAGATTTCTTTTAAGGAAAACTGTGTGTTTTGGAAACACAAAACACACACATCTCATATCCACTAGATCAAGATCTAATGGTCATAATAAAAATGCCCTAAAATAGAGAAAAAATAAACCTAATATACAAAAAAATAATACAAGTTGTTGTGTTAATATTTAACATGTTGTCTTGTTTTTCTTGTTGAGAAAGATGGATGTAGAACAACAAAAATGACCTCTTGCACAAAAAACACACACAAATTTTATGTACTCACATAACAGTAGTTGTCTGCATGAGGCCAAACACTTCTGAAATTTTGCTACTCAGACACAAATCTAGAAAAAAAGGATGAAGCAACAACTCACATACAAGTCATACATCACACAAAATAGTGTACATTGCAGGGGAAGTGGATACTTGGTACTTCAACTTTTTCAGCTTCAGGGTGCAAAGGTTTTCCTCCACCTAGCAAAGACAAAATGAAAAATATATACCTTTGAAAAAAACTAAAACAAATCATTCAGTCAAAATCATGATAGACATTACAATGATGCGAGCCAAAATCAAAGGAGCAGGGGAAGTGATACCTAGTACTTCATCATCTCTTCAGTTATTTGCTACCTTTACTCGTCACTCGATTTCTTAAGAACCTAGAAAAAACAAACTAAAACAAATCATACATGGAACAAAAAGCACAGTAGCATACAACACTTTTCATTACAATATAAGGTGACCGATCTCGGTTAAGGCCATCAAGATCAACAAAAATAAATCATACATGAAACAAAAAGCATAGTAGCATACAACACTTTACATTACAATATAAAGCAATCGATCTCAGTTAAAGCCATCAAGATCGACAAGTGACTTAACCAGAGAAAAACATGCATAGCATCAGTAATATGGTATTTGACAATACAATGATGCGAACCAAAATCAAAGGGGCAGGGGGGGTGATACCTAGTACTTCATCATCTCTTCAGCTTGCTCCCTTTCCTTGTCACTTGATTCCTTAAGAACCTAGAAAAACAAACTAAAATAAAATCATACATGGAACAAAAAGCATAGTAGCATACAATACTTTACATTACAATATAATACATCAAAACAAACATCATACAAAAAACATGAAAGTAAGCAACACCGTAACAGCAGCAGCAAAACAAAACAAAAAACAGCAACAACATGGAAACATCTAACAATAAAATACAATACAATAACATGGTAGCCGCATAATTGTCGGGTACCATAATTAGGGGTACCCCCAACACTCCTAATCGCGGCTGGTAAACACCCTCAGACCAGCTGACGGGCGCGGTTCAAGTCAAGGCTTCGTCCACCCAAGGGACGCCACCTCACCCGAGCCCAGCCTCGGGCTGGAGCAGTAGTCCCAGACAAGTTCACGCCTCGCCCGAGGGCCGTCTCAGGCAACGGGCACCCCCTCGGCTCTCCCGGAGCCCGGCTCGGGCAGGCTTCGTTGTGAAGCAACCTTGGCCAGACCGCCTCACCAACCGACCGCTTCGCAGGCGCATTCAATGCAGGGGATGCCTGGCGCCGTATCCTGACACACGCGCCTCAGTCGGCCAAGCCGAAGTGACCGCAGTCACTTTGCCCCTCTCTTTTACTATCCGATATGACAGGAAAACAGCGCCGCTCGCCCCGCTCCGACTGCCGTGCCAACCACCCAGGCAAAGACTGACAACAAGTCACGATCAACCACCGAGTTCGGCCTCGGGCGCAACAGGAAGCTCTGCCTCGCCCGACCTCAGGCTCTGGCCTCGGGAGGAGGTCTCCGCCTCGCTCGACCCCCGGACTCAGCTTTGACCTCAGGATCCAGCCTCGGGAGGAGGTCTTCGCCTCGCCCGACCCCCGGACTCGGCCTCGACCTCAGGCTCCAGCCTCGGGAGGAGGTCTCCGCCTCGCCCGACCCCTGGACTCGGCCTCGACCTCGGTCTCGGGAGGAATCGCATCCTCGCCCGACCCCGGCCTCGGCCTCAAGAGAAGTCTTCGCCTCGCCCGACCTTGGGCTCAGACCGACCGCGCCAACAGGGGATACATCATTACCCTATCTCTAGCCAGCTCAGGCTACAAGGAACAAGACCAGCGTCCCATCTGGCTTACCCCGTCGACGGGTAATGATGGTGCCCCGCGTGCACCATGACGCCGGTGGCTCTCAGCACCTTACGGCATCAAGGAGACGTCAGCAGAATCCTTGCCGCACTGCCAGCTGTGCTCCTACAGGACTCAGGCGCTCCTCCGATGGCCACGCTATCACGTGTATAGGGCTCAAGCTCTCCCCTGACGGCCACGTTGGCATGTAAACAAGGCTTAGGCACTCCTCTGCCGGACACGTTAGCGCATAGCTACGCCCCCCGTTGTACGTCTGGACCCTCTCCTTGCGTCTATAAAAGGGAGGTCCAGGGCCATCCTGGAGGGGGGTTCGCACGAGGGAAGGAGCGGACGAACGGGCTCCCACTCTCTGCCTCACTCTCCCTCACGCGACGCGCTTGTAACCCCTACTATGAGCGGTACCCCTGGTGCAGGATAATACAGGGCTTGTTCCACCTCTTGTGTTCCATCCCACGCCAACCCATCTGGGCAGGGGCACGCAGCGATCTCACTCGTCGGTCCAAGGGACCGCCGGGTCCGAAACGCCGACAGTTGGCGCGCCAGGTAGGGGCCTGCTGCATGTTGACGAATACCTTCTCATTGAGTTCCAGATGGGGAGTCTTCAGCAACCTCATCAGCCCAGGACGGTGCTCCACTTCGGGAGTCTCGAGTTCATGTCCCTCGACGACAGCTACGACATGGTACTCCTCCCCTCGCGGCGCGATGACAGCGACGGTCTTCGACTCGCCCGGTGGCGGTGAGCTCTATGACAGCATCTCCCCATGGCAGAAGAGGAGCACTCTGGTCGTCCCCGCCATCCTCCTCGCCGGAGGAGGCGGAGACGGGGCAACCATGGCCATGCAGGAGGCGGCACCTTGACGGCTGTCGCACCAGAGCGAGTCGACGACGCCGGCACTCCCCCGGGGGACATGTCGGGCATTGTCCTCGCACCGGAGACGACGGCGGGTGTCACTTCCCCGCAACGCGTCAGCCCCAAGCGGACTGATGACGCTAGCACCCTCGCAAAGGATCTACTGGGCATTACCCTCGTACCTGAGATGACGGTGTGCTCCGCCCCCCGACGCGATGTCACCACCGTCCATCGACCAAGAGGTACCGTCCGTTTTCCATCCCGTACCTTTTCGGTTCAGCTTCAATCCACCTAGCGACCCCGCTACGGTGAGCGCCTTCGTAAAGGCGTATCCAAACCTTCCGGGGTACCACATGTGGTTGACTTAGGACCGACTGACAGTTGTCTCAACCTTCGGACCGGTGGGTTCCGAGAAAGAGGACGACCCCGACTCCGGTTGGGATTTCTCTGACCTCAGTGACCCCAGTGCCATGTGGGACTTCATGATCGCATGTGACCACTGCCTCTCCGGTTGTTCTGACGATAGCCATGACCTTGACGACGAAGGTTACGACCCAAGTCGCAAATGTTTCCATGTCGATCAGGGAGATCACAACGAAGGCAACCACCTCGGTATGCCGGAGGTTGACGATCCCCCTGGGCCCGCATCTCACGTTGACATCCTGCGGGAGCTAGCTGTGGTCCTAGTCCCTGCGGGGGGTCAGGACATATAGCTTGAGCAAATCCGCGAGATGCAGGCCCGGGTCGACGGGGAAGCAGGCCGGCTTGTGCAGCTCCGACAGAACATCGAACAGGAGTGGGCAGGCCGAACACTCGCCGGAGAAGCTTGTCATCGGGACCAAGACATCCGGCACCGCATCGTCGACAATGCCAGGGCAGTGCCGCCCCCGGCCGTCAGTGGGTCCGGCCAAGACCTAGCTGCAGCGGCGATGCTACTTCGAGCCATGCCGGAACCATCCACCACCGAGGGACGGCGCATCCAGGGCGAACTCAAGGATCTCCTAGAAGGCACCGCAGTTCGACGAGCTGAGAGCTCCGCCTCCCGAAGGTGAGTTGACCCCTCAGAGAATCACGAGGTGTCCTCCTGATGCATGCGGGAAGCCTCGGTCCATCCCGAGCGCACGCGGGACGAGGCGCCTACCGCCCGGGATCGCCTCGACAACGAGCACCACCATCTCGACCATCGAGCCCGCCTCGACGAGAAGGTGCGCCGAGGCTACCATCCCAGGCGTGGGGGACGTTGCATCAGTGAGGAGGATCGCAGTCCTTCGCCCGAACCACCCGGTCCGCGAGTCTTCAGCCGGGCCATACGACGAGCGCCGTTCCCCGCCCATTTCCGAGCCCCGACTACCATCACCAAGTACTCGGGGGAGACGAGGCTGGAGCTGTGGCTCGCGGACTACCGACTGGCATGCCAGTTAGGAGGGGTGGGTGATGACAACCTCATCATCCGTAATCTACCCCTTTTCCTCTCCGACGCCGCCCGAGCCTGGCTGGAGCATCTGCCTCCTGCGCAGATCTTCGACTGGGATGATCTGGTCAAGGCTTTCGCGGGAAACTTCCAAGGCACGTACGTGTGCCCTGGGAACTCGTGGGATCTCCGAAGCTGCCGCCAGCAGCCAGGGGAGTCCCTCCAAGAGTACATCCGGTGGTTTTCGAAGCAGCGCACCGAGCTGCCCAACGTTATGGACTCGGATGTCATCGGGGCTTTCCTCGCTGGCACCACTTGCCGAGACCTGGTGAGCAAACTAGGGCGCAAGACTCCCACCCGTGCGAGCGAACTGATGGACGTCGCCACCAAGTTCACCTCGGGTCAAGAGGCGGTCGAAGCCATCTTCCGAAAAGACAAGCAACCTCAGGGAGAGCCGAAGAAAGATGCCCCCGAGGCGTCCGCCTAGCGGGGCACGGAGAAAGAAGCCAAGAACAAGTCGCAAGCGAAACGTGACGCCGCCGATGCGAATGTCGTCGCTGCGGCCGAGCACAGGAACCTTTGGAAACCTCCTGGAGGGGCCAGCGCGTTCGACAAGATGCTCAAGGAGTCGTGCCCCTATCACCAGGGGCCCGTCAAGCACACCCTCGAAGAATGTGTCATGCTCCGGCGCTACTTCCATAAGACCGGGCCCCCGGCGGAAGATGGCAAGGGCCATGACAACGACAAGAAGGAGGGCGGCAAGGAAGAGGAGTTCCCGGAGGTCCATAGCTGCTTCATGATCTATGGCGGGCAGGCGGTGAATGCCTCGGCTCGACACCGCAAGCAGGAGCGCCGGGAGGTCTGCTTGGTGAAGGTGGCAGCGCCAGTCTACCTAGACTGGTCCGACAAGCCTATCACCTTCGACCGAGGCGACCACCCCGACTTCGTGCCGAGCCCAGGAAGGTACCCGCTCGTCGTCGATCCGATCATCGGCAACGTTAGGCTCTCCAAAGTCCTCATGGACGGAGGCAATAGCCTTAACATCATCTACGCCGAGACCCTGGAACTCTTGGGGGTTGATAGGTCCGAGGTCCGGGCCGGTGCGGCACCCTTCCACGGGATCGCGCCCGGGAAGCGAATCCTGCCCCTCGGACGGATCAACTTACCCGTCTGCTTCGGGACACCCTCCAACTTCCGAAAGGAAGCTCTCACCTTCGAGGTCGTCGGGTTTCGAGGAACCTACCATGCGGTATTGGGAAGGCCATGCTACGCCAAGCTCATGGCCGTCCCCAACTACGCCTACCTAAAGCTCAAGATGTCGGGCCCGAACGGGATCATCACCGTCGGATCCACGTACCGCCACGCGTACGAATGTGACGTGGAGTGCGTGGAGTACGCCGAGGCCCTCGCCGAGTCCGAGGCCCTCATCGCCGACCTGGAACGTCTCTCCAAGGAGGCGCCTGACGCGAAGTGGCACGCTGGCAACTTCGAACCAGTTGAGGCGGTTAAGTCCGTCACTCTCGACCCCAGCAACGACGCTAGCAGGAAAGTCCGGATCGGCTCCGAGCTTGACCCCAAAAAGGAAACAGTGCTCGTCGACTTTCTCCGCGCAAACGCCGAAGTCTTTGCGTGGAGTCCCTCGGACATGCCCGGCATACCGAGGGATGTCACCGAGCACTCACTGGATATCAGAGCTGGAGCCCGACCCGTGAAGCAAACCCTGCGCTGTTTTTACGAAGAAAAGCGCAGGGCCATAGGCGAGGAGATCCACAAGCTGCTCGCGGCAGGGTTTATCAAAGAGGTATTCCATCCTGAATGGTTAGCTAACCCTATTCTTGTAAGGAAGAAGGATGGGAAATGGAGGATGTGTGTAGACTACACTGGTCTAAACAAAGCATGTCCAAAAGTTCCCTACCCTCTACCTCGCATCGATCAAATCGTGGACTCCACTGCTGGGTGCGAAACCCTGTCATTCCTTGATGCCTACTCAGGCTATCACCAAATCAAGATGAAAGAGTCCGACCAGCTCGTGACTTCTTTTATCACACCTTTTGGCATGTACTGTTACACTACAATGCCATTTGGTTTGAGGAATGCAGGCGCCACCTACCAGAGGTGCATGAACCATGTGTTCGGAGAAAACATCGGCAGAATGGTCGAGGCTTACGTCGATGACATCGTTGTCAAGACGAAGAAAGCCTCCGACCTCCTCTCTGACCTTGAAACGACATTCAAGTGTCTGAGAGCGAAAGGCGCAAAACTCAATCCCGAAAAATGTGTCTTCGTAGTCCCCCGAGGCATGCTCCTTGGATTCATCGTCTCCGAGCGGGGCATCGAGGCCAATCCGGAGAAAATCGCGGCCATCACCAACATGGGACCGATCAAGGATTTGAAAGGAGTACAGAGGGTCATGGGATGCCTTGCGGCTCTGAGCCGCTTCATCTCACGCCTTGGCGAGAAAGGCTTGCCTCTGTACCGCCTCCTAAGGAAGGTCGAACGCTTCACTTGGACCCCCGAGGCCGAGGAAGCCCTCGGAAACCTTAAGGCGCTCCTTACAAACACACCCATCCTGGTGCCCCCCGCTACGGGAGAAACCCTCTTGATCTACGTAGCCGCAACCACTCAGGTGGTCAGCGCCGCGATCGTGGTCGAGAGACGAGAAGAAGGGAATGCACTGCTCGTCTAGAGGCCAGTCTACTTCATCAGCGAAGTGCTTTCGGAGACCAAAGTCCGCTACCCACAAATCCAGAAGCTGCTCTACGCAGTGATTCTGACACGGCGAAAGTTGCGACACTACTTCGAGTCTCATCCGGTGACTGTGGTGTCATCCTTCCCCCTGGGGAGATCATCCAGTGCCGTGAGGCCTCGGGTAGGATAGCAAAGTGGGCGGTGGAACTCATGGGCGAGACGCTATCATTCGCTCCTCGGAAGGCCATAAAATCCCAAGTCTTGGCAGACTTCCTGGCTGAGTGGACTAACACCCAGTTGCCAACTACTCCAATCCAACCCGAGCTTTAGACCACGTATTTTGATGGGTCACTCATGAAAATGGGGGTAGGCGCTGGCTTGCTCTTCGTTTCACCCCTCGGAAAGCATCTCTGCTACTTCATTCGCCTCCATTTTCTGGCATCAAACAACGTGGCCGAGTACGAGGCTCTAGTTAACGGACTGCACATCGCCATCGAGCTAGGGGTCCGGCGCCTCGATGCTCGTGGCGACTCACAACTTGTCATCGACCAAGTCATGAAGAACTCCCACTGCCGCGACCGGAGGATGGAAGCCTACTGCGACGAAGTCCGGCGCCTGGAAGACAAGTTCTACGGGCTGGAGCTCAACCACATCGCCCGACGGTACAACGAGACTACGGATGAGCTGGCGAAGATAGCCTCGGGGCGGACGACGGTTCCCCCGGACGTCTTCTCCAGAGACCTACATCAACCATCCGTCAAGATCGACGACACGCCCGAGCCCGAGGAAGCCTCGGCCCAGCCCGAGGTACCCTCGCCCGAGCCCGAGGAGGCCTCGGCCGAGCCCGAGGTACCCTCGGCCATCAAGGAGGAGGCCTTGCCCGTCGAGGGGGAACAGAATGGGGTCACACCAGATCCGAACTGGCAGACCCCGTACCTAGAATATCTCCTCCGAGGAGAGCTTCCCCTCGACAAGACCAAAGCTCGGCGGCTGGCTCGGCGCTCCAAGTCGTTCGTCTTGCTAGGTGATGAAAAAGAGCTCTATCACCGCAGCCCCTCGGGCATCCTCCAACGATGCATATCCATCGCCCAAGGACAGGAGTTGTTGCGAGAAATACACTCGGGGGCTTGCGGCCACCATGCAGCACCTCGAGCCCTCGTGGGAAATGCCTTCCGACAAGGTTTCTACTGGCCAACCGTGGTGGCCGACGCCACTAGAATTGTTCGCTCCTACCAGGGGTGTCAATTCTACGCGAAGCAGACACGCCTGCGCGCTCAGGCCCTGTAGACGATACCCATCACCTGGCCGTTTGCTGTGTGGGGTCTAGACCTCGTCGGTCCCTTGCAGAAGGCACCCGGGGGCTTCTCGCACCTGCTGGTCACCATCGACAAATTCTCCAAGTGGATCGAGGTCCGACCCTTGACCAGCATCAAGTCCGAGCAGGCGGTGGCGTTCTTCACCAACATCATCCATCGATCCGGGGTCCCAAACTCCATCATCACCGACAATGGCATGCAGTTCACCGGAAAAAAGTTCCTGGACTTTTGCGACGACCACCACATCCGTGTGGACTGGGTTGCCGTAGCTCACCCCATGATGAATGGGTAGGTGGAGCGTGCCAACGGTATGATTTTGCAGGGACTCAAACCGAGGATCTACAACGACCTCAACAAGTTCGGCAAGCGGTGGATGAAAGAGCTACCCTCGGTAGTCTGGAGCCGAGGACGACGCAGAGCCGCGCCACGGGTTTCTCGCCGTTTTTTTCTAGTCTATGGGGCCGAGGCCATCCTCCCCACGGACTTGGAATATAGTTCCCCGAGGACCAGGGTGTACGACGACCGAAGCAACCAGACCAACCGAGAGGACTCGCTGGACCAGCTCGAGGAGGCTCGGGACGTCGTCTTACTACATTCGGCACGGTCCCAGCAGTCGCTGCGACGCTACCACGCCCGAAGCGTTCAGCCCCGAGGCTTCCAAGTGGGAGACTTGGTGCTTCGTCTGCGACAGGACGCCCGAGGGCGCCACATAGGGATGGCAGTGGGTAAGGTACCCAGTGGACACATGAACACATACCCATACCCACTAGGAAAAAATTGACCCATACCCATACCCACTACCCATCATGGGTACAAAATTACGCCATACCCATACCCACCATGGATAGCGGGTACCCATCGGATACCCATACCCATTAACATTACGATAGACATGATCATTTGAATCGCAAAAATAAGTACCAGCATAACAAATGTATCGAACCCAACATAATTTTATCACAGGTTCAACAATATTCAACATTAAATGGCAACATCATGTCTTCAAATCCCACAAAACATAGCATTGATTCTACAAAACCGTGGACAAAATCATGCCTTCAAATCTAATTGTTAAGACATATAAATCCGGACCCACGTGTCATATATTAGCGGGTTCCCCATCGGGTAGCGGGTATGGGGCAACAGAGAACATACCCACGCCCACCATACCCGATGGGCATAACAAATGCCCCAATAAAATACCCATGGGTATCAAAATCCGCCATACCCGTGCCCTAATAGGGTTTTTACCCATCGGGTTTCGGGTTTCGAGTACCCATTACCATCCCTAGCGCCACAAGCTCACTCCTCCCTAGGAAGGGCCCTTCATCATCGCTAAGATTTTGAAGCCCAGAACATACAAGCTGGCCAACGACCAAGGCGAGATCTACAGCAACGCTTGGAACATCCAACAGCTACGTCGCTTCTACCCTTAAGATGTTTTAAGTCGTTCATTAACCTCATTTACATACACAAAGTCTAACCGTCAAGGAAGGGTTGGCCTTGCCTCAGCAAAGCCTAACCCTCCCTCGGGGGCTAGAAGGGGGAACCCCCTCTGCGTCAAAATTTTCCTCGGAAAAATTTTCTACCAAAACGACCTTTGTGCTTTCGACTTCCGTATCAATAGCGAGATCTTGAGAACGACGAGAGTACATGTAAGCGGCAAGGCCGATCGAGCCGAGGGACTCCTACGCCTCTGGGATACGGATACCTCACTCATCACCTTCCGCGAGAAGTAACTCACTCTCGGATAAGCGACTCTGCCTCTATCCGCGCCAACACCGCTGCCTCCGGCTCCGGCTCATCGCAGAGCAGCCGAGGGTCCTAAAAACTGAGCAAGAGAAGCCTAGAGCGATAAGGCCGACCGAGCCGAGGGACTCCTACGCCTCCGGGATGCGGATACCTCACTCGTCACCTTCCGCGCAAGGCAACTCACACTCGGTTAAGTGGTTCGGCTAGCCAACAGGCAAGTCCCAGCGCTCGGAATGAGGAACAAACACAGCTTTATACTCGAAATACCCAAATGTTTAGGCCTCGACAGCCACAAAGAACAAACACATATACTTGGGGTAACTATGCTACACAGACTTAGGCATCGGTAGAACCCTCGGCGGTTCTCCCGACCCACGACTAATGTCTAAGACCTTGAAGCAGTTACATTTTGCTCCAGGAAAAACCCAGTATATCACCTTACAAACGGGACTCCGGTTTCGATCCCGCGGGTAGAACGACCTCCACACCAGGGGGCCCGCGGGATAACAAACTCCAAGCGCCTCGCCGGCGACCTCCGCAGCAGCAGAGACAACGACCTTCGTCTCGGGCGGCTAGACAGCAGCAGCGATGGCCTTAGGGCAAATGCTACTGCTGAAGGGCCTTCGTTCGCGACCCTCAAGGAGGACGAGAACCAGCCATTAAAGCCAAAGAGCCGGAGGCCTGGAGCGCAGGTGGCGCCGACGGTCTCATCGGCGAAAACAACCGCTGGTGCAAGAGGAAGCCTCACCTATGGCGACCACCGCCTCAGCACCGACGACAGCGGCCACCTGCCTTCCAACATCGCGCCGGCGAAAAGCGGTCGCCCCAAAGCGCACCGACAGGTCCTCACTCCCGTCCTCGCCACAAGAACGAGAACGGGGCCGTCCCAGAACACGAACGCCGCCCTCGCGGCGTACGACGTGTTGGGCAACCCCCCCAACAGCCGGCAGAACAGCAAGAGCCGGCGGTGAGGGGCGACACCGGAAGCAGCGGCAGAACCGCTCGTACTGGGGAGCCAGATGCGTGGCAGCTGCCAAGCGCCACAGGCGGCCAACGCCCTTTTCCCCGAATCACTGAGGGAAGGAGCGGGCCGTTGCCTACGCAGAGGCAGGCCCCGGCTCAGCTTGCCCTTCGCCTCAGCAAGGATGACGAAGATCCTTGAAGCTGAGGGTGGGGCTGAGGCCGCAGCCCGGCTTGCTTCCCCCCACCAAACTGCCCATTGGTGAGGGAATGCAGTCGGGCTGCATGACGAAAATCCTTGAAGCCGAGTGATGGCTGAAGGGCGCCGATCTCCACGAGGCCGCGCTCCTCCAACGACAGCAACAGCAAGGCGACGCTGGTACACAACATCCGGGTGCTCGAAAGGTGGAAGGGCGCAATGCATGAGGGGAGGACGAAGGCATGGCCACTGCTCGAGGGATCGATCCCCTTTTATAGGCAGACCTCCTCACTTGCACCCCTTAGCATCACGAGCGAAGTCTCCACTGACATACTCTAGGGTTCTCCTCCTACGACCCGGGGGCTGGGACCCCCACGTCATATGAGTTGATCCGAAGCGCGAAGAAGGTGAACCGCCGCACACGAGGCATGTAACCGTCCCGCGGTTACAAGCGCTCTCCCATCTTCGCAGAAACCGGTGTCCAAAAGGGTGGACCGCCACGTGACAAGCATCCAACCGCACTGTAACTGTGCGCCCTTTCGGCTTTGACCACATCTGGTGGACCAGCGCAAAGGAAGCGGGCCCACATGACATGCAACCGGTGCACCGGTTACGACGTGTGAGGAGCCGCACCGCCACCTGCGCCAATGCCACGCCTCCTCGACTGCAGAACCAGTACCGCGACTCGAGGCGACCCCGCGCGTGACCCAACAGTGCCAATTGAAGGCAACAACCACGGGACAGTCAGCCGCGGGGATAAGCACGACGGTTGGCGTGGCCAAAAGTGGGCCGGCAGTAATTGCAGCGGCGGACGAGCGGAAGCAGCGGTCAAATCGCCTGCAGGCTCGTGTCCCCTCCTGAAGCGACGGGAGAGCCCTCTCCCACGGCGTGAAGACGACGCACCCGTGCCCCGTTCCTCGAACGTCTCGCACGCGCAACGGGCCATACAAATCGCCCGTCCCGTCGCATTAACTCCCCGGCGGAGCAGGCGACACCTCTGGCGGGCGAGGCGGGCGTCGCTTCGCCTTCGCCATAATGACCGCGTCAAAAAAGGTGCGCCACCTTATTTAAATTCATATCCTTCCCCTCCTCCTCTCTCTCTCTCTTGCTACAGGGACTGGGAAAGGGATGTTGTGGAAAGGATCCTTCTCGGCGAAGGAAGCGGGCCCCAAGCCCTCCTACTGATCAGGGGTTCGAAGGCTGGCCCCTCGGAATGGTTTCGACAGCCACCCCAGAGCACTCGGACTTCAAGCCCATTACTGATCAGGGGTTCGAAGGCTGGCCCCTCGGAAGGGTTCGACAGCCGCCCCAGAGCGCTCGGGCTTCGTGCCCATTACTGATCAGGGGTTCATAGGCTGGCCCCTCGGAAGGGTTCGACAGTCGCCCCAGACCACGCAGAGTGATGGATGACTCTAGGTACGTCCGATACATGGCCGAGGCTCGGGCTACGCTCCCGAGGTACCCTAGGACATTTCCGAGACCGGCGGGAATGATTTGTAACGGAATCCCACCGGAGGGAGGCATCGAGCCCTCAGACCCTGTCGAAGGGGTCTGGGTCCGGCGAATCACCCGCAGGTACTTTTGGAGCGCGCCTCTGGGCCACCAGCCGACCCCTAACGAACGAGGCACGGGCGTCCACTCGGATCACCCATTAGCAGCTCACTGGAAACACCAGGTTCGGCGCCCTCCGAGGGCAACATGGCGCTTTCCCCCCTCCTCCTTGCGGAAAGGCGACGCAGGGGCGTATGATAAAAGTCGGGAAAGTCTTTGATCGTCCTCTCACTCCGTGCAGAGGCTCGGGGGCTGCTCTCGCACCCGGCTACGGCCAAAACTGTTGATAGCGTCAACAAACCAGCTTGATAACTTGGAACCTGACCATGCACCCGGGCTACGGCCAGGCCGCATGAGGGAACGATCCGACCGGCCGAGGCACCACGAAAAGCATTCAAACCTCAAAGGAGTCAAACCACTCTTCCGAGGCCTCGGGGGCTACACCCGGCAGGTGCGCTCGCGCGCACCCACCAGAACAAAGCAAAACCGAGAAAGGCCGGTCCCCTCATCGAAAATGCGGCAAAATCCTCCAAGCGAGTACCAACACTCACTTCGAGGCTCGGGGGCTACTGTCGGGTACCATAATTAGGGGTACCCCCAACACTTCTAATCACGGCTGGTAAACACCCTCAGACCAGCTGACGGGCGTGGTTCAAGTCAAGGCTTCGTCCACCCAAGGGACGCCACCTCACCCGAGCCCAGCCTCGGGCTGGAGCAGTAGTCCCAGACAAGTTCACGCCTCGCCCGAGGGCCGTCTAAGGCAACGGGCACCCCCTCGGCTCTCCCGGAGCCCGGCTCGGGCAGGCTTCATTATGAAGCAACCTTGGCCAGACCGCCTCACCAACCGACCGCTTCGCAGGCGCATTCAATGCAGGGGATGCCTGACGCCGTATCCTGACACACGCTCCTCAGTCGGCCAGGCCGAAGTGACCGCAGTCACTTCGGCCCTCTCTTTTACTGTCCGATATGACAGGAAAACAGCGTCGCTCGCCCCGCTCCGACTGCCGTGCCAACCACCCAGGCAAAGACTGACAACAAGTCACGATCAACCACCGAGTTCGGCCTCGGGCGCAACAGGAAGCTCCGCCTCGCCCGACCTCAGGATCCGGCCTCGGGAGGAGGTCTCCGCCTCGCCCGACCCTCGGACTCGGCCTCTACCTCAGGCTCCAGCCTCGGGAGGAGGTCTCCGCCTCGCCCGACCCCCGGACTTGGCCTCGACCTTAGGCTCCGGCCTCGGGAGAAGGTCTCCGCATCGCTCGACCCCTGGACTCGGCCTCAACCTCGGTCTCGGGAGGAATCGTGTCCTCGCCCGACCCCGGCCTCGGCCTCAAGAGAAGTCTCCGCCTCGCCCGACCTTGGGCTCGGACCGACCGCGCTAACAGGGGATACATCATTACCCTATCCCTAGCCAGCTCAGGCTACAAGGAACAAGACCGGCGTCCCATCTGGCTTACCTCGGCGACGGGTAATGATGGTGCCCCGCGTGCACCATGACACCGGTGGCTCTCAGCCCCTTACGACAGCAAAGAGACGTCAGCAGGATCCTTGTCGCACTGCCAGCTGTGCTCCTACAGGACTCAGGCGCTCCTCCGACGACCACGCTATCACGTGTACAGGGCTCAAGCTCTCCCCCGACGGCCACGTTGGCATGTACACAAGGCTTAGGCACTCCTCTGCCGGACACATTAGCGCATAGCTACGCCCCCCGTTGTACGTCTGGACCTTCTCCTTGCGTCTATAAAAGGGAGGTCCAGGGCCATCCTGGAGGGGGGTTTGCGCGAGGGAAGGAGCGGACGAATGGGCTCCCACTCTCTGCCTCACTCTCCCTCACGCGACGCGCTTGTAACCCCTACTACGAGCGGCACCCCTGGTGCAGGATAATACAGGGCTTGTTCCACCTCTTGTGTTCCATCCCGCGCCAACCCATCTGGGCAGGGGCACGCAGCGATCTCACTCGTCGGTCCAAGGGACCCCCCGGGTCCGAAATGCCGACAATAATAGAAAACAAAAAGCTACAAAGTAACATCTTACAACACAAAACAACAACATGATAGTAACATCTTACAACACAAAAAACATGATAGTAACATCTTACAAAGACAAGACATGATAGTAGCATACAACACTTTACATTACAATATAAGGCGATCGATCTCGGTTAAGGCCATCAAGATCGACAAGTGACTTAACCAGAGAAATACATGCATATCATCAGTAATATGGTATTAGACAATACAATGATGCAACCCAAAATCAAAGGGGCAGGGGGAGTGATACCTAGTACTTCATCATCTCTTCAGCTTGCTCCCTTCCTCGTCACTTGATTCCTTAAGAACCTAAAAAAACATACTAAAACAAAATCATACATGGAACAAAAAGCATAGTAGCATACAATACTTTACATTACAATATAATACATCAAAACAATCATCATACAAAAAACATGAAAATAAGCAACACCGTAACAGCAGGTCAGCAGCAGCAAAACAAAACAAAACAACAGCAACAACATGGAAACATCTAACAATACAATACAATACAATAACATGGTAGCCGCATAATAGGAAAAACAACACAATAAAGCTACAAAGAAACATCTTACAACATAAAACATAAAAATGATAGTACACAATACATGATAGTTAGAAACATAAACATCAACATCCAAAATACAAAAAACCCACAAAATCATACTAATAACTTTTCCTTGAAAAAAGTGAAATCATGCAGAAATTGTTTCTCTGCTTCAATTAACACCTTCTCCCTATAAGTAGCTCTCTAGAAATAAAAAAATGAAAAACAAATTTATAAACAAAAAATAGACAAAAACCACATGAAAAAAAACTGCATATAAAAAATATACAATTGAGAACTTGTACAGAAAAAAGAAGATAAAAAAGAACAAACTACATGAGACTTGCAAAAAACAACAAAAGTTTCAATCAACTTAACCATAGGAGAGGAAATGATGCCCTGGAAAAATAACAAAAAAGTTGTAAATAAAAAACTAAATACAAATAAACAATTTCCAAAAACTAAATATACTGAGAAAATACATTTTATGACTCCAAACAACTATACTTAGCTAACTTAGATAATTTACCTAAACAATAAACACAAAAACAGTTTTTTCTAAGGATGCAAATCCTGGATATAATGGAACCTACACCCAACAAAAAAACTCCTAAGGGACCATAACATGAGATAACAAAAAAATGCAACAAAAACCTGAAAAAACAAAAATACACATTAGGCAATAACATGAGATAGATAAAAAATGACTTCAGGGTACATCAGATATTTAAGAAAATCCTTGACATACATTTCAATGCTAAATTACAACTTCAAAATTGCATGCATTAACTATCTATAAATTTCAGCAATACCTATGCTATCCTCAAATATACTGGGACAAATTTTAACTAGAATTGCATGATTTGTTCCTTTGCTAATAGAAACAGAAGAACACACACTGCATACTGAACATCACCGAAAAAACAGTAGAACTGTTGTGTGCCTAATTCCACCCCCAAAAGGGGCAGCAACGAAAGTAGAAAAAAGAGCTAGAAAAATGTCAAGGGCGTAGCGATCAAGGGTCGGCGACCCTCGACTACGGAGTTCGTAGTCTCCCGCCGTGTCTTCTAGGACCGAAGGTTATACCCCTTACGGCTGCTGGGCTTGAGAAGAGACAGAGAGAGAGATGGATAATTGTTTTCTTCCCCTTTCTCAAGTGCTGATTACATGCATAAATAGCCCACGGCTGAAACAGAATAGAGCAATCCTCTCCTAAATAAAAGGCTAGATATCACGGCTGAAACAGAATGGAGTAATCCCCTCCTAAATAAAAGGCTAGATATCTTCTATTGCCTAATCCTAGCCGCTAATTGGTTGGGCAGCCGCCTCCTGTGCTGCATGCTCGGCTGCCCTACGTACGTCGCGGGCGCGACGTCGACTGGAGTAGGGGATGCCGTACATGACATCTCTCCCCCTCTCGACCACTAGCTCGTCCCCGAGCTGGAACGCTGGGTACTTGGTAGAGAAAGTGTCGAGGTCTTCCCATGTGGAGGATGCACAGGTTCTCCCTTCCAGCGGATGAGCACCTGTCGAACACCACGAGCGACGCGAGTGCGCACAGCACGTTCCGGCTCAGGGTTGATGGCTCCATGATGAACCGCGGTAACGGAGGTGGTGTCGCGGGAGGCTCGCCCACCCATTTCTTGAGGAGGCCGACATGGAACACATCATGAAGCTTGGCGCATGGAGGCAACTCGAGACGTACAGCCACCTTGTTGATGAGCTCGGTGACGCGGTACGACCCAAAGAACCGGGGCTGAAGCTTGCTCTTCGGCGCCTGAGAGATGGAAGCCATCGGCCACTGACGGAGTCGGAGGAGCACCCAGTCCCCAACGGCATAGGAGACGTGGCGGTGAGCTTTGTCATAGTAGCACTTCTGGATTGCTTGGGCCTGCTCTAGGCGGTGACAGACGTCGGCCAAGGATTCTTCTCGTTCGGCCATTGTTTGGGCCACAGCAGCCACGCGTGTGTCACCTGCTTCATAGGATCTGATGGTGGGCGGGTCGCGGCCGTATACCACCCGAAACGGTGTCTCCTATAGAGAAGACTGGTACGCGGTGTTGTATGTATATTCTGCCCAAGGCAGCCACCGCAACCAGTCTCGCGGCCGGTCGCCGGAGAAACAGCCGAGGTACATGGCGATGACGCGGTTGGCAGCCTCCGAATGTCCATCGGATTGCGAATGGAACGTTGTGGTCGTATGCAGCTTGGCGCCCATGAGCCGCATCAGCTCCCTCCAGAACGTGGAGGTGAACACCGGATCACGATCGGAAACCATGGATTGCGGCATCCCGTGGAGGCGTACAATGTCGATGAAGAACGCCTGTGCCACAGACTCAGCAGAGTACAGGTAAGCTAAAGGGACAAAATGACAGTACTTGTTGAAGCGATCCACCACCGTTAGGATGACGGATTTTCCTTTGACCCGGGGCAGAGCCTCGATGAAGTCCAGCCCGATGTCAGTCCACACTCCAGTCGGCACGAGTAGTGGAAGAAGAAGACTGACCGATTGCAGATGCTCCGTCTTGAAGCGTTGGCACGTAGGGCAGGCGCGAACGAAGTCCTGGACGACGCGGCGCATGTCGGGGAAGTGGAACTCGCGCCGGAGTCGGTGAAGAGTGCGCTGGATGCCCTCATGCCCATCCCCGTGCACCGCGGCCACGATCTCCAGCAGTAGTGGCGAGGCAGGAGGGACATACAGCCGGCCATCATAGGTGACCAGCCCGTCGATCGAGGCCCCATGGGGCCATACGGGTACCCGCGGCCAGCTCATCCCGAATGGCGACGAGGGCGGGATCGAGAGCGTGTGCCTGACGTAGCCGCTCGATGTAGTCGAAACGCGGGGCCGAGATGGCGAGCACTATGCCATCCGGTGTGTCCCTGCGGGACAGTGTGTCCGCGACGGTGTTCTGGGCGCCCGGCTTGTATTCCACCTCAAAGTCAAAGCCGAGAAGTTTCCCGACCCAATGATGTTGCGGAATTGTCATGAGGCGTTGGTCGAGGAGGAACTTCAAGCTGTAGTGGTTCGTCCGGACCATGAAGCACCGTCCCCACAGGTATGGGCGCCAGTGGCATATGGCGTGCATGACCCCGATGAGTTCTCGCTCATATGCAGCGAGGGAGCGATGTCGTGGCGCGATGGGGCGGCTGAAGAAAGCGATGGGGTGCTTGTCTTGGAGCAGCACCGCCCTGAATCCGTGCGTAGAGGCGTCACACTCGACAACAAAAGGCTGTGTGAAATCCGGAAGCGCTAAGACCGGGGCCGAGGTGACTGCGGTCTTGAGGGCCGTGAACGCCGCCACCGCGTCCTCGGTCCAGGAGAACCCCTCCTTTTTCAGGAGCGCCATCAGGGGTGCTGCGATGGCACCGTAGTCATGGACGAACTTGTGGTAATAGCCCGCAAGGCCCAAGAAACCGCGGACCGCGTGGGTGGAACGCGGTTGGGGCCAGTCGGCCACCGCCTGCACCTTGGCGGGATCCATGGCAACGCCGGTATCGGAGATGACGTGGTCGAGGTAGGCGATGGACGACACCCCAAATGCACACTTGGAGCGCTTGACGAACAGCTGGTGTTGCTGCAGCACGATGAGCATGGTGCGGAGGTGGCGAAGGTGGTCGGCCCAAGAGCAGATGTAGATCAAAATGTCGTCAAAAAACACTAGCACGAACCGGCGGAGGAAGGGACGCAGGACGTCATTCATGAGTGCTTGGAATGTCGTCGGAGCGTTGCACAGGCCGAATGGCATGACAAGGAACTCATATAGCCCTTCATGCGTGCGGAACGCCGTCTTGGCGATGTCGTCGGGACGCATGCGGACTTGATGATAGCCCGAGCGAAGGTCCTGCTTGGAGAAGAACTTGGTGTCGTGAAGTTCGTCGAGCAGCTCGTCGACGACTGGAAAGGGAAAGGCGTCCTTGACGGTGATGGCGTTTAGGGCACGGTAGTCGACGCAGAATCGCCATGAGCCCTCAGGCTTCTTGACCAACAGAACGGGCGAAGAGAACGCCGAGGAACTCCGGAGGATGAGCCCCTGGGAGAGCATCGTTGTGCACTGGCGTTCCAGCTTGTCCTTGTGCGTCGCGGGGTAGCGGTACGGCCGCACGGCGACGGCCTAGGCGCCTGGCTGGAGGGTGATGTGGTGGTCGCGAGAGCACGGTGGAGGCAGCCCCTGAGGCTCGGTGAAGACGGGGTCGAAGGAGTGCAGGAGCTCGTCGAGCAGGGACGCGGAGGCCGTGGTGGAGCAGATGGCCGCCGCGATGGCGCCCTGGGCGCATGGCCAGCAGATCGGGCGCCCCTGCATGATGAAGGACATGGTGCGGCGCTTGAAATCCCACATCACCGGCCCGAGCGTGCCGAGCCACTGGGTGCCCAAAACGACATCATACCCGGCCAGCGACATGACGAAGAGATCGGTGCTGAACACGTCGCCCTGGATGGAGAACATGACGTGGTGCAAAACGCCCGAGCAGGCGATTCGCTCGCCATTGGCCACCGTCACCATCATGTGTGGCCGGGCGGAGATAGGGAGCCCAGTGCAGCGTGTTGTAGACTCCGAGATGAAGCTGTGCGAGGAGCCCGAGTCCAGGAGCGCGGAGAATCAGACGCTGCCGCTGGTGACGCCGATCTGGAGGGTGTCGATGAAGCAGACCCCGGTGAGAGCGGAGAGGGAGAAACATGGTGATTCCTCGGTGGACGCCCTCGGTGCGGCCCATAAGGCGAACACGGGCGCCTCCTTGTCCCCGGGATCATCCGATGCAGCGTTGCCGTCTCGCGCGACGTCATCGATCTCCACACCATCGAGGAAGAAAAGGCGGCGGTAGAACCTATTGTGGCCACAGGTGAACTTCTCATTTCAATTGAAACACAACCCTTGGCGTCGTCGTTCTGCCATCTCCTCCGGGGTGAGACGCCTCTGGTTGCCCTTGCCGCGGCCCTGCTGGGCGGCCGCTGGAGGGGCAGGGAGCGCCAGGAGCGGCGCTGTTGCCGGCAGGGCAGCACGCGGTGCGGGGCCTAGGGAAACGCGTGGTGCTGGCCACGTTGGTTGCTGCACCGGCCGGTCGCTCTCCATCAGTTCTACTTGGCGTGCCAAGCTTATGGCCGCCGCGAGTGTGTCTGGATGGTGGATGCAGACGGCGTGGTTGAGCGGCGGTAGAAGGCCCCGGTGAAGAGCTGGACGCGCTGCGCCTCTTCAAGCCGGCTGGCGCGAGGTAGAAGGGCCTGGAAGTGGTTGGCGTACTCTTTCACGGTTCCAGTGCGTCGGCAGTCGGAGAGCTCGAACATCGGGGCAGACCGGAGCGGGGGCCCGAACCGGAGGTTCAGGAGATCTTTGAAATGTCCCCACGATGGGGTGCCCTCATCGTGCTGAAGCTGGATGTACCACAGCTGCGCGACCTCGTCCAGGTGATAGGACGCCATGCGCACGCGCTCCTCCGCCATGGTGCGATGTTGGCGGAAGTAAGCCTCGCACTTGTTGAGGAAGATCATTGGATCGATCGTGCCGTCGAAGCGGGGAAAGTCCCACTTCTTATGGTTCGGGAAGAAGTCGTGATCACCGGGCCTGTCCGTCTGGTTGCCTTCAGCGGTGCCAGACGCTGACGAAGTCCTGTCCTTCATGGCTGCCATGTTGGACTTGAGGGTCTGCATCTCCGAGGTCATGGTCTTGAGCATGTCCAGCACATCGGCGAGAGACGGCTCAGACATGGTGGCTGCTGGGCTAGTTGCGGACTTAGATGAAGAAGTTAGCGAGGGTGGGGTGGGCGGTGGTCTAGGGCTGGCGGCGGCTGGTGAGGAGGTGGAGGATCAGCTGGATCGCTGATACCAGATGTCAAGGGCGTAGCGATCAAGGGTCGGTGGCCCTCGACTATGGAGTTCGTAGTCTCCTGCCGTGTCTTCCAGGACTGAAGGTTATACCCCTTACGGCTGCTGGGCTTGAGAAGAGACAGAGAGAGAGAGATGGATAATTGTTTTCTTCCCTTTTCTCAAGTGCTGATTACATGCATAAATAGCCCACGGCTGAAACAGAATAGACCAATCCTCTCCTAAATAAAAGGCTAGATATCATGGCTGAAACAGAATGGAGTAATCCCCTCCTAAATAAAAGGCTAGATATATTCTATTGCTTAATCCTAGCCGCTAATTGGTTGGGCAGCCGCCTCCTGTGCTGCATGCTCGGCTGCCCTGCGTACGTCGCGGGCGTGACGTCGCCTAGAGTAGGGGATGCCGTACATGACAAAAAACTACAATCACAACGCAGCTAGACAGATTGAAAATCCGCACAGAACCAAACACAAACTAGGAAAAAATACTCGAGCACAGGAAAGATGAAGTAAACGAAGAGCACCCTCACCGGATCGACCGTGCCACCAGAAGCCGGGACACCATCTTCGCGCAGTGGAACTCCAGACCCGCCTGCTTCACCACAGGTTGCTGTCACCGAACAGCGAAAATAGATCCCGTCGGGACCTCCTCGCCCTCCATCGTGGATACCGTCGCAACCACCTCTCCCACCCCCCGCCATGGATCCCGTCGGGCCTCCTCCTCCACCACCATGGATCCTGCAGGAGCCACCTCGCCCCCCGCCATAGATCCAGTCGGGGCTTCCTCGCCCTCCGACGTGGACCTCGTCGGAGCCTCCTCGCCCTCCGCCATGGATCCCGTCGTAGCTGCCTCGACCCTCGCCATGGACTTCGTCGGAGCCACCTCGCTCCCTGCCATAGATCCAGTCGGGGCCTCCTCGCCCTCCGACATGGACCTCGACGGAGCCTCCTCGCCCTCCGCCATGGATCCCGTCACAGCCGCCTCGACCCCCGCCATGGACCTCGTCGGAGCCACCTTGCCCCCGACTATAGCTCATCGCGCGCGCGGCAGCAACACTGGGGAGCGAGACAGGGAAAAGTGAAGAGGTGCAGCTGCTTCTGTGACACAGGCTAGAGAATGGGAAAGTGAAGAGGCGCGAGAACCAAAAAATCAAACAGTAAAAAATCCTCCCACCTGTCAGAGACATAAACAACAACAAAAGATCCAATAGAGCATAAGAGCATCCACACACGATCGGACGGCGCACAAGGCGAGTGCAAACAACAGAAACACGCGCGCGTCCGTTAGCTTTTCCCAAAATTTAAGGATCGAATAGAATTAAGTTCGAATACTATTCTATTTATTTTTAAATTAGAAATAATTTAGGATTGCGATCCATTACCACCTCTAGGAACACGGCTGTGTGAGTGGGAGGAAAGACTTGTTCCGTTATTCTTATTTTATGTTCAGAAAAAAATTATAAAATTTTGACTTGTTCAGGATTAAAACTCACTCAATGGATTGAGATCAAACAAAACGAACCAGCCTAAGCAGGAGTGATGTGTAGTGAAGCCATGAACCACTCGCTAGATAATATTCAATTATATTGTTTGATCTGCTCGTAGGTCCTACATGGAATACATCGAGATCGTTCTGCAAACACAACTTGTATGACCTGCATAGATTTTTTTTAGAAAGTTTTAACAGAACAAGAACAATACGGACTAGAATTGGCCTTAGTAATTTAAAAATCTGAAAGAAGGTCCAAAAGAATGAAAAGGCTGAATTTTTATGAAGAGGCCTATTTTTATGGTTTTATGATATGTTACCTCTTTAGACCTTAGTTTTTTCAGCTTTCATAACAACTTTCTAAATAATTAATATTAAACTATGTGTTTCTGCATATTTATAGTATTTATTTTATATATATATACACACACACACGACTAGGGGCTTGATCGCAGACCTACGCTTTTGCCTCAAGAGGAGTCAAACTCGGTACTTAAAAAGTGATACACCATCTAGCCAACTTAGATAGAAACCATTTTACTAGTATAAGATATATGAGTTCTCTAAATCTTACATACCTTAGACTTGTCACTTGATATGTTCATGTTTGTTTTTCCTAGCACAATGATATTTTAGGATGAATAAATGCTTGATATAAGTTTTGAAAGTTATCATGTATCACGATTGAATCCTAGAAAACTAGGATGCTTCTAAGAACATTTTGAACAAGCATAACTTTTGCACCTTTCTACTTATTTACATGTTGTAAACTCATACACATAATTTAGTTAAAATAAAATATACATACAATTGAAGATTGTTCAGTAGTAAATATGTGGGGTATATCATGAGACTGAAAGTTGAAGGTAAAGACACGGGAGACATGAGGGTTTATACAAGTTTAGACTCTCAATGTGAGATAATAGCCTATGTCTTGTTTGTGGTGGATCTTTAATTGTATGTTCGGATAATTAGTGGTTTCCCTTTCTTTTATATCTTAAGGAGGGATGACAGTGAAATTCGTTTATAGGTGGTGAATAGGTAAAACCTGAAATTTTAACTCAAACAATAAAACTTGATCTGAGACATAATTTGAAGTGTTAAAACAAGAGAGCTTAGTACGAAACAAGTTCAAGTTCAATACTTGCAATATGTTGCTAATGAATATAAGTGTGAAATTGAACTTAGCAAAATATGAAAATAAATGAAGTGTAAAGCAAGTATGAACTTAGAAAGAAAAGGGGCAAAACAAACTGCAAAGTGAAAGCACAAAGAGATGTGACAATTTGTTTACCGGAGTCCGGTTTCACAAAGAAACCGACATCTCTGTTGAGGAGTCCACTAAGGATTGAGTCTCTTTCAACCCTTTTCTCATTCAAGTCACCCAAGATCAAACTTGAGTTTCCCTTTCTCAAATGGTGAGACAGAGTCTCCACAAGGCTCTCCACACACTTGGAGGCTATTGCCCGCTTTACAATCTTGATGGGAGCTTAACTATATATCACAAAGATCACAACACACTCCACACTTTTAGCTCAACTCAGTGTTCAATCACTTTTCTCTCGAAGGATAGCTATTAGTATGCACACTACTCAATTTGAGGCATTTGGGACACTTGGATCACTTGGTAGTGTTGCTCTGGCTTGTATACTTTATTTCTCAGCTCATGTATGTTGTATCAACAAGCTGGAGTCGTATTTATAGGCTCCCAAAGCCCATATAGGCCCATATAGTCGTTTGAAACCTACTCAAGAAACTGCACAAATTTTGGTCACACTGGACATGGCATTGTTCCTGTGTCCCATTAGTAGCCGTTCTGAAAGGGTGTCAGCTATCAGGCAACATTAAATATGTCTAGTGGCACACCGGACATGCCATGTCAACCGATCGATGGATCTTCTACCTCCGATCATTGGGTTTACTGTGCATTCGATGGCACATCGGACTAGTCCGGTGTGCCCAGTTGCTGATGTCCAAAATGTATGTGATAGTCACCTAGAGGGGGTGAATAGGTGATGCCTAAAAATCACAACTTAAAAACATACTTGATCTAAATTAGATGTTAGAACAAGATATAGATAAAATTAGAGCAAGAAGGAACAAAATTCTTGCACTTGATTGCTCTCTTAGATTGCGGAATTATAACTAGAGCAATAACACAAAGTGAAGTTCAAGAACTTAGGATAAGGGATGAAGAATAAATCCCAATAGATCAAGCATACAAGACATGATGATTTTTACCATGGTTTGGTCAAGCCTCAAATGCTTGCCTACTCCATGTTGTGGTGTCCCAAAGGACGAGGGTTGCACTCAACCCTTCTCAAGCGATCCAATGATCAACTTGAGGTCATGGTTCTTCCTTATGAATTTTCTTCTCGCAAGGTTCTTCATAGATCAGAGTCTCTTGCAGTCATACACAATTTTATGGGAGCAACAACTCCAAGAACATCAAGAGAGAGAATTAGAACGCACGCAAGAGCAAAAGAACAACACCCAAAGAATAAGAGCACAAGCGCAAGCAACAGCACAACTCTATCTCACAAAATATGTTCTGGGATCACGTAGGTGTGTTTCTTTAATGCAAAGAAGTGATGTGCTAGCTCTGGAGTGACTTCGTGAAGAGAGGGCGTCGAGATGGGGGTCTATTTATAGCTCCAACCCCGCAAGTAGCCATTGAGGATATTGCTAGAATTCTGCTCTCGACTGGCGCGCCGGACTGGGAACAGTAGCAGTAACCTAGGATCCTGAGTGGCGACTTCCATAATTGGCTGGCACCAGACCGGCCTGGTCCACCACCGGACCATCACGTGTCAGCTGCCAGTTGAAGTAGCCATTGGCACCTGAAGTGGTGTTTACCCGCGAGATCTGGTGCACCACCGGACCGTCACTATAGAAGGTTCGGTGAATTTTAGCCAAAATTCCCAAAGGTGAGAAGTTCCCGTATGGCGGGGTCCGGTGCATCGAACCTAGGGTCCATTAATTGTACCTGGCCCCCAAGGCCTCCTGAGGGGCTCCCTATACACACGATCCATTGAGCCCCAAAACAACCCAGACTTTGCTCTTTTGAGCAAGTCTTCTCTACTTCATTTAGGCTAAACTTGGGAGCTATTATATGTCTTATACAAACATATTTAGGGTATGTTTGACATGCCTAAGTCATATGTCTATATTTGTAGCTCATCTCCCTCTCAGCGTTCCTGTTTCAACTCAAATCAAGTCCAAAAAGGCACTTTTGGAAGAAATTGAGTTAAGAGAGCAAATCAAAGTGCCAAAAGCATTCTAATAGGTGTATACAATATATTCAAAGGTTCAAACCACACTATTTTACCGTTTCACAACAATTTGCACTTCCTCGCCTTGTTTGAGCTGATTTGAACTTGAATTCCTTCAATTTGCATTCGGGTGAACCAAAAGATGAAGGAAATTACTTATTTGCCCATTTTCCTTTCAATCTCCTCCTTTTTGTTGATTTATACCAACACAACCAAAGCTAATAGAACTTGACTAACTTAAGGTATATTTGCTAATCAATATGATATTAAAGTATACAAATTGAGTTCAACTAAGTTGGTTTCATAGATTTGACATGTTTGAACCAATTTATCACCACTTAGCCTTTTTGATTTTGCAAATAAAATTCTTTCTAAGTTTAGTGAAACTCTATTTCAAAGGATTTACATGTCAAAATCAAAATCTTTTACCCCCATTTGGCATAAGAGAAAGAAGCTCCCCCTTTTTGAAAAGATTTTACAAATGGTTCTCCCCTTAGCTCTTAAGAGGGTTTTCACATATAAATGCCAATTGAAATTAAATCCAAAACTTTTTTGAAAATTGCTAAGTGATTGGTGCATATTGAAAGGGAAATGTGCCCTTGGGCCATTTCTATAAATGTTTTGGTGATTAGATGTCCAACACAAACTACGTTAGTTCATAAGTGCTAAGATGCAAACCAAAGAACAAGGTATGTCTCCAGCCTTAGTAAATTGTTTTTGGGTACTAACATGTTTATCGAAGTGCCAGGAATCTTGTCAAATCAAAAGAAATTAAATTGGAGAAGATTTGGCTGAGTTCAGCCAAACTAGCACCAACTTGTGGTGCACCGGACAGTGTCCAGTGCCCAGGCTGGCCCGATGACGAACTCGTCACTCTCAGGAAAAAGGAAGTGGCGCTGCGGCTAAAATTCACTGGACTGTTCGGTGAGCCAAAGGCGCCCACGCCAACGGTCGGCAGCGCAATCAGCGGGTGACACGTGGCCTGCACCAATGGTCAGTTGGTCACACCGGATTGTCCGGTGTGCATAGACAGTGTCCGGTGCACCAACGGGACCGAAGGTCCAACGGTCGGCTGCACGCGATAAGGAAGGAGATTGAGCACCATACAACTACTGTTCATGTCCAGTGGTGCACCGGACTGTCCAGTGCGCCACCCGACAGAAGGCAAGAATTGTCTTCTAATTTGATCTTCAACGGCTCCTAGCTGCCTTAGGCTATAAAAGGGACCCCTAGGCACATGGAGCAGTACACCAAGCATTCTCTGACCATTCTAAAATGCCTAGACTCCACCGCCACACATTCGGATCGTTGTGTTAGAGATTTGAGCACCATTTGAGTTGTGAACTCCCTGTGCCGTGTTTTGTGCTCACATCTTGGCTTGTGTGTGTACGTTTGCTGCGAATTGAGTCTTGCGTGTGTTGCTTTCCCTCCCTTACTCTTGTGCTTCTCTTGTGATCAACATTGTAAGGGCGAGAGGCTCCAACTTATGGAGATTCCTCGCAAACGGGAAAAGAACTCTAAAGAAAAAGACCATGGTATTCAAGTTGATCATTAGATCACTTGAAAGGGGTTGAGTGCAACCCTCGTCCATTGGGACGCCACAACGTGGAAGTAGGCAAGTGTTACTTGGTCGAACCACAGGATAAAACACCGTGTCTCTTGTGTTGCTTTTCTCTGTGATTGATTTCTTCTCAAGAGCTCACTCTATAGCAACTTGGTTTAATCAAACTAACATTTTATAAACCAAGTTTGTGCTATTAGTGTTGAATATTGCAGGATCACCTATTCACCCCCCAGGTGCTCTCACATATGTTTTCGCCTATACTTTCTCCCACTTTAGCATTAAGCACCAAAAATGGAGAAAGTTAAATGGCCTTTCACATTACTCCAAAACAAATGATAATAAACACATGAGTAATGCAAACTGAGTGACTTGAGCCCTTTGATTCCGAGTGGCAGTGCAAGCGTCCTTTTGGCTCAAGGTCACCATTTCCCTTTCCAACACCTTAAGACTACACACATGATTAACTCAAAAAACATCGTTAGTCTCAAAAAGGTCAAATTGTAGACTATCCTCCCCCTAAATGTGTGCATCACTACACTTGGACTTGTGAGGTTCGGGGATAATTTTCTACAACTTGAACCTTGGCATAAGCATAATATGAAAAATTAAAGAACAATATCATTTAAAACACAATAATCAAAAGTATATCAAAATGTGCAATGTGTGTAATACTTCAATCCATGTTCTGAGAATCTAAAATATTTGGCTCACTCCTCAACTCACAAAATCATTTTTCATCTAATGGCTTAGTGAAGATATCAGCTAATTGGTGATGGTCAGCTCACATGGTCTATTATGATATCTCCCTTTGCGGTATCTCAGAAAGTGGTACCAGATGTCTATATGATTTGTGCAGCTATGATCTATAGGAATCTCTGCCAGGCAGACCGTACTCTCATTGTCACATAGGAGTGGGACTTTGCTCAGATTGTAGCCAAAGTCCCTGAGGGCTTGTCTCAACCAGAGTAATTGTGCACAACATTGTCCCACAATAATGTACTCAAACTCTTAATGGTGGATAGGGCAACATAATTTTGCTTTTTCGAGCTCCAAGACACTAGGGGTCTTCCCAAAAATTGGCAAGTCCTAGATGTACTCTTCCTATCTACCTTACACCAGGCATAGCCGACATCAAAATATCCAACAAGATCAAAGACCAAAATGAGGTGTGTTCTAAATACCTTAAAATTCTCTTGACGGCCCTAAGGTGACATTCCTTAGGGTCGGATTGGAATCTTGCACCCATGCAAACTAATAACATAATATCATGATTAGATGCACATAAATACAAGAGAGATCCTATCATGATCTATGGACTTACCTCCAATGTCTAGATCGAGATGTCTGTTCATCCCCATCGATACCTCGATGGGCTTCGCATCCTTCATCCCAAACTTCTTTAGGGTATCTTGCGTGTACTTGGTTTGGGAGATGATGGTGTCATCCTTGAGTTGCTTGACTTGGAATTCGAGGAAGAACTTTAGCATGCCCATCATAGACATCTCAAACTTCTGGATCATTATCCTACTAAATTCGTCACAAAAGGTTTGATTAGTAGAACCAAATATAATGTTATCAACATAGATTTGGCATACAAATAAATCTCTATTAACTATCTTTGTGAATAAAGTAGGATCAACCTTCCAAGCTTTAAATGAATTTGCAACAAGGAAATCTCTAAGGTATTCATACCATGCTCTAGGTGCTTGCTTAAGCTCATAGAGCGCCTTATTGAGTTTGAAAACATAGTTGGGATACTTATCATCCTTGAATCCGAGAGGTTGCTCAACATAGATCCAAGGCTGAGCCTATAAACATGTCAGAGGCTAAGGCCCAACTCTGGTAGATCTCTAAAAGATGCTTGACGGAGGCCTACTCCTTGCTTGGGCCTTGCCTTGACGAGGTATCTTTAATAACTCTCTCTTATACTCTTCTTGAAATTATCAATCTTATTTGGAATATTTTTCATACTTATTTAAATGTTGGAACATTGTTTTCCTCCTCAGAGTCCTAACTAGGCAACAAATAGTGATGATGAGGTGGTCCCAGTTGCTTCCCTAAACAACCTACTAGCCAAGCCCTTGAGACTCAACCAGTTACTGCCAATTCGAGCCCTCCTTTTGAGACCAGAAAAAGGAAAAGAGTGACTTTGATAGATGATTCTAATTGTGATGATGATGATTTGCCTCCAACTTCTCTAAGCTCTCGTCGATTCAAACGAAAATGATCAAATATCTACAACCGTACACGCCTAGACACAAGGGGTGATCATGTCGACTAGCCCATGTTGGTTGCGCTGATCAGCTCCTTTGAGTCAATTGTCATTTTCCAAGTTGGTAGAGAATAAGTAAATAAATGTAAATGTGCATCGAAAGCAACTAAAATGGTAATATTTAGATGATTATTGTTCCTAGAGCGATGCATGTCATGCGTACAACCAAAGAACATAAATGGACCAAAAATTTATCGGAACTATCCACATCATAAACCGAAACCTGGGCCAAATAAAACAACAAGTCATTCATAGGAACATCCTAGATCCAATCTATGTTATGTATCATGCCAAGAACCCTAGGAACATCTGTGTTGGGTACCCAGGAATGGGGTGCCCAAAGAAAGCCCAAGAAGACTCTTCGGAACGAACGACCAAGTCCTTGTCAAGCAACCTTGCGAGGCAGAGCGGGCAACCAAGTCCCTATTGAGCAACCTTGTGAGGCAGAGCGGGTAACCAAGTCCCTATCGAGCAACCTTGCAAAATGGAGCGAGCGACCAAGTCCTTGTCGAGCAACCTCGCGAGGCAGAGTGGACGACCAAGTCCCTGCCGAACAACCTTGTGAGGCATAGAGGGTGACCAAGTCCCTACTGAGCAACCTTGTGAGGCAGAACGGGCAACCAAATCCCTACCGAGTAACCTTGCGAGGCGGAACGAACGACCAAGTCCAAGACGAGCCACCCCACCAGGAGAGGCGAGCAATCAGGTCCCACGCTAGTCTGACTAGAGTAAGGGAAGGTCTAACCCAATGATGCGAGCCCTTGTCGACAAGACAAGACGGGTCATCACCACCAAACTATGTCTGGGCCTCAGGTACGGCGTCAAAAGGTCCTCGACGGACATCAGACGACACCTCGCCACGTACAATCCTAGGCAAACCCCCACCGACGAGTGGGATCAATCAACCCTAGTCATAGGGATCTCAACATCGGAGTCTCTACAGTGACCTGCATTCCGGAAAGGATGTAACGGATGCCCCCATACTGGTGTATGCCTATGTGCGACGGTATGTGACGCAGGTCTGCGACGACGGGTGAAGTCGTGCTACGCATGGCCACACTGTGGGGCTGACCCACCAGAACCCGCCACGCACCACTACAAAGATATCAGTGGAGGACTTGCTATAGGGACCTGCACGATAAACGAGCAAGACAATACGCTACACCAGGAGTGTGGCTACGCCCGACCCAATGGGCCGCATCAGGAGCACTACATTAAAACCAATGGGGCAAACGACCCTCATACAGGTAGAGAACATACCTCCTCTGTAAGGTTGTACCCTTGAGATATAAAAAGACAGGGCCCCTCCTTCTTCACACACAAGCACACAAGTTGTAACACTTTCCATTGCAATACTACGATCATCGGCATTACACTAGACTAGGGCTCTGGCCTGAACCAGTATAACCCCATGTCACAAGTTCATCGTTCGAGTCCTGTGAGATTCACCATTCGGAGTGAGTACATGCTAGCATCCCCACCAAACACAAACCTTATTGTCCCTTGGTTTTCGAAACCATAACAATCTGTGACCATGAACCGATAATCATACATGCGAGCATGGATCGAGACCTCCAAAGAAGTCCATCTAGAATCAATAACACGACTTTCTCGAGTTTCCATATACATATGTTGTAGTCGTATATCATGAAATGTAGCAACCAGACAAGTGATATAATTCTAGGCCTGTAAAGATTAATCTAATAGCATGAACCTTAAACAAGAGAAGTATATTAACACTACGCAGGATCTTGCTAACAAGGATGCTTAATACAAGATCTATCGAGAATAAGGTGATATATTGTAATGGCCTTCTACCGAAGACCACATCAGGGCAACATGACGCTTACCTTGAGAAATTCTTAAAAAAAGGTGGCGATGCGTCGAAGCGATGAGAAGCACACGCTGCTTAGTGAATGTCTGCCTTCTGTTTGTTTATATTGTGAATGAAATGTACGATTTATAGTTCACTGACTTGAAGTGATTAATACTTTCTAACTAATTTATCTGACTTAAGCTTATCTACATGACACGCGGTACATAGGACCACCTAGGCTGATTAGCTTTCTTAATCTGAGTCCATCGGTCAATTGTAGTTGCACCAATACTGATGCTAAAATCCTTCCATCTAATCTACTTGCAACGCATGGTCCACGAACCTGTTCAATCCGGTTGTTTAATCTAGCTCGATCTCGGTGGGATATACACAAAAGAAACGTATGGCATGCATCGAGATCGTCGTGTAAACGCATCAATTTATATGACTCCTGCATATTTTTTTTTCCTACCGGTGTTGTAAGCACTGGTGCTCGAACCTGTCATGCTCTCACTCGACGCATGACATGAACGAGAAAGATGAGAGAGTTGTTGTCTTTGGTTATGCGTGAGAAAACAGAGAACGAGGTGAAGCACATCACCTCAGCACCGCCACCTTTCGGTGGTTCGGCCTGCTATAAAAAGTTGATGGGTAAGTTGTCTGTTATAAAAAATAAAAACTGAAAATCGCTTAACTTAAACTGTTGTGAGTTGTCTATCGTAAACAAACTTTATATTGTTTATATATTTTTTATTTTATTTAATTATATTCTTAATAATGTATCTAGTTAAAACGGATTTCACATTTGTGGTCCTGATATTTTTAAAAATAAAACTAGACTCCATTTGCTATATATTTTTTATTTAAAAATAAGTTTCATTTCATTTACTTAAACAAGTAATTATTTTTAATCCCATTTTATTTTCTATTTCATTGTCATATCTCTTGATTAATATATTGAATTAACAAAACAGTTTTACATTTCCATTTTTAATATTTTTATTAAAATATGTTTTATTGTATTTATTATAACAGTTCATTATTTTTAATCCTATTTTATTTTCTATTTGCATATCTCTTCGTTAATATATCAAACTTAGATTAACAGCAAATGTAAGGTCTTTCAAATTTGCACTAAAAAACTGCCTTTTCACATTAGTAGAAACAAAACTGAACTCGTTTGTGTTTTTCTAAAGCAGAAGCAGGTTCATAAAGCTGAAACAAACACACCAAGAGGGTTGGGTACTTTTTCACGGCGGGCCAATCCAAAGTTCATTACTGAAGCAATGAAATTACAACAGTTTCATGACATCTAGGATTGAAACCCGAACATACCAACTACTACATCACCAGAACGCAAACCAAAGTCCAAGGCCAAAAAGACCACAGCTTCAAGTGGGACAACTTTAACTTATATTACATGCCAGAGAAGGCTGCCACAGGCCTGCTATGATCAACTTTCTATGCGAAAAGATCACTGCATAATTCAGGTATCAGGATTCAGGAGGGTTGGGTACTTGGGTGATGACTGTCTTGGATGCCACAGATGCTATATAATCTGCAGTTTCATAGAGGTCCTTCCTCCTCTGAGCAATTGTTGTTTCCATGAACTCTTTATGTTCAGCCATGGAATCAAGAAGCTCCAGCAGCTCCTTAGCAGCTGCCTGAGTTTCTTCTTCAACTTTAAGTGTTACATCTTGGAGCCTCTTCTCCGATTTCTACCAAATCAAATTTCATTAGAATTATCTTACTCCAATGTGCTAAACTAATAAAGGAATGTGTTTTAAGTATTAACAAAACAAGAGGTAAGAAGTACCTTAAGAAAATCATCTGCCTGCTTTTCAGCAGAAAGCAAACTATTCTTCTTTTTCTCCAACTCATCTTTCATTTGTGCAGCTTCAGATGTGAATCTTGAGTCATCATTTATAATTTCACGATCCAGTAAATTCAAACGAGCAACGATCTAGACAACAGCAGATAAAGAAATTCAACTTTATTATTTTGCAATGATTACTGTCGTCCAGATAAACTTGAACTGTATGGTAGGTAAAAGCAAGGACCAAGCACTTATGCATATCGACAATTGTTTAGACTCCAGAATCACCATGAAAAGAGTGGGATAAGAAATTCATGAACACCCAAAAAAGGATGCAAACCCGAATAACATAATAGATTAAACGGTCCTACATAGAAGGGAAATAATCCAATTTCAAATATCTGACAACTGTTTCAACACTTGACTGATCTGCATATTCTTTGTTGACTCAAAATTTGATATTGACTTCAAGATACTCATCAACTCCACCACATTCATATAAGTCCTAAATTCAGATGAAGGTTGGACGGAACCCACTTACTCCCTCTGTTCCAAATTATAGTTCACTTCGGCGTTGTCGTGTACTCTTATATCAAATTTCTCCAATTATTATGAATGAGTTTTTAGAAAACTACGTTAACATCTACAAATTCAAATAAATAAACAAAGACATCTCATAGAAAATATAATGAAACAAATTTGATGTTGCAGATGCTGATGCATTTTTAGCCTACCCAACTTGCTTTGGACTAAAAGACTTTGTTGCTGTTGTTGTAGATATTGATGCACTTTTCTATAAATGTGGTCAGAGTTAGAGAAGTTTGATTTAGTAACGTCTAGTCACAACATACCAGTATAATCGATGACATAAATCCAAAATCCAATTTATTAACATTTAACAGCACAAATGAACTTCCATTAATCGAAGCCATTCTTTGTGCTAACTTCACCATAAGTTTCATGCGTAAATATAGGGGGTGTTGGGTTTCTAGGGACTAATTTTTAGTCTCTTCATTTTATTCCATTTTAGTCCCTAAATTGCTAAATACGGAAACTAAAATAGAGTTTTGGTTTACGTATTTGGTAATTTAGATACTAAAATGGAATAAAATAGAGGGACTAAAAATTAGTCCCTAGAAACCAAACACCACCATAAAATGGGATAAAAGGAGGGTAGGACATCTGCCTCATTCTTAGCAAACGATGATGGCATTATGCCCACTGTCCGTTTTTCTAATCAAAAGGCGTAGCATTAGAAAAACAAGAGATTAGATAACCCTCAAGTCAAATCACAACACATGAAAGTATAATTCATGACCTAAAATCCAAACATCAATTTCCAATAACAGTGCCAATTAATCATAATTAATTGAATTCAAATACTTGGGGTCTTTCACCACAAATTTGATGTGTAAATATGTCCAGGGTAGTAAAGCACAACCCATTTATGCAAAGCACTATTCTTCCTGATTTCAGTAAAGATCAGCTCAAAAAGGTTTGATTACTGATTAATCCAGCTAATAGATTACTAAAAGGATCAGCAGTAAAGCTTTGTCAAGTTGAACAGCTGACTCTAGAAACTACATCAACATCTGACTAATTGTCTTATCGATATATCATCACAATATCACTAGAAAACATTGGTCACCTAAAATGTGTAGCTGAAGTAATCGATTTAAAAAAAAAAAAGGGAACTGCAGCACTTCCCTGATGAAGTTTTATATTCCAATCAGTACTCATTAAACATATACAGAAACTTGTCGCGCTGCTCTTTCCAAAAATGTGATGGGTAGATCATTTGGACAATAGTGCAAAGTAATTTCAGAATAAGCATACAAATAGAAGAGTAAGGACAAAATAATTTCAGATCACATTTACTCTATATGCTATAAAATGTAATGTAGTGCTTGAAAAGATGGACTGACTTCGTCATTTTTTTCCTGGAGACTGGAAATATTATTCCTTTCCTCCTCTAGAACCTTAGCATTTCCTTGCAGCTGCTTCTGTAGATCATTTAAGTTTTCAAGATTTGAGAGACAGATCCTTTTGTTCTCCTCAGCATGAGCCAGAAGTGCAGGTTTTAGTACTGTTTTGTAACCAGTACCTAGCATCTCAGCAGGAGAAGATCCTTTTGAATCTATCATGTACTGAAAAGCAACAGTAGGTTTCAACCTGAAAAGTGGCCCAGAAGTGTGAAAATGAGCACATAATACAAACAGAACTAACAAAAGGAGCTAGTGAAGCAAATACAAACAGCAGAACCACAGTAAAAAATTAACATTTCAAACTTGTTTGCTTTTTTTGTTTAGTAAACACAACAACAGCAAACAGAACACGATGCCAGCTGGCTATTCGAAGCCCCAAAAGTTTAGTGAAATGTTTTTCCCAAAAAATTCTTGAAAACTAATCGTTGGACTTCAAAATCAGTCAATAAGTTTCAGTGTAAAATTACAGGATTCGCTGTTTCGCACATATTACACAAAGTTTAATTTGTCTGTCCAAAATTATCATATAGACATATACTAATCTCCATGTCCAGTCCACAACTCCACATTATTAAATTTGTTGAGGTCTTAGGACCAGGCAATAAAAAATTAAGAAAACATAATAAAAGTATAAAACAATATACTTTGTACATAAATTACATTTCACATTGTGTGTTGACTTTCTTTACAATGGTTTTGATTTTAAGTTATTTGTGGTTCTCTGATTTATATACAAATCATTGTGATCAGGAAAAACATCAAAATAGATGAACACCAAAGTTATAAGGTCAAGCTGATTAAACTTTCATGCAATCAATATTTGTTGATTGCAGATAGATAGCAGCATTGTAAATTTGAACCCATTTAAACTCAAGAATAACTGAAAGATCAAGCATTCGAATGTCTAATAAAACCACTCATGAAAGTTCAGATTCATAAATACAAGTGAACGTTAACAAACTAACCCTTATGAAGCATAAACACTAATTTATATAAGTCATACAGAACTACAATGAGCACAAATAAAGGGACATGCCAACAACAGGAGTAACAATGTAGACTATGGTAAATTAATATTTTTAGGACCACAAAACATATCTGAAACAAAAAACAATTAAGAAAACTATGTTTTTTGGGGGACCACAACTATATAAGGCCTAAAGATCTATACGGAGCAAAATGTTTCTCCCGGAATACTAAGAGTTTTGAGCTAATAAATTTTAACAAGAATCTAGATCATGGCACTTGACTTAAAATATTCAAATGAATGATTATATATAGTTTTCTTCATCAGAATTGAAAGGATTATTTGCTACCAAAAAAAGGAACCAATAATAGGTAAATAAGAATGGTATGGTTAGCATTGGTTGTTCTTAGGTGTACCTATAGGCAATTTCTAATAAAATGGAGAAATAAAATTTAGAAAATATAGAAGATACTGCGGCATGTTCGTACTTTTTGAGGGCCTGGTTGCACTGCTCAGCATGCCTCTCAAGCTCCTCAAGCTTGGTAACCAGCTTAGCTTCAAGTTCCCAGACCTTATCCTCCAGTGCTGTTTTCCCCTTCTCAGCGTTGGCAATGTCATCTTCAATAGCCTGCATCTCCCTACGCATTCTATCCACATCCTTCACATTCACCGGCTGAGCATCCACTTGTTTCAATAGATCCTGAATTTCAGCAGCAGCGCGCTGGGTGTCCGACACTTTTGCCTCCAACTCTTTCTCCAAATCCCCCAACGATTGTTCCCTTTCATTGAACTTAGTTTTCCAAGCATTCACCACTGCGTCGAACTTGTGAATATCAGCATTGAAGGCCTCCTTCTCTGACTCCAGTGCTTCCCGCCGCGAGGGACCCGAGATGAGCTTATTCACCTGGGTCTCCAGTTCCTCAGCCTCCTTCTCCAGGGCACGAGCCGTTGCAACGTACGCCTCGCCGGTCATCCGGGCTTTGGAGGCGTACTCCTCGTCGACGGTTTCGACGGCGGCGTCGTCCCCCGACAAGAAGTGGGAGTACGACTGGGTGATGTAGAGCAAGAGATCGTCGGATGGGCCGCTCGGGGCATCCGGGTCGTCTCCTTGGGAGTGGCAGAGGAGGGTGAGCCAGTGGAGTACGGAGAGCAGTACCGGCCACGAGTGCGGGGTGCCGGGGGCCTTGAGTGCGGAGCGGGTGACCTTGTAGGGGCATCCGAGAAGGCGAAGGTCCTGGATGAGGTCATCATCGAATGTGGCGTCGTTGCGGGGCAAGTGGAGACGGTCGACGAGGAGGCGGAGCGCCGCCTGGATGTCGCGCGCGGCGGGCAGAGGCCCCCGGAGCGTGACGGCGGGGGCGAGGAATGTGTTGACGACGCGGAGCGCGGCGACCTGCGTGGCGCGGTCGGAGAAGTTGAGGATGGCGCCGACGGTAGAAGCGGGACGGCTGCTGCAGAGGCTGTTGGCGTCGGAGTCGCGGCGGGAGAAGGCGGAGTCGAGGTTGCGGATGACGCTGGCGTCCAGCGCCGGGGTGGCCTCGGCCGCGGTGGAGGGCACCAAGGAGGGCTTGGGGAACCGGCGACCGCCGCCGCGCCGCATGGTCGCCGCGGATCTAGTTTGTTTGAAACTGGGTTGGGGACTTGGGGTTGTTTTGTTTTGGAAATGGGGCGCGGAGCGGCGCCGGCTGCAGGGAAAAGGCGAGCGCGGCGTGGCGCGTGCGGGTGCGGTCGTGCCAGGAGTGACATGATTTAGCGGGCTAATCCGCTGCGTTTATTTGTTGTTGGGCCGACGTAGTCAGCCCAGAAACTTCTTCTCAGCCTGTTTGTTGCCAATGATTAATTTCATAACTTATACCACTGATTAACTCAAGGGGGAGATTAGCTCACCTTACACGGAGTAGCCAACGTTGTGCACCATCTTCGACTTCGTGCACCGTTGGAGCCGTGCTCCCCCGTTGGTACACGCTGCTAGGAGGGAGGGGCGTGAGTGGGCATCGTTGGAGCCCGTCTAAGTCATTCAAGGATGTGAAAAAGAAAATATAGAAGGAAACAAATTGTAGGGTATATGTAGGACTGAACGAAATATTTGTGGCTCGTTGTCTCGCTCGGTTTATAGGTGGCTCGGGTTGGCTCGTTTGAATTTTTTCACGAGCTGAACTGACATTTTAGCTCGGTTCGTTAACGAGCCAGCTCGCGAGCTAAACGAGCTACCACAATCCAGTAAAATAAAACTATCTGAATATCATTTACGGAATAATTGATGAACATGTTATTTGTATGTGAGGTGTCAAAATGGCCTTTGAGTTAAACTAATGATTAATGAATTATGTCTATATGTTAAATTGATCTATGCAAATATAATTGTGGTGAATTGTGAATTGATGAGTGTTGAATTGTGCTAATTTGGTGTTACATTGACGTGGTTTGTGAAACTATGAGTATAATTACTATTTTTTATATTATTAAATTAGTTTAAAATTAACTAAAAATTAATTATTATGTACATATTATTATTTTTCTGCTCCGTCTTGCGAGCTAAACGAGCCAGCTCGAGCTCGTAAACGAGTCGAGTCGAGCTGACTCTGTGTCTCGTTAGCTTAACGAGCCGAGCCGAGCTGGCTCGTTAGCTTAACGAGCCAGCTTGAACTCGGACGAGCCAAGCCGAGCTGGCTCTTTATCCAGCCCTAGATATATGATCCATCAAACCAAAAAGGATGATGCGGTCTTGATCATTTGCATTGAATAAGCATGTTTCTTGTGGTGAAGAAAATGAGGCTACCTTCAAATATACTACTTCCGATGATGAGGGTAGCTCTAGTGAAAAGAATGGTGATTTATCTTCTTTTGCAAACCTTACCATAGAACAAAAGGAGAAAATCAATGAATTGATAAAATTCATTAATGAGAAGTATAAAATCTTGGAATACCAAGAAGATCTACTCGTTAAGGAGAACACAAAATTTGTTAAGCTAAAAGATGCTTTTGCTCTTGAAGTTGAAAAATGCAAAAACTTGACTAAAGAGCTAAAAACAAGCAATGACTCAATTTCTTGTCTCAAAACTGAAAATGCTAGTTTAATTGTCAAGATTGAGGAATTGAATGCTTGCCATGTCCCTACATCTACCATTGATCATGTTACTATTAGCACTAGATGTAGAGATGTTGATGTTAATGCTATGAATGGACACCTTGCTATGATTAAAGAACAAAATGATCACATAGCTAAGCTGAATGCCAAAATTGCCAAGCATAAGCTTGAAAATAAAATTTTTAAATTTGCTTGTAGTATGTTTTACAATGGGAGACGCCCTGGCATTAAGGATGGGATTGGCTTCCAACCTAGGAGCCAAAACAATATCAAACTCCATGCCCATAGAAACAAGACTTCCAACTTTGTTAAGGGCAAGGCTCCCATGATACAAGATAGAGAAGGCTACATTTTATATCCTAAGAACTATCCTAATAATAAGATTAAAAAAATTCATGCTAAGAAATCTCATATTGTTGCTCATCATGCTTATATTTACAGAAATGAGGCTTATAGTTCAAAGCATACAACTCATGTTAAGATGTCTAAGAAAAAGATTGTTGATGCTTCAAATGAACATAGCATTTCATTTAAGACCTTTGGCGCATCCTTTGTTCTTACTAATAAATCAGGCAAAGTAGTTGCCAAATATGTTGGGGGCAAGCAAACGAGTCCAAAGACTTGTGTTTGGATACCCAAGGTGCTTGTTTCTAATGTGAAAGGACTCAAGACCGTTTGGGTACCTAAGGACATAGCCTAAATCTGTGTTGTAGGTTTATGCATCTGGTGGAACAAGTTGGACAATCGACAACGGATGCACAAAATACATGACAGGAGAGAAAAGAATGTTCTCCTCGTATGAGAAAAATAATGATCCCCAAAGAGCAATCACATTCGGGGATGTGAATCAAGGTTTGGTCAAAAGATTGGGTAAAATTGCTATATCATCTGACCATTCTATTTCTAATATATTCCTTATAGAATCTCTAGGTTATAACTTGCTTTCTGTGTCTCAATTATGCAAAATGGGCTACGGTTGTTTATTTACTGATGTTGATGTTACCGTCTTTAGAAGAAATAATGATTCACTAGCCTTTATGGGAGTTTTAGATGGTCAACTATATTTAGTTGATTTCACTGATAATAATGTTGAACTAAACACTTGTCTGATTGCTAAGACTAATATGGGTTAGCTCTGGCATCGTCGACTTGCTCATGTTGGGATGAAGAATCTTCACAAGCTTCTAAAGGAGAACACATTTTAGAACTGATCAATGTTCATTTTGAGAAAGACATGATTTGTAGTGCATGTCAAGTAGGGAAGCGGGTTGGAATTCATCATCCACACAAGAACATCATGAGGACCGAGAGGCCACTTGAGCTACTCCACATGGATCTATTCGGCTCGATTGCTTACATAAGCATTGACGGGAGTAAGTATTGTTTTGTAATTGTGGATGACTATTCTCGCTTCACTTGGGTGTTCTTTTGCAGGAAAAATCAGAAAACCCAAGAAACTTTAAAGAAATTCTTGAGACGAACTCAAAATGAGTTCGGATTGAGAATTAAAAAGATAAGACGCGACAATGGAACAAAGTTCAAGAACTCCCAAATTGAACGATTTCTTGAGGAGGGGGCATCAAGCATGAGTTCTCTTCTCCCTACACACCTCAACAAAACAGTGTTGTGGAAAGAAATAATAGAACTCTTATGGATATGGCGAGGACCATGCTTGAGGAATACAAGACATCGGATCGATTTTGGACGGAGGCGATTAACACCGCTTGCTACTCCATCAACCGACTCTACCTTCACTAAATCCTCAAGAAAGCATCATATGAACTCCTCACCAATATAAAAGGCAAATGTTTCTTATTTTAGAGTTTTTGGAAGCAAGTGCTTTATTCTTGTTAAAAGAGGTAGAAATTCAAAATTTGCTCCTAAAGTAGTAGAAGGTTTTTACTTGGTTATGACTTAAACACAAGGGCATATAGTGTCTTCAACAAGTCCACTGAATTAGTTGAAGTTTCTTGTGACATTGTGTTTGATGAGACTAATGGCTCTCGAGTAGAGCAAGTTGATCTTGATGAGTTAGATGATGAAGAGGCTCCAAGCATCATGCTAATGAACATGTCCATTGGAGATGTATATCCACAAGAACCCAAAGAGTCTTCACAAGCACAAGATCAACCATCATCTTCCATACAAGCATCTCCACCAACTCAACATGAGGAACTGGCTCAAGAAGAAGAAGATCAAGTTCAAGACAATGAGCCATTTCAAGAAGAAGGCATCAATCAGGGGGGAGATGAAGTTGATCAGGAAAAGTAGGATGAACAAGAGATTCAAGATCAAAGACCACCTCACCCAAGAGTCCACCAAGCAATTCAACGAGATCACCCCATCAACTCCATACTTGGTGTCATTCAAAAAGGGGTAACCACTCGCTCTCGAGTTGCTCATTTCTGTGAACATTACTCTTTTGTGTCTTCTATCGAGCCATACAGGATAGAGGATGCACTTAGAGATCCAGACTAGGTGATGGCAATGCAAGAGGAGCTCAACAACTTCATGAGGAATGAGGTCTGGCATTTAGTTCCACGTCATAATCAAAATGTTGTAGGTACCAAGTGGGTATTTCACAACAAACAAGATGAGCATGGTGTGGTGACTAGGAACAAAGCCCGACTTGTTGCCAAGGTGTATTGTAACACCCTGATTTTGGGGGTATAAAATTTCTTTCTAATTATCACCCAAAATCATGTGTCACTCTTCCTTTTCTCACTCTAGGCTTTCTCTCTCCCTAGATTCTTTCTTTTTTTTCCTTTTGATTAGAAATAGCTTAAACTAGAGGAGGTTAATTATTTATTTTTACCAAAATATTGTGGGCCATGACATGTTGCATCATGCTGAGCTTAAAATATTCTTTGAAGTGTTGCACATGTTTGAGTCTATTTGAATTTGAAACCTAATTTGAATTTGGAATTTAAAACCCTATGGAAAAGAAATAGAAAATGAATTAGAAAATCCAGAGAAAAAGAAAAAGAGAAAGCAGCCCAGCAACCTAGCCGGCCCAGCCAGGCCTAGTGCCACGCGCGCGCCTGTCGCCCCTAACAGGCGGACCGGGTGTCAGCGGCAGTTCTCCCTCGCGCGCGCCCTCTCTCTTGCTCGCTGCCCGCAGGGGCCGATCTGTCGGCGCTTGTTTCCTTCGCCCGCGTGCCCTCTTTTTCTCTCTGTCTCGCGGGCCCAGATCGTCAGTCGTCGAGCCGTTGCCCCAAGCGTCCCTCTTTTCTCTCTCTGTGTCGTGGGCCAGCCCTGTCAGTCCTGCCTTCTCCGCGCTCACCGTGAACCGGCGCGTGCGCACTCGAGCACGTCACCGGGTTTCTCGGCCACGACGCCCACCCTCGCGCCCAACTCCCTTCTTAAAGCCCCGCCGGTGCCCTGCGCACACCCCTCACCTCATTTCGCGTAGCTTCACCCTCTCTCGCGCTCTGCCCACACCGCCAGCCGCCGCCAGAGACCTGCGCCCGTATTCCTGGCCATTCCAGCTCGCTAGAGACTGCCCCAAGCCTCCCCGAGCTTCGCCCCGAGGTGAGACACCTTTGCCCGTGCCCAATTTCCTTTATTGCGCCCTGTGTTCGTCCAATTTCGCCTTCGCCGGTGCTCGGCCGCGGCGGTCCGTCGTGCTCGCGCGGTGGCCAACCGATTTAGCCCGGTTTAGTTCACCGGAGTAGGCCCCTGTGTCACCCATGCCTCTGCTGAAGTTAACCAAGGCCTTAGCGCGCCTTAAGTCCCTTCCCCGTGGTCGGAATGGCTCACCGGAGTTTCTCCGGCCCGCCCGAGACCTTCTCACCCCCGTTCTCCCCTCTCTGCCCGTGGATTCGTGGCCTCTTCCCCGCCATTGAATTCGCCGTGGCGCCCTCTTCCCCTTTGCCCAACTCCGGTGACCCCGGAGCCACCCTAGCTCACGCTTGCCTCAGCCCCGGCGACCTCACCACCGTGGAGAGGAGCGGCGCCGCCCGTAGCCATCTGTTTTCCCTCAGTCTGATTTCCCCGTCCGATTCAGATCGCACGGCCCGGACCGCAGGATATCGCTTCGCGCACGCGCGCCTGGCGCCCTGGCCCGCCTATCAGCGTCGCCCGCAGTCGTTCATCTTTCCCGGTCTGATTTCTCCCGTTCGATCTTGATCGAAGGGCTCGGACCCCCTAGGATCCCCCCCGTCCAATCTTGATCGAACGGCTCGGATCCCCACGGACCCCTGTAGCCGTCCATTTCCCCTCTGGCGCTGGGCTCGCTCGGTCAGCGTGTTTCCCCCCCCTCTGTCGCTGACACTCCCTGTCTCGCCTGTCAGCGCTCGCCAACCCACGCGCGCGCCATCGGCCGCAGATCTAATCTCAGCTGTTGGTTTTAGATCTGATGGTTAGATTTACCCGACACCCCTTCGCGCGGTAGTTTTCTTATAGAGACCCTTGGTTTAATGGAAATCAACCCGTCGTCCCTGGTTTTCACGCGCAGACCCCTGTAATCTTGCAGATTTAGCCCTGGACTTTTAAATATTCACAGAATTAGCCCTAATTTCATGTTTTGAATTCCCAAACTTGTTTATTTCATATCTTTTGCATATGAACTCCAAATTTAGTGATTCGAATTGCAAAATGTTCATAGAATTATTCTCTGTCTAAATAAAATGGTTTCATTTACTGTCTGCACATTCTAATTTTTATGATTAAGTATGAACCAATGTATATGTACTTTCATTTACTTAATGGAATAAATAAAAGGGGAAATTTAGAGATTTAAACATGTATAATCTTGTAAGATTTATAATGTGCATTACATGAATTCATCTCTGTTCTAATTTCTAGGTCACAATAAAATAATTTGAACCATGTTTATGTGCTTGTAAGTAACACCTAGGGAAATAATAATTCATTTCCAAATGAAGTTAATTTATGTTATAGTTCATGTTATACTTTGAGTTCATTATCCCCTATGTAGTATTGTGTCCTTTTAAGATGTGATGCAATGTTTGTACATGTGTGGTGTGTTGTTCTTTTAAACTTTCCAATTGTATTAAATGCATGCTCGCTTTATTTAGACAACGAGCAGTCCGAAGTTCCTGAGTGTGTAGTTGGAGACCTCCCTGAGCAGCAACCTGGTGAAGGCAAGTGTCCTTTGACCTATTATGTCCTACATACTATATAATTCATTGTCTCGCATTACTTTAAGAAACCTAAGGATTGACTAGTCTGTATTCACTTGTCCTTGTTTACCTTTTGGGTTATCATGGTTAGCATGTTGCTATTGCTTTAACTTAATCAATGAACATGATGTGAACATTTATGATACGATACTGTTATCCTGATTATATGGATGATATTGTGATACCTTAGGGGGCTCAGGCCTTTTTCCTAAGTACCTCTCCGTAAGGACCTATTCGTGGAGTGACCACCTGGGATAATAGTACAACCATGAGGGTGGAATGGGATGCCCTTAGCTGATTAATTAGATGAACCTGGGGGTGTAGTTGGCTTTGCCGGAGGGCCGTCAATGGGGGCCGGGGCGTAGTGCTCGCTCTACTAAGGTTGGGGTGCAGAGGTTCATTTGATTTGGTTTTTGTTAGTCACCCACCTTGGGGAGGTGTACTGTGTTTGTACGACTGGTGAAACCTAACGAGCAGCTATGCACCAGAGGAGTCTTTGTAAAGGCTACATAGTGAGACCCTGCTAGGTCACCTTGGTAGTGATCAATGGAGAGTCATGATCTCCGGGTAGAATGGGAATCACGACTTATGGGTAAAGTGTACAACCTCTGCAGAGTGTTAAAAAACTGGTATATCAACCGAGCTCACGGTTAAGAGCACCCTTGGAATCCTCTTTGATTAGAAGAACTCAGATATTTTTATGATGATGATTAAGAATGTTGGTTATAAAATCTGATCTCTGGTATTCCCTCATTTGAGGAAGTGCCTTTGGGTAATAACTGGGTTTATTACTAAAAGTTGGCTCTACTAATAATAATAAATACTTGACTAACTTAAAAGCAACTGCTTGACCTCAACTCCACATACAGCTAGTCCACTTTAGCCAAACGGGACATTTGCTGAGTACGTTGATGTGTACTCACCCTTGCTTTACAAACCACCCCACCCCAGGTTGTCCCCACTATTCTCAGTGCTCAGGAGGTGATGCTGGCAACATGGATGACTTCGAGGAGTTTCAAGACTATGACGAGTTCTAGTTCTTTCTTAGTGGCAACCCCCAGTCAGCTGCTTGTGTCGGCTTAGCATCTACGCTTCGTAATTCCGCACTTTGATATTGATGTTGAACATTATGGTTATGTATCAGACTATGTGGATGTCTTGGACATCTTGATGTAATAAAGTACCTTTCCGCTATTTATTTCGAGCATTGTGTGATGATGTCCAATTATGTAATCACTATGTACGTGAGTTTCTGATCCTGGCACGTACATGGTTCGCATTCGGTTTGCCTTCCAAAACTGGGTGTGACATAAGTGGTATCAAAGCCTTGCTGACTGTAGGACTGCTAACCTAGACTAGAATGGTCGCCCTAAGGACTATAGACCCCTACTCTTACCTTGACCTCAGTGTCTTTTCAAAAGTTGGTCATCTTGACCAACTCTATATTGCCTACTTATCTCAAAAGTTTTATCTCACTTTTTTTCTGTTTACTTTCTGGTCTCATAGTTCTACTCTTACTCTTGTGCTTACGATGTCTTTTGTAGATGGCTCGTCTTAGGTGCACTGCACGTAAGTCTGTGATCCCCTTTTTGCCTTCTTGCCTGGCGGAGCGTCCACTACGTCGCACGGTGCCAGGTCAGTCCAGTCATCTGGAGAGACTGCATCGTCGCCTGCACGAGGAGCAGGAGCGCTGATGCCAAGAGCAGGAGCAGCAGGACTCTTCCCCCTCGCCTCAGTAGGAGGTGGAGTCTGAAAGGCCGCCTTCCCCTGCACCTCAGCCAGAGATGCCCCCTGCACCACCACAGGGCATCCCGGCTGCTGGAGGAGACCCTGACGGAGGCGAAGACGACGACAACGACACCGGTGGTAGTTCAAGCCATGACATGGAGCTTTCAGAGGAGCCGGAGCCAGAGGGATGGATCGATAGACCCATCACTCGTGATGCTGCTCGCGGGTGTCACTTCCACGACGCTCTCGATACCCTGTTGCATCGGGCCTTTGACCGACACACTTGGTCCATCGAGTACTGTTGTGTAGTCTACCAACATCGTCGCGGGCTATACCCGGACCAGTGGGAGGCTACTTGCTTGGTGCGCTGTCCGGACGATAATCTCCAGGGTGCATAGGCCTTCTCAGAGCATTATTCTATTACTGAGAGGGATACTGCCGAGGCAGCCATGCAAGATGCAGCACGACGGGCACTTTCTCAGTATTGCTCGTTGTTCAGCGGGGTAGCTGATGGCCTTTACCTGAAGTACTATCCTCGTCGTTCGACCGACAGTGCTGGATGTGTGATTGTCTCGCCAGTGGGTGAGGGCAACCCTAGGCTGAACAGCATGGTCAATCTGGTCGTCGTGCTCAACACAGAGTTGGACCACGCCCTTGATGAGCTGGGCAAGGTTCGTGCGGAGGTTGCGGAATTGCGTGCTGAGTGCGATGCATGCCACTATCTGGATGGTGGTTCTCCCGCCCCTATCGGGATTCAGCACCCTTACCGTTCACCGCCCCGTGGTCGCTTCGACTATGGTGCCCCAGACTGCAGGACCCGCATAGATTTTGACCCCTAGATCGACAGAGTCGGAGTCTGTAATAATTCTTAGCTCAGTGTCTTAGTCTGGTCAGCTTTAGTTAGAGTTAGTTTGTTTATCGTATGTTGGATGCTTGTTATGATGGACATGTACTGAAGTTGGATCTTTGTAATGATTGTCACCAAGGTGTGGGTATCCCTTGCAACTTGGTGTAGTTATTAATAAAGTTAGTTATTTAGTTGGGTAACCCACTTATTTCCACTTTCCTCTTTATCTGAGAAGCTGTCAGTGAAGTTGGTCAATTGTTCAGTGCTATGGAGATTTTCTATACATCTTTTCTTATGCTGAAAGACTACAGAGTCAGATTTGATGTGTGTGATTTCTACAGATGTTTGTGAACAGGCGCAGAGGTGCGAGGCGTGCTCAGCCAGAGCAGCAGGCACCCCAGGAGGATGCAGCTCAGCCGCAGCAGCAGTTGCCACCGCCACCCCTGATGACCATTGAGCAAATGTTCTTGATGCAGACCCAAGCAGTCCAGGCAATTGGTTAGACCTTAGCAGCGATGCAGCAGGTGCAACAGCAGCCACCCCCACCTCAGCCTCCAGTGCAAGTCCAGATGCCACAAGTGCCCAGAGACAAGCAGGCAGAGTTCATGAGGGGCCATCCCCCAGTCTTTGCTCACTCTGCTGATCCCATGGACGCCGAAGATTGGCTATGTACCGTGGAAGGTGAGTTGCACACTGCCCAGTGCAACGATCGAGAGAAGGTGTTGTATGGTCCCCGACAGCTAAGGGAGCAGCACAGTCTTGTTGGGAGTCTTACCTCGCCACCCATGCCAACCCTGAAGCCATTACTTGTGAGGAGTTCAGGGACAACTTCCGTCGCTACCATGTGCTCGAGGGAGTGATGATAGTGAAGAAGGAAGAGTTTCTCACCCTGAAGCAAGGTCCCCTGTCCGAGCTCTGGGTCGGGCAGAGCGGAGTTCGCCGTCTTCCGGGGCTGAGCCCGAGTCCGTGCCCTGGGGTCGGGCGAGGCGGAGTTTCCTATGACGCCTGAGGCCGAACTTGGCTGCTGTCAGCCTTGCTCTGTCGAGCGGCTCAGCAGTCGGAGCGGCACAGGCGGCGCTGTCTTCCTGTCAGACTGGTCGGTGAAGCGGCGAAGTGATGGCGGTCACTTTGGCTCTGTCGACTGGAGGGCGGGCGTCAGGATAAAGGTGTCAGGCCACCTTTGCATTAAATGCCCCTGCAATTTGGTCGGTTGGTGTGGCGATTTGGCCAAGGTTGCTTCTTGGTGAAGACTGGGCCTCGGGCGAGCCGAAGGTGTGTCTGTTGCTAGAGGGGGGCCTCGGGCGAGACGTAGGTCCTCCGGGGTTGGCTGCCCTTGCCCGAGGCTGGGCTCGGACGAGGCGTGATCGCGTCCCTCGAATGGACCGATCCTTGACTTAATCGCACCCATCAGGCCTTTGCAGCTTTGTGCTGATGGGGGTTACCAGCTGAGATTTAGGAGCCTTGAGGGTACCCCTAATTATGGTCCCCGACAGTAGCCCCCGAGCCTCGAAGGGAGTGTTAATACTCGCTTGGAGGCTTTTGTCGCACTTTTTTGCAAGGGGACCAGCCTTTTCTTGGTTGCATTTTGTTCTGGTGGGTGCGCGCGAGCGCACCCGCCGGGTGTAGCCCCCGAGGCCTCGGAGGAGTAGTTTTACTCCTTCGAGGTCTTTGTGCGTTTCGCAATACTTCGGCTGGTCTAGTCGTTCCCTCATGCGAGCTGGCCGTAGCCCGGGTGCACGGTTGGGTCCCAAGTTCTCGGGCTAGTATGTTGACGCTGTCAACGGGTTGGCCGGAGCCGGGTTTGCGAGAGCAGCCCTCGAGCCTCTGCACAGGGCGAGAGGACGACCAAGGACAGACTCGACTTTTTTACATACGCCCCTGCGTCGCCTTTCCGCAAGGAGGAGGGGGGAAAGGGCCATGTTGCCCTCGGAGGGCGCCGAACATGGTGTCTCCGGTGAGCTGCTGGCGGGTAATCCGAGCGGACGCCCGTGCCCCATTTGCTAGGGGTCGGCTAGAGGCCCGGAGGCGCGCTCCAAAAGTACCTACGGGTGATCTGTCGGACCCGGTCCCCTTTGACGGGGTCCGAGGGCTCGATGCCTCCCTCTGATGGGATTCCGTTACAAGATCGCTCCCGCTGGTCTCGGAAATGTCCTAGGGTACCTCGGGAGCGTAGCCCGAGCCTTGGTTATGTATCGAACGTACCCAGGGTCATCCCTCACTCTGTTTCTGAGGCGACTGTGAACCCTTCGAGGGCCAGCCTACGAACCCCTGATCAGTAGTGGGCGCGAGCCTGAGTGGCCTGAGGCGGCCATTGAACCCTTCCGAGGGGCCGGCCATCGAACCTCTGACCAATAATGGGTGTAGAACCCAATCGCTCTGAGGCGGCCGTTTAACCCCTCCGAGGGGCCAGCCTTTGAACCTCTGATCAGTAGGGAGGCTCGGGGCCTGTTTCCTTCACGGAGAAGGATCCTTTTCGGGGTATCCCCCTTTCCCGGTCCCTATTGCAAGAGAGAGAAATAGGAAAAGGAAAAGGATACGAAATCGAATGACGTGGCGTACCTTTTTCGACGCGGTCATTATGGCGAAGGCGAAGCGTCGCTTGCTTCTCCCGCCTGAGGCGCCGGCTGTCCCGCCGCGAAGTTAACGCGACGGGGCGAGTGGTTCGCGAGGCGACTGTTGCGCGTGCGCGGGCCGTTCGAGGAACGGATCACGGGCGCGCCGTCTTCACGCCGTGAGAGAGGGTTCTCTCGCTGCCCTTGGATGGGATGTAAGCTTGGCTAACGATGTGACCGTTGCTCCTGCCTGCCTGCCACCGACATTACTGCCGGCCCATTTTTGACCGTATTTGACCGTCGCGCTTGGCTGGCACTGCTGGGTCACGCGTAGGGTCGCCTCGAGTCGCGGTATTGGCTCCGCAGTCGAGGAGGCGCGGTAGTGGCGCGAGTGGCGGTGCAGTTGCTCGCATGAAGCAACCGGCGCGCCGGTTGCATGACGTGTGGGCCTAGGCCTCCATGCTGGGCGCGTTGGAGTCGAAGGGGCGCGCCCACTTGGCATGGTTGCATGCCGCCTGCATGGCTGTTCGCCCTTTCACCCGCTGGTCTGGGCGAAAGTGGAGGAGTGCTTGTAACCGCCGGGCGGTTGCATGCACCGCGCGCGGTGGTTTGGCTTCTTCTGCCCTGGACCGGCTTGCATGACGCGTGGGACCTAGCCCCCGCGCCGTAAGGGGGAGGACCTTGGAGCGTGTTAGAGAAGACTCAGCCCGCAACGACCGAGGACGCAAGTGGGGAGAGTTGCCTTTAAAAGGAGGGCGACCCCCATTGGAGGGCAACCATGTCTTCGTGCTCCCCTCATGCATCGTGTCTCTCCACCTTCCGAGCCCCCGGGTGGGGGGACGCCTGCAATCCTTCCGTCTTGTCATCGGAGAGACGCATCTTCGAGGAAGTTGGTACCTTTCAGCCATCGTTCGGCTTCAAGGATTTTCATCAGGCAGCCCGGCTGCATCCCCTCGCCGGTGGTCACCCAAGACGGTGACCTCTAGCCTCTGGGTGGGGAGGAGCAAGCCAGGCTACGATCTTGGTCCCGCCCTCAGCTTCAAGGATGTTCAACTGTCAGTGTTTCGAAACCCGGGGGTCCCTGGACCGACGAGTGAATTGTCGCAGCGTGCCCCAGCCCAGATGGGTCGACGCGAGGCGGAATGCGAAGGGGGAAGACAGTAGCCAGAGGGAGACAGGCGTGGGAGAGTGGTACCCGCGGCCTTCGTGTTAGCCCCGCGCCCAGGTCAGGTGCGCTTGCAGTAGGGGGTTACAAGCGTCCACGCGGGAGGGAGCGAGCGGCCTTGCGCGAGCGCCGTCCCATCCTTCCCCGCGCGGCCAACCCTCTGTAAGAGGGCCCTTGTCCTCCCTTTTATAGGCGTAAGGAGAGGATCCAGGTGTACAATGGGGAGTGTAGCAATGTGCTAACGTGTCTAGCGGTGGAGAGCTAGCGCCCTAAGTACATGCCATCGTGGCAGCCGGAGAGGTCTTGGCACCCGGTTCGCGTGGTGTCGTGGCCGTCGGAGGAGCGCTGGAGCCTGGCGGAAGGACAGCTTTCGAGGCTGTCGAGTCCTTGCTGACGTCCTCTTGCTTTCGTAAGGGGGCTGAGAGCCACCATCGTCACAGGGCATGCGGGGCGCCATCATTACTTGTGTGGTGGAGCGAGCCAGATGGGACGCCGGTCTTGTTCCCCGTAGCCTGAGTCAGCTCGGGGTAGGGTAATGATGGCGCTTCCTGTTGGCGTGGTCGGTCCGTGCCCTAGGTTGGGTGAGGTGGAGGCTCCTCCGAGGTCGAGGTCGAGTCTGTCTTCCGAGGTCGAGGTCGAGTTCGAGCCCCCGGGTCGGACGAGGCGGAGACCGTTGGCTTAGGCCAGGGTTGAGTCCGAGCCCTGGGATCGGGCGAAGCGGAGTTCGTCGTCTTCCGGGGCCGAGCCCGAGTCCGAGCCCTGGGGTCGGGCGAGGCGGAGTTTGTCGTCTTCCGGGGCCGAGCCCGAGTCCGAGCCCTGGGGTCGGGCGGAGCGGAGTTCGCCATCTTCCGGGGCTGAGCCCAAGTCCGAGCCATAGGGTCGGGCGGAGCGGAGTTCGCCGTCTTCCGGGGCTGAGCCCGAGTCCGAGCCCTGGGTCGGGCGAGGCGGAGTTTCCTATGACGCCTGAGGCTGGACTTGGCCGCTGTCAGCCTCGCTGTGTCGAGTGGCTCAGCAGTCGGAGCGGCGCAGGCGGCGCTGTCTTCCTGTCAGACTGGTCAGTGAAGTGGCGAAGTGACGGCGGTCACTTCGGCTCTGTCGACTGGAGGGCGTGCGTCAGGATAAAGATGTCAGGCCACCTTTGCATTAAATGCCCCTGCGATTTAGTCGGTTGGTGTGGCGATTTGGCCAAGGTTGCTTCTTGGTGAAGACTGGGCCTCGGGCGTGCCGAAGGTGTGTCCGTTGCTGGAGGGGGGGCCTCGGGCGAGACGTAGGTACTTCGGGGTCGGTTGCCCTTGCCGAGGCTGGGCTCGGGCGAGGCGTGATCGCGTCCCTCGAATGGACTGATCCTTGACTCAATCGCACCCATCAGGCCTTTGCAGCTTTGTGCTGATGGGGGTTACCAGCTGAGATTTAGGAGCCTTGAGGGTACCCCTAATTATGGTCCCCGACAGTAGCCCCCGAGCCTCGAAGGGAGTGTTAATACTTGCTTGGAGGCTTTTGCCGCACTTTTTTGCAAGGGGACCAGCCTTTTCTTGGTTGCATTTTGTTCCGGTGGGTGCGCGCGAGCGCACCCGCCGGGTGTAGCCCCCGAGGCCTCGGAGGAGTAGTTTTACTCCTTCGAGGTCTTAGTGCGTTTCTCAATACTTCGGCTGGTCTAGTCGTTCCCTCATGCGAGCTGGCCGTAGCGCGGGTGCACGGTCGGGTCCCAAGTTCTCGGGCTGGTATGTTGACGCTGTCAACGGGTTGGCCGGAGCCGGGTTTGCGAGAGCAGCCCTCGAGCCTCTGCACAGGGCGAGAGGATGACCAAGGACAGACTCGACTTTTTTACATACGCCCCTGCGTCGCCTTTCCGCAAGGAGGAGGGGGGAAAGGGCCATGTTGCCCTCGGAGGGCGCCGAACATGGTGTCTCCGGTGAGCTGCTGGCGGGTAATCTGAGCGGACGCCCATGCCCCATTTGCTAGTGGTCGGCTAGAGGCCCGGAGGCGCGCTCCAAAAGTACCTGCGGGTGATCTGCCGGACCCGGTCCCCTTTGACGGGGTCCGTGGGCTCGATGCCTCCCTCTGATGGGATTCCATTACAAGATCGCTCCCGCTGGTCTCGAAAATGTCCTAGGGTACCTCGGGAGTGTAGCCTGAGCCTTGGTTATGTATCGAACGTACCCAGGGTCATCCTTCGCTCTGTGTCTGAGGCGACTGCGAACCCTTCGAGGGCCAGCCTACGAACCCCTGATCAGTAGTGGGCGCGGAGCCCAAGTGGCCTGAGGCGGCCGTTGAACCCTTCCGAGGGGCCGGCCATCGAACCTCTGACCAGTAGTGGGTGTAGAACCCAATCGCTCTGAGGCGGCCGTTGAACCCCTCTGAGGGGCCAGCCTTTGAACCTCTGATCAGTAGGGAGGCTCGGGGCCTGTTTCCTTCATGGAGAAGGATCCTTTTCGGGGTATCCCCCTTTCCCGGTCCCTGTTGCAAGAGAGAGAAAGAGAAAAAGAAAAAGGATACAAAATCGAATGACGTGGCGTACCTTCTTCGACGCGGTCATTATAGCGAAGGCGAAGCGTCGCTTGCTTCTCCCGCCTGAGGCGCCGCCTGTCCCGCCGCGGAGTTAATGCGACGGGGCGAGTAGTTCGCGAGGCGGTCGTTGCGCGTGTGCGAGCCGTTCGAGGAACGGTCGTTTCGCTTTTGAGTCTTTGAATCCCGCGGCGGGTTCGGGCGACACGTTGAACGGTTCTTGCCTTGGTCTTTATATACCCGGGGGAGGGCCTGGTGACGGTTCTTTGCTCTGCTTCTTGCCTTCTTCTTAGGTTTTCGCAACCTGAGAGATTTAGCCAGAGAAAAGGAAACCGCTCGCCCAGTCCTCCCCGCCGCCACCCCTTCTGCTCGGTGATGGCCGACCGGGTGACCATTGTCCTGCCGCGCGACCTGTGACACCCCAGTGTCACCTAGAGCTTCTCTTAAATTGTCAAACCAAGAACCATCATTCTATATGAACCAAAGTAAGCATGAGCATCAAATTAACTTAAGAATGAAGAATTCCCCAAGCATATACTTAAAAGTATCATGATCAAAACAAATGGGTCTTTCAAAAAAAGGAAGTAATGTGGCAACCCTAACAAAAACCCTAAGTAAGCCAAGTTAAGCATAAAGGGTAATTGGGAGAAGTCATGGGGAAAAATGCAAAATTTCAGATATGATCAAATTACAAAGTTTTAGTTCATCAAATAACTAACAAACCATAGTAAGAGAGTTTGGCCATTTGGTCTTTTTAAAATTCCCAAACCAGCCCTTGAACCATGAGCCCTTGGAGAAATTCAGATTTCTGAATTTCTGAAATTCAGACCTCTTTTCAAAGATCGATTGTGTTCTCTGTTTTTCGAAACTTAAAACCAGGAGATCCAAATATCAAAGTTGTGCCAAATTCCCTTGAACACGCTCTGGAAAAGTTTGAACTCAAACCAAATTCATTTGACATAGTTTTGACGCAGTTTGACCTCGGGACCAGACATTCTGACACTAGCACCTTGGTGACGTTACAACTCCCTGTCCCTAGCCTAAAACCGCGCGACATCCATACACAAAAGACAAAGCAAGGTCTGGTGAACAAATCTTTCACAGCAATCTTGCCCAAATTCGCGAAGATTTGCCCCCAACCAGCGCTTGAACTCGGGCAGAAGCATCGGGCACACGTGTTCGACCATGGCTGACACCTCCGGTTCACGCCCGTTCGCGCACCCGCGCTTTCCAGTGCACGCTCGCGCGCGCTCGCCGGTCCATGGCCGCCCGTGCACCGCGCCGTGCCTATAAAGCCTCCCCGGGCGCGCCTCACTTCACCCCACGCTCACCCTCTCCGGCCAGCCACCTCTCCTTAGCTCCGGCAAGCTCAATTCCGCCCGCCATTGCCACCAGAGCCTCGGCCGTCGTGGCCAGCCCACTCCAGCCACCCCCAAGTCGAGCCAGTGCTTCGGCTAGCTCCGCCAGTGGCCCGTGAAGCTTGCCAAGCCCTCGGACCCGGCTAGACTTCACCGGAAACCCGAGATCGACCTCACCGGACTTCGATCTTCCGCCGCCGCGCGTGGACAGAGCTAACCGGTGAGTCTCCGCCCAATTCCTTGCGCCCATATCTTCTCTAGCATCCCGTGAACCTCTCTGACCAGTTCAATTGAACTATCCCGCCGTGAGCAGACCGGACCCCTCGCCGCCGACGAGCAACCTCGCCAGCGCGCGTGGACCGACTGACTCCGGCCATCCCCGACGGCGACCCGCACCTCGTTGTGATCCCCGAGACCTCCCCTACGTCCTCGACCACTTCACTGGAGCAATCTCGCCGCCGGTAAGCCCCTCCGCCCTTTCTTCCGCGGCGGTTACTGTGTAAGATAGGAGAAGGACCCCGGGTTAAGAGGTGAAGAACCCGAGGGGTTTTCTGTAACGTCAGTGACCCATGTGAATAGTAGCCTAGGGGCTGATCCACGAAGAAAACTTAAAAAACCCACCAGGGACCCCCATGCATAGTGGATTTCCATTAAATCAATTCTGTTAATCTTTTAAAATGACCAGAGAACTTAGAAAACCCATAACTTGATGAATTCTTAATAAAAAGTTGTCAAACAAATTTTGCTAGCTCCTAAATATTATGAACTATCATTTAAAAATGATAAACCCTATGCTTTCTATTCTGAAATTTTGAGTTAAAAATTAAAAACAGGAACCTACCAAACCTTGTTTAATTAAGGAAAATTTGCTTTACTTCTGTACTGGACTTAAGAAAATTTGTGGGTATTCAAACCTCATCTAGACACTGTTTAAAAATAATAGGAACCCCAGTATTGAAGAATATAGTGTAGATTTTCATTTAAAGCTATTTTGCCCAAAACTTAAGAAAAATCAGAAAGACATTAGAAATTAATGAACAGTGATTAAAATCATTTTTCCTAGTTTGCTTATATAACAGAGAACCTAGGAAAAATAGAGAGACCATTAATCCAGATCAGTTTTAAATTAGAATGCTTTATTTAGCCTTATTTGAACTGAAAATCAATTATTAAAATTTCAAAACTATACCCAATATGGATAATAAAAATCCAGTGGACTTATAACCACCAGAGCCCCACTACAAAAATGATGAACACCTCAGCCCAACTTTTTAAGTAAGGGGAATAAATATAAAATGATAATGAGGCATTTTTCCAAATAAATCATAAACAACCCCTAATAATGTGATAATGGGCAACCAAAAATTGACTAAGTCCATAATGAGATAAACCACCAGAGAAAAATGCAAACCCATGAAAAAGAAGCAAACTCTTACCTATTGCTAATGATTTAAGAGAAAGGCCACTTAATTCAAATAATGCATACCACCCCTTCCCTTAAGCAAAAAGATGCCAAACTTCAGAATGATTGCTCTTGCACAAAACAATAACTAAGAAAAATAAGAACTCTGTTGTTTGATATTTTTCAAATATAATGGTAGTAGAAAGCACCAATGTGGCTAGAAACTTGAGAAAACCATAAAAAGATAACTAAAAGGTATTAATGGCTAGAAGTTAGCACCAAATCATGTTATGACACCTAAAAACCAGCAAAAATAAGTTTTAGAGAATTACCCACTGTTAAATAATAGTTGTAGTTCAAAGCACCCCTTCTGCCCTAGAATTTAATAATTTTGTCCAGAGGAAACCATTCACTTTCTGATCCCCAAATTTTAAGACAGAGAAATATACACCAGTACCAAGCCACTGTAATTTTTGCAGAATTTTTGGAATTTATTTTAGGCAACTCGTAGTTCAAACCCACTCCAAAACATTAAGGAGAATAAAAGAAAAGGAAAGAAGAAATAAACCTCACCCCAATAAGTCTAACTTGAGTACTTATCAACTCTCACTAAGACTTAAAAGGAATTCAGTGGAACCCCCCAAAAAATAAACCTACCACTTGCCTTAGCTAAGTTTAACCCAATTTACCAAGTATACCACCCAAGGATCTTACATAAGTAAAGTTAACCTTGTTTTACTCAAGAAGACCATACACCTCCAAAGTTGTAATTTCTGAAAGTACATATCATATCATGCATGTATCTTACGCATTGCATTCATTAGATTGTAATCTTGCCGACGGAGAGTACGTGCTCATCCCCGAGCAAGGACCTGTCCAAGAGGAGGACCAGGAGAAGGCTTCAGAGGCTGCTAGTGAGGATCTCCCCGCACCCCCAGCAATTGAAGGCAAGCCCCGGTTTTATGCATAACCTGTTAATTATGCTATTTTCTACACTTAATGCTTGTAGGATGGTAATATGCATTTAAGTGTAGGAGTTGCTTGAAATCTCTAGCTGCATGAACTTAGGATTCCTTTTTGAGATGAATACTAGTATGCTAGGTCGAGTAGCTGCTTGCTAATCAGGATCTCGGTAGAAGTCGAGTGATTTTTCTAGCACTCGCGCGAGGACAGGAATTGATTGTATTCATCTTGATAACGGGATATATGTTGGTCTATGGACTTGGATCCAGGGAGGATGTCTTGTCCATGAGACGGGAAAAAGGAATTAAGGATTAATGTGTGGATACCTGAGTCAAGCTTTTGAACGTACTAAGCACATGCCGGGAAAAATGGTAACCGGTAAACCTAGTACCTGAGTGAAGCCGAGCGCGGACTTTATCCCTCATGCGACCTGAGACTAGGTCTCCCATGCTAGCTATGGTGGGTACAAGTGCGGTCACTGCACGGCGGCAGCCGGGGTCAGTGGAGCATTCTATGCCAAGGCGGTGAGGCCTAGACGCGAACCGGGAATCGATGGGGACGGTTGTCATGTGTGGGGTCGGAGTACCCTGACATGCCGTGTGTTTAGGTTTACCTTGCTAGGTTAAAACTCGATTCGAATCGTCTGCTTCTCGCAGCTAATGAGACTGCTTGATTCCTTGTACTGCATCGAGTAAGAAGTGAAATGAGGTTACATGAGATAACTTGTTGATTGAACTAAATGCTTGTTACCATGTATGCTTAGAAGGAGCAAATCTAGCTAATGATGATAGAACTTGAAAAGCTAAAAACTGATCTTAGAAACAGCTAGTGCTTTTGGCAAACCAAACCCCTCAGCCAAACAGCTGCATAGTCTAGAGGTAGAGGAGTAGACTCCTCACACCGGTTAAGTCTAGCTGAGTATTAGTATACTCAGCCTTGCCTGTGGCATAATTTTTGCAGGTACCATTCAGGAAATGGTTGATGGTGTGACTTGGCCTACCACCCTGCCACCGGGTTGGACGGTTGAGTGGGATGTTGCCCCAGCAGGAGAGGAGCACGAGGAGTAGTGGGCTAGGCCTTGCCCAATTCCTCGATACCGACGACATCGATTATCCGCTGCACCTTATTTTGTGAACTCTTATTTGCTACTCAAAAACTCCGATTTATGTAATAACTCAGTACTTAATTTGAGGTTTCCTGTTTTATTGTATTTCTTCTGTGACTCACCTTCGAGTGAGATTGTGGAATTTGATCCTGGTTAAGTGGCTCTATCAGACTAGATCTGAGGGACTGACGGGTTATTCCGATTTAAGTGTGTTACGGCCCCTGAGGCGTGACTTAGGCACTTAAGCTGGAATAATTCGGGTGGTTCTGCCACACGACCCATGGCCTTTCTCCACAATCACGACGGGTGACTTGGAGGACCTCGTTGCTGAGGGTTTGCTTCGCCCTCTCTCTGACAAGAGGCAGCCGGAGTGGATTCCCCCCCCCCCGAAAGGAGCCGCCCCGTCCCCGCCGCTGGGGTACGTCGTGAGCTTCATCTCCTTCCATGAGCGGGGATTCGGTGTGTCGGCAAGCCACTTCATGCGGGCGATCCTGCATAACTATGGGGTGGAGTTGCACAACCTCAGCCCCAACTCCATCTCGCAAGCCGCCATCTTCGTAGCGGTGTGCGAAGGATACTTGGGGATCGACCCCCACTAGGACTTGTGGACTCATTTCTTCTCTGCGGAGCTTTTTGCTTCGCCGACGGGAGAGAGAAGGGTCCGTGCGGCAGTGCGGGCCGGCGACTGTATCCTCCAGCTGAGGCAGTCACGGGCGTCGCAGTATATTCCCGCTGTCCTTGCATCCTCGAACAAAGGGTGGCAGCGCCGGTGGTTCTATCTCCGGAATGACGACGGGAGGCTCCCGTCGTTTTCTCAGCGAGTGGTCACCGTCGCCGCCGATGCCTGGCGCTACGGGACCTCGCACGACAGGCAGAAAAATCTCGAGCCCCTTCTCAAGGCCCTGGAGGCGTTGCGGAAAGGAGGGCTCATCACTGCAGGGGTGATTGCCGCCATTCATCGCTGGAGGGTGCTTCCTTTGGCGGAGCGGTGGTTGCCGCTTTGGGAGATGATGCCAGAGGCTGACTTGGAGGGCTCACGGATGTCCTCGGATCCCCTTCCCATCGACGTTCTCTACGGGCGGGTGGCCGCCGCGCTGGGAAAACCGGACGCCAGCGCCTTCTCCCAGCCCTTGATGCGCCCCGACTGCGGGTGTGTGTGCCCGGTGAGTGTCCTCTCCTTCTTTCTTTTTTGTGCCGGATTGCCCTTGGCCCTTACGGTCGAGACTTTTCATCGGTCTCCAGGAGGTAGGGTGGCAAAAGCCCTCCCGGCCACGAGTCCCGGAGGACGCGGTGGACCGGGCAGCGCGGCGGGTTGCCGCGGAGGAGAAGAAGAAGAAAATGGACGCGAAGAAGGCTCAGGCCCGCGAGCGGACGCGGGCCTGATACGCCTTGGAAAAGCTCTGTCGCCGGTAGGAGAGGGATGGACTCCCGAGGGAGCCATCGCCGGAAACGCCTGACGACGACGACGATGATGAGGACGATGACGAGGATGACGACATGGCTGCTCGCCTTGGCCTCAGCCCGGGTTTGAGGCTAGGTCAGGAGTCGTCAAGCCAGCCCCCGAGCGGGCCGGCGCCGTCAGTTCCCGGGGTCGGGACACCAAGGTCCCGGCCCGAAGAGCGGGGGCAGACCGAGGGGGTACTCGACCCCTCAGCTGGGGAAGTTGAGGTGACCCCGGGGAGTCAGGCCGAGGCGCCTGTTCCCCGAGAGCCATCACCCATGCCGGCAGCGCAGGAGAGCGACCCTCAGATCGTCGTGGCAACGCCTGGGCAGTCCGTCTCCCCGGCGTCCAAGGCACCCAAGGCGAGGATGGTACCGAAGCTGGCGGCGAGGCGGACCTCGGCGATGTCTTCGGGGGTCAAGATCCGGGAGACCTCTCCTCAAGCGCGGTTGATCATGGCCCGGAGCGGGTAAGTACCTTAGAACGTCTTCGTCCTGACTCCTCGTTTGTACGTCCCGACCGTGACTTTCCTTTCCTCCTCAGCAAGCGAAGCCATGGGCTGACCGATCTGGCTCCCCAGAAAGCCCTTAAGACGGCGTCGGCTTCCGCAGCCGGTGCCGCGCCGGGGCTCGCCGCTCGGCTGACCTTCTCGCAAGGCGCCCCACAGTGGGGGGCTCAGGCGGCACAAGTCGCCGTGGAGCGAGTTCCTGAGGCTGGCTCTTCTGTCGAGGTGGCCGTCACGCTGGGGGAGGCGGCTGGCACGGACGTGACCCCGGGCGCACTAGACATGCCACCGGCGCTGGCGCCAGCTGCTGCCGAAGCCGCTGTCGTCCCGGTCGGGGAGCGACTTGTCGCCGCCGATGCTGAGATGGCCGAGGCATCGGCGCTTGGTGCCTCAGGAGGGGGCGTGGAACCGCGACTCGTCCCGCCGAGCGGCGGCCTTGTCCCTGCGCGGCGGAGCTTCGAGGGGCGGCGCCCGTTGCTCCGGTTCCGGACTCGTGAGGCTTCAGATCCCTTCTTCGTTCTCGACGATGAGCGGGAGGAGCAGACTTGGGACGAGCTCCGCGAGTGTGCCGAAGCAACGATGGGGTCGCTCCGGTCATCCTTGGAGGCCTTCTGCAGGGACGTCCCCAAGATCCTCCAGGTAGTGATTTCAGGCGTACCTTTTTTGTGATCAAGGCGTCCTTTGTAACGCCCCACTTTCTTCCCTCAGGATCTGACGGATCTGAGCGCCGCCAAGTCGTCGTTTATCCGTCACGAGGTCGATGTCTGGGGCTCACTGCGATCCCTGAGGACCTCGCTCGCCAGGGCTACCGCGCGCCTCTCCCAGCAGGGTGCCAAGGTGGCAGAACTTCGGTTGCTCTGCGCCGATCTGAGAGCAGAGGCAGCATTGGCACGCGCAGAGGTACAGCGACGGCAGTCGAAGTTCGACCAGGTCGTCGATGAGCGAGATCAATCTCGGGGCCGGGCTGCCGAGGCCGAAAGCCGGGCCGGAGCCCTTGCAGCAGACCTAGCCATAGCCCAAGCCACAGCCTCGGAGCAGCGTGCCCGAGCCGGAGGTATGTCCTGGCTGTCTTCGGCTTTCGTTTCAGCTGGTTTTCTCCACTTGTGTTTGAGGCTTTGTGCTCTGGCTGTTCGCAGAGCTCGAGTCTGCCCTTGATGAGTCCACCAGGGCGCTTGCCCAGGCGGCCGAGCAGAGGGAGGCCGATCACGCGGCCGTGTCCGAGGCCATCTCGGACTTCTGCCAGGTCTTTGGTTTCGGCGACGTCCCCTCAGGAAGCTCCCCTCAGAGCCGCCTGCAGGCCTTGGGTGGCCACGTGCGCGGCAGACTCCGCGAGGCGCTACACCACGGCGTCAGGCGGGCCTTCGCCGTACTTGCTTCCCACTATGTTGTTGATCTGGAGCGGGTCAGCAAGGGGTATTGCCTCCCTGATGAAGACAAAGCCGCCCTGGCTGAAGTCCAGAGACTCGACGCAGCCGCCGTGGGCCCGAGCGCAGTGCTGGTGACCAGCTTCGAGGCAGAGATCCTCCCGCCTGCGCCGTCGTCCGAAGCTGGGGTGGACTTTGCCGAAGGCGTGGATGAAGCCGAAGGCGCGGCTCCTTCCCCGGGCGACACCTAACTCTGCCGGAGCAGTTCCCTTTGAATGCACTTGTGTCTTTTGCGGCCGCTGAGGCCCGAACACTTTTATTATCGTAGTATAAAGTCGTGGCTCTTTCTCTTTCATTTTGCGTGTCTGGCCCCGTTCGTCAGTAGCAGGGTGGCTTGCTCAAGTAGGAGTCATTTTTCGTGGTAGGTGACGAGCGGGGTGTCCGTAACCCAGGGGTGTAGGAGTCCCTCGGCTCAGTCGGCCTTGCCACTTACATGCACCCGTGTTCGCTTCTTTCGCTTCTTGGGGTCCTGCTATCGACATAGCCGGGGGAACGCGGAAGCCTTTTGATTGCCTCTTGGAAGGGTCCGAACTGCTTCCCATTTTGACAGGCGGTAGCCCGACATGACGTGATACTCCAGCGCGGAAGCCTTTTTGACAGGCGGTAGCCCGACATGACGTGATACTCCTTCCCCTTGCAAAAAAGTGCGGCAAAAGCCTCCAAGCGAGTATTAACACTCCCTTCGAGGCTCGGGGGCTACTGTCGGGGACCATAATTAGGGGTACCCTCAAGGCTCCTAAATCTCAGCTGGTAACCCCCATCAGCACAAAGCTGCAAAGGCCTGATGGGTGCGATTAAGTCAAGGATCGGTCCATTTGAGGGACACGATCACGCCTCGCCTGAGCCCAGCCTCGGGCAAGGGCAGCTGACCCCGGAGGACCTACGTCTCGCCCGAGGCCTCCCTCCAGCAACAGACACACCTTCGGCTCGCCCGAGGCCCAGTCTTCACCAAGAAGCAACCTTGGCCAAATCGCCACACCAACCGACCAAATCGCAGGGGCATTTAATGCAAAGGTGGCCTGACACCTTTATCCTGACGCCCGCCCTCCAATCGACAGAGCCGAAGTGACCGCCGTCACTTCGCCGCTCCACCAACCAGTCTGACAGGAAGACAGCGCCGCCTGCGCCGCTCCGACTGCTGAGCCACTCGACAGAGCGAGGCTGACAGTAGCCAAGTCCGGCCTCAGGCGTCATAGGAAACTCCGCCTCGCCCGACCCTAGGGCACGGACTCGGGCTCAGCCCCGGAAGACGGCGAACTCTGCTCCGCCCGACCCTAGGGCTCGGACATGGGCTCAGCCCCGGAAGACGGCGAACTCCGCTCCGCCCGACCCCAGGGCTCGGACTCGGGCTCAGCCCCGGAAGACGGCGAACTCCGCTCCGCCCGACCCTAGGGCTCGGATTTGGGCTCGGCCCCGGAAGACGACGAACTCCGCCTCGCCCGACCCCAGGGCTTGGACTCGGGCTCGGCCCCGGAAGACGACGAACTCCGCTTCGCCCGATCCCAGGGCTCAGACTCAACCCTGGCCTAAGCCAACGGTCTCCGCCTCGTCTGACCCGGGGGCTCGGACTCGACCTCGACCTCGGAAGACAGACTCGACCTTGACCTCGGAGGAGCCTCCACCTCGCCCAACCTAGGGCACGGACCGACCACGTCAACAGGAAGCGCCATCATTACCCTACCCCGAGCTGACTCAGGCTACGGGGAACAAGACCGGCGTCCCATCTGGCTCGCTCCACCACACAAGTAATGATGGCGCCCCACATGCCCTGTGACGACGGCGGCTCTCAGCCCCCTTACAGAAGCAAGAGGACGTCAACAAGGACTCGACAGCCCCGACAGCTGTCCTTCCGTCAGGCTCCAGCGCTCCTCCGACGGCCACGACACCACGCGAACCGGGTGCCAAGACCTCTCCGGCTGCCACGATGGCATGTACTTAGGGCGCTAGCTCTCCACCGCTAGACACGTTAGCACATTGCTACACTCCCCATTGTACACCTGGATCCTCTCCTTACGCCTATAAAAGGGAGGACCAGGGCCCTCTTACAGAGGGTTGGCCGCGCGGGGAAGGACGGGACGACGCTCGTGCAAGGCCGCTCGCTCCCTCCCGCGTGAACGCTTGTAACCCCCTACTGCAAGCGCACCCGACCTGGGCGCGGGGCTAACACGAAGGCCGCGGGTTCCACTCTCCCACGCCTGTCTCCCTCCGGCTGCTGTCTTCCCCCCTTCGCGTTCCGCCTCGAGTCGACCCATCTGGGCTAGGGCACGCGGCGACAATTCACTCGTCGGTCCAGGGACCCCCCGGGTTTCGAAACACCGACAGTTCGCGCTAGGTAGGGGCCTGCTGCGTGTTGACGAATAGCTTCCCGTCAAGCTCCAGATGGGCAGTCTCCAGCAACCTCTCCAGCCCGAGACGGTGCTCCGTTTCGGGAGTCTTGAGTTCATGTCCCTCGATGGCAGCTACGATATGATACTCCTTCCCCGCCGCGCGACAGCGACAATGGCGGTCGACAATCCGCCCGCCGGCGGGGAAATCGACGACGCCTTCCCCACGTGGTGGAAGGACGACATTCGGGCTTATCCCGTCCCCTCCCCCGCCGACGGAGGAGGAGGCGGGGCAACCAAGGCCAAGCAGGAGGCAGCACCTCGTTGGCTGTCGAGCGAGTCGACGGCGCCGGCGCCCAAACGGAGGGCGCGTCGGACATCGGCCTCGCGTCTGAGACGAAGACGAGCGCCATCTTCCCGCAACACATCAACCTCGAGCAAATGGACGACGCCAGCACGCTCGCGAAGGACTTGCTGGGCATCACCCTAGTACCTGAGACGACGGTGCAGTCAGTCCGTGACGTGACTTCGTCACCGCCCGTCGACCGAAAGGTACCGACCGATTCCCATCTCGCATCTTTTGGATTCAGCCACAACCCGCCAAGCGACTCCGCTTCGGTGGACACTCTCATAGAGGCGAGTCCAAACCCTCCGGGGTATCGTGTGCGGTCACCCTGGGACCAGCTGACGGCCGTCTCGTCCTACGGGCCCTCGGGGTCCGAGGAAGATGGCGAGCCCGACCTCTGTTGGGATTTCTCCAGATTTGGTAACCCAGTGCCATGCGGGACTTCATGACCGCATGCGACTACTGCCTTTCCGACTGTTCCGACGGTAGCCGCAGCCTCGACGACGAGGACTGCGGCCCAAGTCGCGAATGTTTCCACGTCGATCTAGGGGGTCCTGGCGAAGGCAACCATCTTGGTATGCCGGAGAACGGTGATCCCCTAGGCCCGCACCTCGCGTTGACATCCTTCGGGAGCTAGCTGTGGTCCCCGTCCCGGTGGGGGGTCCTGACCCACAGCTCGAGCAAATCCACGAGAGGCAGGCCAGGCTCGACGAGGGAGCAGGAACGCTTGTGCCGATCCGCCGGGACATCGGGCAGGAATGGGCGGGCCAACCTCCGTCCGGGGAAGCATGTCATCTCCCCCAGGGCATCCAGCACCGCATCGCCGACGACGTCAGGGTAAGGCCACCACCGGATTCCAGTGGAGTCGGCCAGAACCTGGCTGCAGCGGCAATACTTCTCCGCGCGATGCCGGAGCCATCAACCACCGAGGGGCGGCGTATCCAGGGAGAACTCAAGAATCTCCTGGAGGACGCCACGGTCCGACGGGCCGAAAGCTCCGCCTCCCGAAGGCAGGGGTACCCCTCAGAACATCGCGTCGCGACTTCCCGATTCGTGCGGGAAGCCTCGGTCCATACCGGGCGCACGCGCAATACAGCGCCTGCGTCCCCGGGTCGCCTCGGCAACAAGCACCATCATCATAGCCGTCGGGCCCACCTCGACGACAGGGTGCGCCGAGGCTACCACCACAGGCGTGGGGGACGCTACGACAGCGGGGAGGATCAGAGTCCTTCGCCCGAACCACCCGGTCCGTAGGCTTTCAGCCGCGCCACACGACGGGCACCGTTCCCGACCCGGTTCCGAACCTCGACTACTGTCACAAAGTACTCGGGGGAGACGAGACCGGAACTGTGGCTCGCGGATTATCAGCTGGCCTGCCAACTAGGTGGAACGGACGATAATAATCTCATCATCCGAAACCTCCCCCTGTTTGTCTCCGACACCGCTCGAGCCTGGCTGGAGCACCTGCCCCCGGGGCAGATCTCCAACTGGGACGACCTAGTCCAAGCCTTCACCGGCAATTTCCAAGGCACGTACGTGCGCCCTGGAAACTCCTGGGATCTCCGAAGCTGCCGGGAGAGTCTCTCCAGGACTACATCCGGCGATTCTTGAAGCAGCGCACCGAGCTGCCCAACGTCACCGATTCGGATGTCATCGGCGCGTTCCTCGCCGGCACCACCAGCCGCGACCTGGTGAGCAAGCTGGGTCGCAAGACCCCCATCAGGGCGAGCGAGCTGATGGACATCGCCACCAAGTTCGCCTCTGGCCAGGAGGCGGTTGAGGCCATCTTCTGGAAGGACAAGCAGCCCCAGGGCCGCCCACCGGAAGATGCTCCCGAGGCGTCAACTCAGCGCGGCACCAAGAAGAAAGGCAAGAAGAAGTCGCAAGCGAAACGCGACGCCGCCGACGCGGACCTTGTCGCCGCCGCCGAGTACAAGAACCCTCAGAAACCTCCGGGAGGTGCCAACCTCTTCGACAAGATGCTCAAGGAGCCGTGCCTCTATCATCAGGGGCCCGTCAAGCACACCCTTGAGGAGTGTGCCATGCTTCGACGCCACTTTCACAAGGCCGGGCCACCCGCGGAGGGTGGCAAGGCTCTCGATGACGCTAAGAAGGAAGATCACAAGGCAGGAGAGTTCCTCGAGGTCCACGACTGCTTCATGATCTACGGCGGGCAAGTGGCGAACGCCTCGGCTCGGCACCGCAAGCAAGAGCGTCGGAAGGTCTGCTCGGTAAAGGTGGCGGCGCCAGTCTACCTAGACTGGTCCGACAACCCCATCACCTTCGACCAGGCCGACCATCCCGACTATGTGCCGAGCCCGGGGAAATACCCGCTCGTTGTCGATCCCATCATCGGCAACGTCAGGCTCACTAAGGTCCTCATGGACGGAGGCAGCAGCCTCAACATCATCTACGCCGAGACCCTCGGGCTCCTGCGGATCGATTTGTCCTCGGTCCGGACAGGCGCTGCGCCTTTCCACGGGATCATCCCCGGGAAGCGCGTCCAACCCATCGGACAACTCGATCTACCCGTCTGCTTTGGGACGCCCTCCAACTTTTGAAGGGAGACCCTCACGTTCGAAGTGGTCGGGTTTCGAGGAACCTACCACGCAGTGTTGGGGAGGCCATGCTACGCCAAGTTCATGGCCGTCCCCAACTACACCTACCTCAAGCTCAAGATGCCGGGCTTAACGGGGTCATCACCATCGGACCCACGTACCGACACGCATACGAATGCGACGTGGAGTGCGTGGAGTATGCCGAGGCCCTCGCCGAGTCCGAGGCCCTCATCGCCGACCTGGAGAGCCTCTCTAGGGAGGCGCCCGACGTGAAGCACCACGCCGGCAACTTCGAGCCAGCGGAGACGGTCAAGTCCGTCCCTCTCGACCCCTGCAACAACGCCTCCAAGCAGATACGGATCGGCTCTGAGCTCGACCCCAAATAGGAAGCAGTGCTCGTCGACTTTCTCCGCGCAAACGCCGACGTTTTCGCGTGGAGTCCCTCGGACATGCCCGACATACCGAGGGAAGTCGCCGAGCACTCGCTGGATATCCGAGCTGGAGCCCGACCCGTGAAGCAGCCTCTGCGCCGATTCGATGAAGAAAAGCGCAGAGCCATTGGCAAGGAGATCCACAAGCTAATGGCGGCAGGGTTCATCAAAGAGGTATTCCATCCCGAATGGCTTGCCAACCCTGTGCTTGTGAGAAAGAAAGGGGGGAAATGGCGGATGTGTGTAGACTACACTGGTCTAAACAAAGCATGTCCGAAAGTTCCCTACCCTCTGCCTCGCATCGATCAAATCGTGGATTCCACTGCTGGGTGCGAAACCCTGTCTTTCCTCGATGCCTACTCAGGGTATCACCAGATCAGGATGAAAGAGTCCGACCAGCTCGCGACTTCTTTCATCACACCCTTCGGCATGTACTGCTATGTTACCATGCCGTTTGGTTTGAGGAATGCGGGTGCAACGTACCAGCGATGCATGAACCATATGTTACACATCGGCCGAACGGTCGAGGCCTACGTCGATGACATCGTAGTCAAGACGAGGAAAGCCTCCGACCTCCTTTCCAACCTTGAAGTGACATTCCGATGTCTCAAGGCGAAAGGCGTGAAGCTCAATCCCGAAAAGTGTGTCTTCGGGGTCCTCGAGGCATGCTCTTGGGGTTCATCGTCTCCGAGCTGGGCATCGAGGCCAACCCGGAGAAGATCGCCGCCATCACCAGCATGGGGCCCATCAAGGACTTGAAAGGCATACAGAGGGTCATGGGATGCCTCGCGGCTCTGAGCCGTTTCATCTCGCGCCTCGGCGAAAGAGGCCTGCCTCTGTACCGCCTCTTAAGGAAGGCCGAGTGCTTCGCTTGGACTCCTGAGGCCGAGGAAGCCCTCGGGAACCTGAGGGCGCTCCTCACGAATGCGCCCATCTTGGTACCCCCGCTGCCGGAGAAGCCCTCTTGATCTACGTCGCCGCGACCACTCAGGTGGTTAGCGCTGCGATTGTGGTTGAGAGACGAGAAGAGGGGCATGCATTGCCCGTCCAGAGGCCAGTCTACTTCATCAGTGAGGTACTGTCCGAAACCAAGACCCGCTACCCACAAATTCAGAAGCTGCTGTACGCAGTGATCCTGAAGTGGTGGAAGTTGCGACACTACTTCGAGTCTCATCCAGTGACTGTAGTGTCATCCTTCCCCTGGGGGAGATCATCCAGTCCCGAGAGGCCTCGGGTAGAATTGCAAAGTGGGCGGTGGAGATCATGGGCGAGACAATCTCGTTCGCCCCTCGGAAGGCCATCAAGTCCCAGGTCTTGGCGGACTTCGTGGCTGAATGGGTCGACACCCAGCTCCCGACGGCTCCGATCCAACTAGAGCTCTGGACCATGTTTTTCGACGGGTCGCTGATGAAGATGGGGGCCGACACGGGCCTGCTCTTCATCTCGCCGCTCGGGAAGCACCTACGCTAGTTGCTACGCCTCCACTTCCCGGCGTCCAACAACGTGGCTGAGTACGAGGCTCTGGTAAACAGGATGCGAATCACCATCGAGCTAGGGGTCCGGCGCCTCGACGCTCGTTGTCGGTGTTTCGAAACCCGGGGGGTCCCTGGACCGACGAGTGAATTGTCGCCACGTGCCCTAGCCCAGATGGGTCGACGCGAGGCGGAACGCGAAGGGGGGAAGACAGCAGCCGGAGGGAGACAGGCGTGGGAGAGTGGAACCCGCGGCCTTCGTGTTAGCCCCGCGCCCAGGTCGGGTGCGCTTGCAGTAGGGGGTTACAAGCGTCCACGCGGGAGGGAGCGAGCGGCCTTGCGCGAGCGCCGTCCCGTCCTTCCCCGCGCGGCCAACCCTCTGTAAGAGGGCCCTGGTCCTCCCTTTTATAGGCGTAAGGAGAGGATCCAGGTGTACAATGGGGAGTGTAGCAATGTGCTAACGTGTCTAGCGGTGGAGAGCTAGCGCCCTAAGTACATGCCATCGTGGCAGCCGGAGAGGTCTTGGCACCCGGTTCGCGTGGTGTTGTGGCCGTCGGAGGAGCGCTAGAGCCTGGCGGAAGGACAGCTGTCGGGGCTGTCGAGTCCTTACTGACGTCCTCTTGCTTCCATAAGGGGGCTGAGAGCCGTTGTCGTCACAGGGCATGCGGGGCGCCATCATTACTCGTGTGGTGGAGCGAGCCAGATGAGACGCCAGTCTTGTTCCCCGTAGCCTGAGTCAGCTCGGGGTAGGGTAATGATGGCGCTTCCTGTTGACGTGGTCGGTCCGTGCCCTAGGTTGGGCGAGGTGGAGGCTCCTCCGAGGTCGAGGTCGAGTCTGTCTTCCGAGGTCGAGGTCGAGTCTGAGCCCCCGGGTCGGACGAGGCGGAGACCATTGGCTTAGGCCAGGGTTGAGTCCGAGCCCTGGGATCGGGCGAAGTGGAGTTCGTCGTCTTCCGGGGCCGAGCCCGAGTCCGAGCCCTGGGGTCGGGCGAGGCGGAGTTCGTCGTCTTCCGGGGCCGAGCCCAAGTCCGAGCCCTGGGGTCGGGCGGAGCGGAGTTCGCCGTCTTCCGGGGCTGAGCCCGAGTCCGAGCCCTGGGGTCGGGCGGAGCAGAGTTCGCCGTCTTCCGGGGCTGAGCCCGAGTCCGTGCCCTGGGGTCGGGTGAGGCGGAGTTTCCTATGACGCCTGAGGCCAGACTTGGCTGCTGTCAGCCTCGCTCTGTCGAGCGGCTCAGCAGTCGGAGCGGCGCAGGCGGCGCTGTCTTCCTGTCAGACTGGTCGGTGGAGCGGCGAAGTGACGGCGGTCACTTCGGCTCTGTCGACTGGAGGGCGGGCATCAGGATAAAGGTGTTAGGCCACCTTTGCATTAAATGCCCCTGCGATTTGGTTAGTTGGTGTGGCGATTTGGCCAAGGTTGCTTCTTGGTGAAGACTGGGCCTCGGGCGAGCCGAAGGTGTGTCTGTTGCTGGAGGGGGGCCTCGGGCGAGACGTAGGTCCTCCGGGGTCGACTGCCCTTGCCCGAGGCTGGGCTCGGGCGAGGCGTGATCGCGTCCCTCGAATGGACCGATCCTTGACTTAATCGCACCCATCAGGCCTTTGCAGCTTTGTGCTGATAGGGGTTACCAGCTGAGATTTAGGAGCCTTGAGGTACCCCTAATTATGGTCCCCGACAGTAGCCCTCGAGCCACGAAGGGAGTGTTAACACTCGCTTGGAGGCTTTTGCCGCACTTTTTTGCAAGGGGACCAGCCTTTTCTTGGTTGCATTTTGTTCCGGTGGGTGTGCGCGAGCGCACCCGCCGGGTGTAGCCCCCGAGGCCTCGGAGGAGTAGTTTTACTCCTTCGAGGTCTTAGCGCGTTTCGCAATACCTCGGCTGGTCTAGTCGTTCCCTCATGCGAGCTGGCCGTAGCCCGGGTGCACGGTCGGGTCCCAAGTTCTCGGGCTGGTATGTTGACGCTGTCAACGGGTTGGCCGGAGCCGGGTTTCTGAGAGCAGCCCCCGAGCCTCTGCACAGGGCGAGAGGACGGTCAAGGACAGACTCGACTTTTTTACATACGCCCCTGCGTCGCCTTTCCGCAAGGAGGAGGGGGGAAAGCGCCATGTTGCCCTCGGAGGGCGCCGAACATGGTGTTTCCGGTGAGCTGCTGGCGGGTAATCCGAGCGGACGCCCGTGCCCCATTTGCTAGGGGTCGGCTAGAGGCCCGGAGGCGCGCTCCAAAAGTACCTGCGGGTGATCTGCCGGACCCGGTCCCCTTTGACGGGGTCCGAGGGCTTGATGCCTCCCTCTGATGGGATTCCGTTACAAGATCGCTCCCGCTGGTCTCGGAAATGTCCTAGGGTACCTCAAGAGCGTAGCCCGAGCCTTGGTTATGTATCGAACGTACCCAGGGTCATCCCTCGCTCTGTGTCTGAGGCGACTGTGAACCCTTCGAGGGCCAGCCTACGAACCCCTGATTAGTAGTGGGCGCGGAGCCCGAGTGGCCTGAGGCGACCGTTGAACCCTTCCGAGGGGCCGGCCATCGAACCTCTGACCAGTAGTGGGTGTAGAACCCAATCGCTCTGAGGCGGCCGTTGAACCCCTCCGAGGGGCCAGCCTTTGAACCTCTGATCAGTAGGGAGGCTTGGGGCCTGTTTCCTTCACGGAGAAGGATCCTTTTCGGGGTATCCCCCTTTCCCGGTCCCTGTTGTAAGAGAGAGAAAGAGGAAAAGGAAAAGGATACGAAATCGAATGACGTGGCGTACCTTTTTCGACGCGGTCATTATGGCGAAGGTGAAGCGTCGCTTGCTTCTCCCGCCTGAGGCGCCGCCTGTCGTGCCGCGAAGTTAACGCGACAGGGCGAGTGGTTCGCGAGGCGACTGTTGCACGTGCGCGGGCCGTTCGAGGAACAGATCACGGGCGCGCCGTCTTCACGCCGTGAGAGAGGGTTCTCTCGCTGCCCTTGGATGGGACGTAAGCTTGGCTGACGATGTGACCGCTGCTCCTGCCCGCCTACCACCGCCATTACTGCCGGCCCATTTTTGACCGTATTTGACCGTCGCGCCTGGCTGGCACTGCTGGGTCACGCGCAGGGTCACCTCGAGTCGCGGTATTGGCTCCGCAGTCGAGGAGGCGCGGTAGTGGCGCGAGTGGCAGTGCAGTTGCTCGCACGTAGCAACCGGCGCGCCGGTTGCATGACGTGTGGGCCTGGGCCTCCATGCTAGGCGCGATGGAGTCAAAGGGACGCGCCCACTTGGCACGGTTGCATGCCGCCTGCATGGCTGTCCGCCCTTTCACCCGCTGGTCTGGGCGAAAGTGGAGGAGTGCTTGTAACCGCCAGGCGGTTGCATGCACCGCGCGCGGCAGTTTGGCTTCTTCTGTCCTGGACCGGCTAGCATGATGCGTGGGACCCAGCCCCCGTGCCGTAAGGGGGAGGACCTTGGAGCGTGTTGGAGAAGACTCAGCCCGCAACGGCCGAGGACGCAAGTGGGGAGAGTTGCCTTTAAAAGGAGGGCAACTCCCATTGGAGGGCAACCATGTCTTCGTGCTCCCCTCATGCATCGTGTCTCTCCACCTTCCAACCCCCGGATGGGGGGACGCCCGCAATCCTTCCGTCTTGTCATCGGAGAGATGCAACTTCAAGGAAGTTGGTACCTTTTAGCCATCGTTCGGCCTCAAGGATTTTCATCACGTGGCCCGGCTGCATCCCCTCGCCGGTGGTCACCCAAGACGGTGATCACTAGCCCCTGGATGGGGAGAAGCAAGCCGGGCTGCGATCTTGGTTCCGCCCTCAGCTTCAAGGATGTTCATCATCCTTGCTGGGGCGGAGGGCAGGCTGAGCCGGAGCTCTACCTCCCGCGCGGGCCGGCTGGCCACCTCCTCTTCCAGCTTTTGGTGGTGGAAACCATCATCCGGCTCTGCGGAGGAGGCGTCCTCCAGCCATGCCGGGGAAGGCGAACTGTTGCTGTCCAGCTAGGATGCAACATTCCGTCCTTCTCCTCGCTTTCGTGGCGAGGATGGGAGCGAAGACCTGCCGGTGCGCCTTGCCGACTGTCGGCGTTGGTGTAGAGGCGGACGCCGCCGTCCGTGCTAACGTGGTGGCAGTTGGAGGAAGCTTCCCCCCCATTAAGGCCGTCAGCGCCGCTGACGGACCGGCCCCCGGCTCTTTGGCTTTGATGTCTGGTTCGCGTCCCATGAGTGGGGATGCGAACGAGAGCCTTCCGGTGGCCGCGTCCGTCCTGGGACCATGGCCGCTGCTGTGGGGATGGAACCAGAGTTCCGTTTGTATTGGCACCTTGAATGCCGGTGTCTTGTTCATTGTGGCTGTCGGGGCCTGAACATGTATGTATCTTCGGCATGGAGCCGTGTTTTTCCTTCATTTCGAGCACCAAGACTCGCCTGTCGACTATCTGAACCGCTTCACCAAGCGTGAGTCGCCTCGTGCGAAGGTGACGAGTGAGGTATCCGTATCCCGGAGGCGTAGGAGTCCCTCGGCTCAGTCGGCCTTGCTGTTTGAGGCTTCCCTTGCTTAGTTAAAGGAACCCCTCGGCCGCCCTTCGATGAGCCGAAGCCGGAGGTAGCGGTGTCAGCATGGGCAGAGGCAGAGTTGGCTCGAAAAGAAGATTTGGTCGGCCGGAGCCTGGCCGGGTCGTCCGCGGGCGGAACCGACGCCGGAGTTGAGGTGCCGAGGCCTCAAGCCGGGCTGATGTCTTCGGGGGATAGCTGGCCGAGGCCTCGGGGTGGCCGGCCGAGCCGTCTGCTCGAGCCGGATTCCTAGAGAAGACCCTGGCGGCGGTGGCCCTGGTGTGGTGCTGATGTCATCCTTCAGAGTGCGGATCCTCCGACCGCGTCGCCGTCCGAGGCTAGGTCAGACCCCGCCGAAGGTGTAGTTGACGCCGAGGGTGCTGCTGCCCCTTCAACTGTCGACGTCCGAGCCTACAGGATCGGGTTGTCTTGTAGTGTGTGTATGCTTTCAGCGGCCGCCGAGGCCCAAACATACCGTCATCGTGTTGTAAAGCTGTGTCCCTTTTCCTCTCGTTTCGAGTATCCGGACTTATTTGTCGGTAACAGAATTGTTTGTGCGGGCGAGAGTTGCTTTTTACGGAAGGTGATGAGTGAGGTATCCGTATCCCGGAGGCGTAGGAATCCCTCGGCTCGGTCGGCCTTGCCGCTTACGCGCACTCTTACTCGTCCATAGGGTTCTGTCACCAACACAGTCGAGAAGGCCCGAAAAATCGTTCCGGCAGAGGAGCTTTCGAGCGTGAAGACTTGTTCGGTCCGCGGAATCACTTATCCGAGCGCGAGTTACTTATCGCAGAAGGTGATGAGTGAGGTATCCGTATCCCGGAGGCATAGGAGTCCCTCGGCTCGGTCAACCTTGGCTGCTTACGTGTACTTCATCGTTTTCAAGATCCACTTTCGAAGTAGTCGAAAAGCACGAAAGGCATTCTGGCAGAAAAGATTTTTTTCTTTTTTCGAGGAAAATTTTGACGCAGAGGGGGTTCCCCCCTTCTAGCCTCCGAGGGAGGGTCGGGCTTTGCCGAGGCAAGGCTGACCCTTCCTTGACGACCAGACTTTGTGTGTGAACGGTGTGTACGAACAACTTGAAAGCATCTTAAGGGTAGAAGCAACGTAGCTGTTGGATGTTCCAAGTGTTGCTATAGACCTCGCCTTGGCTGTTGGCCAGCTTGTATGTTCCGGGCTTCAGAACTTTGGCGATGACGAACGGCCCTTCCTAGGGAGGCGTAAGCTTATGCCGCCCTCGGGCGTCTTGTCGCAGCCGAAGCACCAGGTCGCCCACCTGGAGGTCTCGGGACCGAACCCCTCGGGCGTGGTAGCATCGCAGGGACTACTGGTACCGCGCCGAGTGTAGTAAGGCCATGTCTCGAGCCTCCTCCAGCTGGTCCAGTGAGTCTTCTCGATTAGCTCGATTGCTTAGGTCGGCGTAGGCCCTCGTCCTCGGGGAACCGTATTCCAAGTCTGTGGGCAAGATGGCCTCGGCCCCATAGACTAGAAAGAACGGTGTGAAGCCCGTGGCTCGGCTCGGCGTTGTCCTCAAACTCCAGACCACCGAGGGGAGTTCCTTTATCCACCGCTTGCTGAACTTGTTGAGGTCGTTGTAGATCCGAGGCTTGAGTCCTTGCAGAATCATGCCGTTGGCACGTTCTACCTGCCCATTCGTCATGGGGTGAGCCACGGCGACCCAGTCCACCCAGATGTGGTGATCCTCGCAGAAGTCCAGAAACTTTCTGCCGGTGAACTGGGTGCCGTTGTCGGTGATGATGGAGTTCGGGACCCCAAAGCGATGGATGATGTTGGTGAAGAACGCCACCGCCTATTCGGACCTGATGCTGTTCAGGGGTCGGACCTCGATCCACTTGGAGAATTTGTCGATGGCGACCAGCAGGTGCGTGTAGCCCCCGGGTGCCTTCTGCAAGGGACCGACGAGGTCCAGACCCCACACAGCAAACGGCCAGGTGATGGGTATGGTCTGCAGAGCCTGAGCGGGCAGGTGGGTCTGCCTTGCGTAGAATTGACACCCTTCGCAGGTGCGGACAATTCTAGTGGCGTCGGCCACCACCGTCGGCTAGTAGAAACCTTGTCGGAAGGCGTTTCCAACAAGGGTTCGGGGTGCTGCGTGATGGCCGCAAGCCCCCGAGTGTATCTCTTGTAAGAGCTCCTGACCTTCGGCGATGGAAATGCATCGCTGGAGGATGCCAGAGGGGCTGCGGTGGTAGAGCTCCTTTCCATCTCCCAGCAAAACGAAAGACTTGGCGCGCCGCGCCAACCGCCGAGCCTCGGCTTGGTCGAGGGGCAGCTCTCCTCGGTGGAGATATTGCAGGTACAGGGTCTGCCAGTTTTGATTAGGCGTGACCTCGCTATGCTCCCCCTCGACGCGCAGTGCCTCACCCTCGAGGGCCGAGGGTACCTCGGGCCGAGCCGAGGGTACCTCGGACTGAGCCGAGGGTGCCTCGGGCTGGGTCGAGGCCTTCTCGGGCTCGGGCGTGTCGTCGGTCTTGATGGAGGGTTGATGCAGGTCTCGGGAGAATACGTCCGGGGGAACCGTTGTTCGCCCCGAGGCTATTTTAGCCAGCTCATCCGCAGTCTCGTTGTAGCGTCGGGCGATGTGGTTGAGCTCGAGCCTGTAGAACTTGTCTTCCAGGCGTCGAACCTCATCGCAGTAAGCTTCCATCTTCGGGTCGCGGCAGTGGGAGTTCTTCATGACTTGGTCGATGACGAGCTGCGAGTCACCACGAGCGTCGAGGCGCCGGACCCCTAGCTCGATGGCGATTCGCAACCCGTTTACTAGAGCCTCATACTCAGCCACGTTGTTGGACGCCGGGAAGTGGAGGCGTAGCACGTAGCGTAGGTGCTTCCCGAGGGGCGAGATGAAGAGCAAGCCCACGCCGGCCCCCGTCTTCATCAGCGACCCGTCGAAAAACATGGTCCAGAGCTCCGGTTGGATCGGAGCCGCCGGGAGCTGGGTGTCGACCCATTCAGCCACGAAGTCCACCAAGACCTGGGACTTGATGGCCTTCCGAGGGGCGAACAAGATTGTCTCGCCCATGATCTCCACCGCCCACATTGCAATTCTACCCGAGGCCTCTCGGGACTGGATGATCTCCCCCAGGGGGAAGGATGACACCTGTAACACCCTAAAGTTCAATTTTGTGAAGACAAGGAAAAATTCTCAAAAATTTTAAATCAAAACACCTTTCCTTAAAGATATTCATAATTTAGAAGTTTCCACTCATGAATATGTTAAAAATACATAATTAAAGATACTTAGATAATATAAATTGCCTTTGGGTTAGGTTATACAGGAGAATTATGATTAAACTATTTCTTAATATATATAAGTCTACAATATAAATTTGATTTCCCTAGAACTAATAAGGTATGGATTATTCTCTACAATATGATTGAAAGCCTGTCTAAAAGAACTAAAATAAATAAAGAAATATATAAAATATGTTTTTGCACAGATATGGTTTGCAAGTGAACTAGTCACAAGCTTGAATTTAAATTTGAATTCAAAATAGGAAAGAAAGGGGAAATAAGAGAAAGAGAAGGGATATAAAACAAAAACATAAATAATATATATATAAATAAGTATATTCAGAATTAATATCCCTAACTTCACAAAAATAAGTTGAAATGATGAGCCATAGAGATTTGAATTTAAGTTTGAATTCAAATTTAACTTGGAAATGAAGAAAAGAAATAGAAAATAAAATGGAAAAAAAGAAAAAAAACCTTAACTGGGCCGCAACCACCCATTTCGGCCCATCTCCACTTACCCACTGCGCGGCCCAACTCGTGCACGCATCATCTCCACGCCGACATGTGGGGCCGGCTGGTCAGCCTCACCACACGCCTTTGCGCCCGCGACCCTCGCTGATAGACTGGGTCGTTCGCCTGTGGATCTCACTGCGTCACTGCGTGTGGGCCCGCACTGTCATCCCTTTCGCCACGCAACGGACCCGCGCGCAAACGGCGGAGCTTGAAGCGAATTCTCCGCGCTCGCGCTGTCAACACGGAACCCGTTGAACTCGGACTCAGCACAGGGTATAAATCGTGCCGCTCCTTTCCCCTCTCGTCCCAAGTCGCGTGCCTGGCTAGTCACCATGGGCGGTAGCTGATGTAGAATCGGGCCGCCGCCGTCGCCATGGATTCGCGAACCAGTTGACCCTTCTGCCCCAACTTGTGGTCGGGAATCTACATCGGTGTATGCCGCATGGCTCGGGCGCTTCCTCGTGTAGCTTGGGTGGTCGGGAGCAATGGAATTGCTCGCCGGACACCCGAAAGTGACGCAGAGCCGCCTCCGACGTAGCCCGCCCCGCTTCGTCGCCCCTACCTCTGGTGAGTCCCCTGACAGCTTCGTTGCGTCCGTAGGATCGCTTAGCGCCTATCAGACCTCGTAATAGGGCACCGGAAGGCCGGAATCGCTGCGCTCCGGCGATGGCTCCGCCGCGAGCGCGGGCGGCGCTGCCGCGTTTGGGAAGGGAGAGAAGAGGGATCGGCCGCCGTCGATCTGTTGATGGACGGTGGGGATTAGTTTGGGGAGTACCGCTTCAGGCGATTGGATCCGTGCCGTCGGATCGGTATCCTGCGGTGTAGAACAGATCGTGTTTCATTAAGTTGTAGCCGTCGATCTCAGATCCTGCGGACATCGTCGCGTACCGATTCAGTTATGATGCCGACTTTTAATCTGGGCCGTAGATCGGCGGATGAACGGTGTTGAGCTGTGCGCGCGCGACTTAAAAATCTAAATCGTTGGATGAAGATCCAACGGGTACGATTGCGTACCGGTTCACTTAAGTCAGGTTCTGATCTAGGCCTTGGATTTCTAATCCGACGGCCTATATCACCCCGTACCCCTTCGCGGGTATGTTTTATAAAAGAGACCCTGGGTTTTCTCGGATTCAACCCGCCGTCCTATTTTCACTGTGCGCTGTGTCTCAGGTAATTTGCCCCGAGCCCCCTGGGTTTCTCTGGATTTGAGGCCCAGTCCAGAACTCGTTTAAATTGAATAAATAAAATAGAAAATGGATTTTTAATATGAAAATAATTGCTAGAACTTAGATAATTCATAGAAAATTCATTTTAGCTCCAAATTGAACCATTCCAGTTTCTAAAATTTTGTAATAATATTCTTCATCATTTAGTGCCTCTGTTTTGGCATAAAAACAGTAAGAAATTTATTTATCACTTAATCCTATTTTAAACACATAAAACCTTTGAAAATTCATAACTTAAAAGCTATAACTCCAAAATTAAAGATTCCTGTTCCTATGATCTTATTTTAATATGTATATTATTAATGTGTATTTTGTCCTTATGTTTGGTGTAATGTTAATTTTGCCTATACCATGTTTGTTTGAATTGCTACGACTAGCAGTGAGGATACGTATCACCTGAAGATCATCCTGGTACCTGGAATCTCAAGGCCCAGGCAAGTTGTGCCCTTGATCACTTCTCTTTACCCAGCCATGTTCTGATTAATCATAATGATCTGCATAGGTTAATTTTGATGGGACCCAATAGGTTACCCTAGTTTGTCTATCTTTATACCTTGTTTACCACTGAACTTTTTGGGTAGTACTTGCTAGTGCTTTATGTGGTTTTGGGTATGAAGATTACACTATTCATGATTATACTTTTGTTATCAGTTGTTATTTATGGTTCATGTTAAGATCATTATGTTAATTGGAACATGGAGCGACCACCCGGGAAAACAGTGCTACCACAAGGGAGGAATGGGACCCCTTGGCTGATTAATTAGGAAAGCTAGTGGAAGACTACCTTACCCGAAAGGGGCAAGGGCAGTAGGGGAGAGGTCAGTGCGGGGAGGCCCTCGGGAGGATTTTGCTGCGATGGCGGTCCTGCAAGGGATTCCTGCACTGGATCTTCCTATAAACTGTAGCGGGTTTTCGGAAGCTAGTGGAACTTTGTAAAGGCCTCGTAGTGGATCCCTAGCCATTCACCTCGGTAGTGTCTAAGGGCCTTGCAAACCCTGGCGACATGGGATACACGACTTGTGGGTAAAGATGCGCAACCTCTGCAGAGTGTAAAACTGGTATACTAGCCGTGCTCACGGTCATGAGCGGCTCGGACCCTCACATGATTAATTTATGGAACTAAATTCAATTTGTCATATGCATTGCATTGCAGGTGGTGTTGTTACTTTTGTTCTATTACTTAATTGGGTTTGGTATTTACTTATACTTAGTAACTGCTAATAAAATTTTGACCAACTTTAAAAGCAATGCTCAGCTCTAACCATCTTCTTTGGTAAGCCTTACACTTCACGTGAGCTCCCACCTTTGGCGAGTTCATGCACATTATTCCCCACAACTTGTTGAGCAATGAACGTATGTGAGCTCACTCTTGCTGTCTCACACACACCACAGGTCAAGAACAGGTACCACAGGATGAGGCGCTTGGAGGATGCTGCGATGTGTTCGTGAGAGGTCTAGGTCGTCGTCTCCCAGTCAACTTTGGGTTGCTGGACCGTTGTCTCCTTATAATGTAATTATTTATTTTGTATAGAACTCCTGTTATATATAAAGATGTGACATTCGATCATGTGCCATGATTCATCATATGTGTGAGACTTGGTCCCAGCACACCTGGTGATTATGTTTACGCCCGGGTTTTGGACCCCTAAAATCCGGGTGTTACAACACCACAGTCACAGGATGAGACTCGAAGTAGTGTCGCGAAATTTCCGCCGCGTCAGGATCACTGCATACAGCAGCTTCTGAATTTGTGGGTAGCGGGTCTTGGTTTCGGACAGTACGTCACTGATGAAGTAGACTGGCCTTTGGACGGGCAATGCATGCCCCTTTTCTCGTCTCTCAACCACAATCGCAGCGCTAACCACCTGAGTGGTCGCGGCGACGTAGATCAAGAGGGCTTCTCCGGCAGCGGGGGGCACCAAGATGGGCGCGTTCGTGAGGAGCGCCTTCAGGTTCCCGAGGGCTTCCTCGGCCTCAGGAGTCCAAGCGAAGCACTCGACCTTCCTTAAGAGGCGGTACAGAGGCAGGCCTCTTTTGCCGAGGCGCGAGATGAAATGGCTCAGAGCTGCGAGGCATCCCATGACCCTCTGTACGCCTTTCAAGTCCTTGATGGGCCCCATGCTGGTGATGGCGGCAATCTTCTCCGGGTTGGCCTCGATGCCCCGCTCGGAGACGATGAACCCCAAGAGCATGCCTCGGGGGACCCCGAAGACACACTTTTCGGGATTGAGCTTCACGCCTTTCGCCTTGAGACATCGGAATGTCACTTCAAGGTCGGAAAGGAGGTCGAGGCTTTCCTCGTCTTGACTATGATGTCATCGACGTAGGCCTCGACCGTTCGGCCGATGTTTTCGCCGAACACATGGTTCATGCATCGCTGGTACGTTGCACCCGCATTCCTCAAACCAAACGACATGGTAACATAGCAGTACATGCCGAAGGGTGTGATGAAAGAAGTCGCGAGCTGGTCGGACTCTTTCATCTTGATCTGGTGATACCCTGAGTAGGCATCGAGGAAAGACAGGGTTTCGCACCCAGCAGTGGAATCCACGATTTGATCGATGCGAGGCAGAGGGTAGGGAACTTTCGGACATGCTTTGTTTAGACCAGTGTAGTCTACACACATCCGCCATTTCCCCCTTTCTTTCTCACAAGCACAGGGTTGGCAAGCCATTTGGGATGGATTACCTCTTTGATGAACCCTGCCGCCATTAGCTTGTGGATCTCCTCGCCAATGGCTCTGCGCTTTTCTTCGTCGAATCAGCGCAGAGGCTGCTTCACGGGTAGGGCTCCAGCTCGGATATCCAGCGAGTGCTCGGCGACTTCCCTCGGTATGCCGGGCATGTTCGAGGGACTCCACACGAAAACGTCGGCGTTTGTGCGGAGAAAGTCGACGAGCACTGCTTCCTATTTGGGGTCGAGCTCGGAGCCGATCCGGATCTGCTTGGAGGCATCGTTGCAGGGGACGAGAGGGACGGACTTGACCGTCTCTGCTGGCTCAAAGTTGCCGGCGTGGCGCTTCACGTCGGGCGCCTCCCTAGAGAGGCTCTCCAGGTCGGCGACGAGGGCCTCGGACTCGGCGAGGGCCTCGGCGTACTCCACGCACTCCACGTCACATTCGTATGCGTGTCGGTACATGGGTCCGACGGTGATGACCCCGTTGGGGCCCAGCATCTTGAGCTTGAGGTAGGTGTAGTTGGGGACGGCCATGAACTTGGCGTAGCATGGCCTCCCTAACACTGCGTGGTAGGTTCCTCGAAACCCGACCACTTCGAACGTGAGGGTCTCCCTTCGAAAGTTGGAGGGCGTCCCAAAGCAGACGGGTAGATCGAGTTGTCCGATGGGTTGGACGCGCTTCCCGGGGATGATCCCGTGGAAAGGCGCAGCGCCCGTCCGGACCGAGGACAGATCGATCCGCAGGAGCCCGAGGGTCTCGGCGTAGATGATGTTGAGGCTGCTGCCTCCGTCCATGAGGACCTTGGTGAGCCTGACGTTGCCGATGATGGGATCGACAACGAGCGGGTATTTCCCCGGGCTTGGCACATAGTCGGGATGGTCGGCCTGGTCGAAGGTGATGGGGTTGTCGGACCAGTCTAGGTAGACTGGCGCCGCCACCTTTACCGAGCAGACCTCCCGACGCTCTTGCTTGCGGTGCCGAGCCGAGGCGTTTGCCACTTGCCCGCCGTAGATTATGAAGCAGTCACGAACCTCGGGGAACTCTCCTGCCTTGTGATCTTCCTTCTTAGCGTCGTCGAGAGCCTTGCCACCCTCCGCGGGTGGCCCGGCCTTGTGAAAGTGGTGTCGAAGCATGGCACACTCCTCAAGGGTGTGCTTGACAGGCCCCTGATGATAGGGGCACGGCTCCTTGAGCATCTTGTCGAAGAGGTTGGCACCTCCCGGAGGTTTCCGAGGGTTCTTGTACTCGGCGACGGCGACAAGGTCCGCGTCGGTGGCGTCGTGTTTCGCTTGCGACTTCTTCTTGCCTTTCTTCTTGGTGCCGTGCTGAGTTGACGCCTCAGGAGCATCTTCCGGTGGGCGGCCCTGGGGCTGCTTGTCCTTTCGAAAGATGGCCTCAACCGCCTCCTGGCCAGAGGCGAACTTGGTGGCGATGTCCATCAGCTCGCTCGCCCTGGTGGGGGTCTTGCGACCCAGCTTGCTCACCAGGTCGCGGCAGGTGGTGTCGGCGAGGAACGCGCCGATGACATCCAAATCGGTGACTTTGGGTAGCTCGGTGCGCTGCTTCGAGAATCGCCGGATGTAGTCCCGGATAGACTCTCCCGGCAGCTGGCGGCAGCTTCGGAGATCCCAGGAGTTTCCAGGGCGCACGTACGTGCCTTGGAAATTGCCAGCGAAGGCTTGGACTAGGTCGTCCCAGTTGGAGATCTGCCCCAGGGGCAGGTGCTCCAGCCAGGCTCGAGCGGTGTCGGAGAGAAACAGGGGGAGGTTGCGGATGATGAGATTATCATCGTCCGTTCCACCCAGTTGGCAGGCCAGCCGATAATCCGCGAGCCACAGTTCCGGTCTTGTCTCCCCCGAGTACTTTGTGACAGTAGTCGGGGTTCGGAACCGGGTCGGGAACGGTGCCTGTCGTATGGCACGGCTGAAAGCCTGCGGACCGGGTGGTTCGGGCGAAGGACTCCGATCCTCCCCGCTGTCGTAGCATCCCCCACGCCTGGGGTGGTAGCCTCGGCGTACCTTCTCGTCGAGGTGGGCCCAACGGCTGTGATGATGGTGCTCGTTGCCGAGGCGACCCGGGGCCGCAGGCGCTGTATTGCGCGTGCGCCCGGTATGGATCGAGGCTTCCCGCATGAATCGGGAAGTCGCGGCGTGATGTTCCAAGGGGTACCCCTGCCTCCGGGAGGCGGAGCTTTCGGCCCGTCGGACCGCGGCGTCCTCCAGGAGATTCTTGAGCTCTCCCTGGATACGCCGCCCCTCGGTGGTTGATGGCTTCGGCATCGCGCGGAGAAGTATTGCCGCTGCAGCCAGGTTCTGGCCGACTCCACTGGAATCCGGTGGTGGCCTTACCCTGACGTTGTCGGCGATGCGATGCTGGAAGCCCTAGGGGAGATGACGTGCTTCTCTGGCCGGAGGTTGGCTCGCCCATTCCTGCCCGATGTCCCGGCGGATCGGCACAAGCGTTCCTGCTCCCTCGTCGAGCCTGGCCTGCCTCTCGCGGATTTGCTCGAGCTGTGGGTCAGGACCCCCCGCCAGGACGGGGACCACAGCTAGCTCCCGAAGGATGTCAACGCGAGGTGCGGGCCTAGGGGGATCACCGTTCTCCAGCATACCAAGATGGTTGCCTTCGCCGGGACCCCCTAGATCGACGTGGAAACATTCGCGACTTGGGCCGCAGTCCTCGTCGTCGAGGCTGCGGCTACCGTCGGAACAGTCGGAAAGGCAGTAGTCGCATGCGGTCATGAAGTCCCGCATGGCACTGGGGTTACCAAGTCTGGAGAAATCCCAACAGAGGTCGGGCTCGCCATCTTCCTCGGACCCCGAGGGCCTATAGGACGAGACGGCCGTCAGCTGGTCCCAGGGTGACCGCACATGATACCCCGGAGGGTTTGGACTCGCCTCTATGAGAGTGTCCACCGAAGCGAAGTCGCTTGGCGGGTTGAGGCCGAATCCAAAAGACGCGAGATGGGAATCGGTCGGTACCTTTCGGTCGACGGGCGGTGACGAAGTCACGTCAGGGACTGACTGCACCGTCGTCTCAGGTACTAGGGTGACGCCCAGCAAGTTCTTCGTGAGCGTGCTGGCGTCGTCCGTTTGCTCGAGGTTGATGTGTTGCGGGAAGATGGCGCTCGTCTTCGTCTCAGACGCGAGGCCGATGTCCGACGTGCCCTCCATTGGGGCGCCGGTGCCGTCGACTCGCTCGACAGCCAACGAGGTGCTGCCTCCTGCTTGGCCTTGGTTGCCCCGCCTCCTCCTCCGTCGGCGGGGGAGGGGACGGGATAAGCCCGAATGTCGTCCTTCCACCACGTGGGGAAGGCGTCGTCGATTTCCCCGCCAGTGGGTGGATTGTCGACCGCCATTGTCGCTGTCGCGCGGCGGGGGAAGGAGTATCATGTCGTAGCTGCCGTCGAGGGACATGAACTCAAGACTCCCGAAACAGAGCACCGTCCCGGGCTGGAGAGGTTGCTGGAGACTTCCCATCTGGAGCTTGACGGGAAGCTGTTCGTCAACACGCAGCAGGCCCCTACCTGGCGCGCCAACTATCGATGTTTCGAAACCCGGGGGGTCCCTGGACCGACGAGTGAATTGTCGCTGCGTGCCCCAGCCCAGATGGGTCGACGTGAGGCAGAACGCGAAGGGGGGAAGACAGCAGCCGGAGGGAGACAGGCGTGGGAGAGTGGAACCCGCGGCCTTCGTGTTAGCCCCGCGCCCAGGTCGGGTGCGCTTGCAGTAGGGGGTTACAAGCGTCCACGCGGGAGGGAGCGAGCGGCCTTGCGCGAGCGCCGTCCCGTCCTTCCCCGCGCGGCCAACCCTCTGTAAGAGGGCCCTGGTCCTCCCTTTTATAGGCGTAAGGAGAGGATCCAGGTGTACAATGGGGAGTGTAGCAATGTGCTAACGTGTCTAGCGATGGAGAGCTAGCGCCCTAAGTACATGCCATCGTGGCAGCCGGAGAGGTCTTGGCACCCGGTTTGCGTGGTGTCGTGGCCGTTGGAGGAGCGCTGGAGCCTGGCGGAAGGACAGCTGTCAGGGCTGTCGAGTCCTTGCTGACGTCCTCTTGCTTCCATAAGGGGGCTGAGAGCCGCCGTCGTCACAGGGCATGCAGGGCGCCATCATTACTCGTGTGGTGGAGCGAGCCAGATGGGACGCCGGTCTTGTTCCCCGTAGCCTGAGTCAGCTCGGGGTAGGGTAATGATGGCGCTTCCTGTTGACGTGGTCGGTCAGTGCCCTAGGTTGGGCGAGGTGGAGGCTCCTCCGAGGTCGAGGTCGAGTCTATCTTCCGAGGTCGAGGTCGAGTCCGAGCCCCCGGGTCGGACGAGGCGGAGACCGTTGGCTTAGGCCAGGGTTGAGTCCGAGCCCTGGGATCGGGCGAAGCGGAGTTCGTCGTCTTCCGGGGCCGAGCTCGAGTCCGAGCCCTGGGGTCAGGCGAGGCGGAGTTCGTCGTCTTCCGGGGCCGAGCCCAAGTCCGAGCCCTGGGGTTGGGTAGAGCGGAGTTCGCCGTCTTCCGGGGCTGAGCCCGAGTCCGAGCCCTGGGGTCGGGTGGAGCAGAGTTCGCTGTCTTCCGGGGCTGAGCCTGAGTCCGTGCCCTGGGGTCGGGCGAGGCGGAGTTTCCTATGATTCCTGAGGCTGGACTTGGCTGCTGTCAGCCTCGCTCTATCAAGCGGCTCAGCAGTCGGAGCGACGCAGGCGGCGCTGTCTTCCTGTCAGACTGGTCGGTGGAGCGGCAAAGTGACGGCGGTCACTTCGGCTCTGTCGACTGGAGGGCGGGCGTCAGGATAAAGGTGTCAGGCCACCTTTGCATTAAATGCCCCTGCGATTTGGTCGGTTGGTGTGGCGATTTGGCCAAGGTTGCTTCTTGGTGAAGACTGGGCCTCGGGCGAGCCGAAGGTGTGTCTGTTGCTGGAGGGGGCCTCGGGCGAGACGTAGGTCCTCCGGGGTCGGCTGCTCTTGCCCGAGGCTGGGCTCGGGCGAGGCGTGATCGCGTCCCTCGAATGGACCGATCCTTGACTTAATCGCACCCATCAGGCCTTTGCAGCTTTGTGCTGATGGGGGTTACCAGCTGAGATTTAGGAGCCTTGAGGGTACCCCTGATTATGGTCCCCGACACTCGTGGTGACTCGCAGCTCGTCATCGACCAAGTCATGAAGAACTCCCACTACCGCGACCCGAAGATGGAAGCTTACTGCGATGAGGTTCGGCGCCTGGAAGACAAGTTCTACGGGCTCGAGCTCAACCACATCGCCCGACGCTACAACGAGACTGTGGACGAGCTGGCTAAAATAGCCTCGGGGCGAACAACGGTTCCCTCGGACGTATTCTCCCGAGACCTGCATCAACCCTCCATCAAGACCGACGACACGCCCGAGCCCAAGAAGGCCTCGGCCCAGCCCGAGGCACCCTCGGCTCGGTCCGAGGTACCCTCGGCACGGTCCGAGGTACCCTCGGCCCCCGAGGGTGAGGCACTGCGTGTCGAGGGGGAGCAGAGCGAGGTCACGCCTAATCAAAACTGGCAGACCCCGTACCTGCAATATCTCCACCGAGGAGAGCTGCCCCCCGACCAAGCCGAGGCTCGGCGATTGGCGCAGCGCGCCAAGTCTTTCGTTTTGCTGGGAGATGGAAAGGAGCTCTACCACCGCAGCCCCTCTGGCATCCTCCAGCGATGCATTTCCATCGCCAAAGGTCAGGAGCTCTTACAAGAGATACACTCGGGGCTTGCGGCCATCACGCAGCACCCCGAACCCTTGTTGGAAACGCCTTCCGACAAGGTTTCTACTGGCCGACGGCGGTGGCCGACGCCACTAGAATTGTCCGCACCTACAAAGGGTGTCAGTTCTATGCAAGGCACACCCACCTGCCCGCTCAGGCTCTGCAGACCATACCCATCACCTGGTCATTTGATGTGTGGGGTCTGGACCTCGTCGGCCCCTTGCAGAAGGCACCCGGGGGATACACGCACCTGCTGGTCGCCATCAACAAATTGTCCAAGTGGATCGAGGTCCGACCCCTGAACAGCATCAGGTCCGAACAGGCGGTGGCGTTCTTCACCAACATCATCCATCGCTTTGGGGTCCCGAACTCCATCATCACCGACAACAGCACCCAGTTCACCAGCAGAAAGTTTCTGGACTTCTGCGAGGATCATCATATCCGGGTGGACTAGGCCGCCGTGGCTCACCCCATGACGAATGGGTAGGTAGAACGTGCCAACGGCATGATTCTGCAAGGACTCAAGCCTCGGATCTACAACGACCTCAACAAGTTCGGCAAGCGGTGGATAAAGGAACTCCCCTCGGTGGTCTGGAGTTTGAGGACAACGCCGAGCCGAGCCACGGGCTTCACACCGTTCTTTCTAGTCTATGGGGCCGAGGCCATCTTGCCCACAGACTTGGAATACGGTTCCCCGAGGACGAGGGCCTACGTCGACCAAAGCAATCGAGCTAATCGAGAAGACTCACTGGACCAGCTGGAGGAGGCTCGGGACATGGCCTTACTACACTCGGCGCGGTACCAGCAGTCCCTGCGACGCTACCACGCCCGAGGGGTTCGGTCCCGAGACCTCCAGGTGGGCGACCTGGTGCTTCGGCTGCGACAAGACGCCCGAGGGCGGCATAAGCTTACGCCTCCCTGGGAAGGGCCGTTCGTCATCGCCAAAATTCTGAAGCCCGGAACATACAAGCTGGCCAATAGCCAAGGCGAGGTCTACAGCAACGCTTGGAACATCCAACAGCTACGTCGCTTCTACCCTTAAGATGCTTTCAAGTTGTTCGTACACCCCGTTCACACACAAAGTCTGGTCATCAAGGAAGGGTCAGCCTTGCCTCGGCAAAGCCCGACACTCCCTCGGGTGCTAGAAGGGGGGAACCCCCTCTACGTCAAAATTTTCCTCGAAAAAAGAAAAAATCTTTTCTGCCAGAATGCCTTTCGTGCTTTTCGACTACTTCGAAAGTGGATCTTGAAAACGATGAAGTCTTCACGCTCGAAAGCTCCTCTGCCGGAACGATTTTTCGGGCCTTCTCGACTACGTCGGTGACAGAATCCTATGGACGAGTAAGAGTGCGCGTAAGCGGCAAGGCCGACCGAGCCGAGGGATTCCTACGCCTCCGGGATACGGATACCTCACTCATCACCTTCTGTAAAAAGCAACTCTCGCCCGCACAAACAATTCTGTTACCAACAAATAAGTCTGGATACTCGAAACGAGAGGAAAAGGGACACAGCTTTACAACACGACGACGGTGTGTTTGGGCCTCGGCGGCCGCAGAAAACTTACACACACTACAAGACAACCCGATCCTGCAGGCTCGGACGTCGACAGTTGAAGGGGGCAGCAGCACCCTCGGCGTCAACTACACCTTCGGCGGGGTCTGACCTAGCCTCGGATGGCGACGCGGTCGGAGGATCCCCACTCTGAAGGACGACATCAGCACCACACCCGGGCCACCGCCGCCAGGGTCTTCTCCAGGAATCCGGCTCGAGCAGACGGCTCGGCCGGCCACCCCGAGGCCTCGGCCAGTTGTCCCCCGAAGACATCAGCCCGGCTTGAGGCCTCGGCACCTCAACTCGGGCGTCGGTTCCGCCCGCGGACGACCCGGCCAGGCTCCGGCCGACCACATCTTCTTTTTCGAAGCCAACTCTGCCTCTGTCCGTGCTGACACCGCTACCTCCGGCTTTGGCTCATCGAAGGGCGGCTGAGGGGTTCCTTTAACTAAGCAAGGGAAGCCTCGGATAGCAAGGCCGACCGAGCCGTGGGACTCCTACGCCTCCGGGATACGGATACCTCACTCGTCACCTTCGCACGAGGCGACTCACGCTTGGTGAAGCGGTTCAGATAGTCGACAGGCGAGTCTTGGTGCTCGAAATGAAGGAAAAACATGGCTCCATGCCGAAGATACATACATGTTTAGGCCCCGACAGCCACAATGAACAAGACACCGGCATTCAAGGTGCCAATACAAACGGAACTCCGGTTCCGTCCCCACAGCAGCGGCCATGGTCCCAGGACGGACGCGGCCACCGGAAGGCTCTCGTTTGCATCCCCACTCAAGGGACGCGAACCAGACATCAAAGCCAAAGAGCCGGGGGCCGGTCCGTCGGCGGCGCCGACGGCCTTAACGGGGGGGAAGCTTCCTCTAGCTGCCACCACGTTAGCACGGACGGCGGCGTCCGCCTCTACACCAACTCCGACAGTCGGCAAGGCGCACCGGCAGGTCTTCGCTCCCGTCCTCGCCACGAAAGCGAGGAGAAGGACGAAATGTTGCATCCTAGCTGGACAGCAACAGTTCGCCTTCCCCGGCATGGCTGGAGGACGCCTCCTCCGCAGGGCCGGAGGATGGTTTCCACCACCAGAAGCTGGAAGAGGAGGTGGCCAGCCGGCCCGCGCGGGAGGTAGAGCTCCGGCTCAGCCCGCCCTCCGCCCCAGCAAGGATGATGAACATCCTTGAAGCTGAGGGCGGAACCAAGATCGTAGCCCGGCTTGCTTCTCCCCATCCAGGGGCTGGTGATCACCGTCTTGGGTGACCACCTGCGAGGGGATGCAGCCGAGCCACGTGATGAAAATCCTTGAGGCCGAACGATGGCTGAAAGGTACCAACTTCCTCGAAGTTGCGTCTCTCCGACGACAAGACGGAAGGAATGCGGGCGTCCCCCGACCCGGGGGCTCGGAAGGTGGAGAGACACGATGCATGAGGGGAGCACGAAGACATGGTTGCCCTCCAATGGGAGTCGCCCTCCTTTTAAAGGCAACTCTCCCCACTTGCGTCCTCGGCCGTTGCGGGCTGAGTCTTCTCCAACACGCTCCAAGGTCCTCCCTCTTACGGCGCAGGGGCTGGGTCCCACGCGTCATGCAAGCCGGTCCAAGGCAGAAGAAGCCAAACCGCCGCGCGCGGTGCATGCAACCGCCCGGTGGTTACAAGCACTCCTCCACTTTCGCCCAGACCAGCGGGTGAAAGGGCGGACAGCCATGCAGGCGGCATGCAACCGTGCCAAGTGGGCGCGCCCCTTCGACTCCAACATGCCCAGCATGGAGGCCCAGGCCCACACGTCATGCAACCGGCACACCGGTTGCTACGTGCGAGCAACTGCACCGCCACTCGCGCCACTACCACGCCTCCTCGACTGCGGAGCCAATACCGCGACTCGAGGCGACCCTGCGCGTGACCCAGCAGTGCTATCCAGGCGCGACGGTCAAATACGGTCAAAAATGGGCTGGCAGTAATGGCGGTGGCAGGCGGGCAGGAGCAGCGTTCACATCGTCAGCCAAGCTTACGTCCCATCCAAGGGCAGCGAGAGAACCCTCTCTCACGGCGTGAAGACGGCGCGCCCGTGATCCGTTCCTCGAACGGCCCGCGCACGCGCAACAGTCGCCTCGCGAACCACTCGCCCCGTCGCATTAACTCCGCGGCGGGACAGGCGGCGCCTCAGGCGAGAGAAGCAAGCGACGCTTCGCCTTCGCCATAATGACCGCGTCGAAGAAGGTATGCCACGTCATTCGATTTCGTATCCTTTTTCTTTTCCTCTTTCTCTCTCTTGCAACAGGGACCGGGAAAGGGGGTACCCCGAAAAGGATCCTTCTCCGTGAAGGAAATAGGCCCCGAGCCTCCCTACTGATCAAAGGTTCAAAGGCTGGCCCCTCGGAGGGGTTCAACGGCCGCCTCAGAGCGATTGGGTTCTACACCCACTACTGGTCAGAGGTTTGATGGCCGGCCCCTCGGAAGGGTTCAATGGCCGCCTCAGGCCACTCGGGCTCCGCGCCCACTACTGATCAGGGGTTCGTAGGCTGGCCCTCGAAGGGTTCACAGTCACCTCAGACACAGAGCGAGGGATGACCCTGGGTACGTTCGATACATAACCAAGGCTCGAGCTACGCTCCCGAGGTACCCTAGGACATTTCCGAGACCAGCGGGAGCGATCTTGTAACGGAATCCCATCAGAGGGAGGCATTGAGCCCTCGGACCCTGTCAAAGGGGACCGGGTCCGGCAGATCACCCGCAGGTACTTTTGGAGCGCGCCTCCGGGCCTCTAGCCGACCCCTAGCAAATGGGGCACGGGCGTCTGCTCGGATTACCCGCCAGCAGCTCACCGGAGACACCATGTTCAGCACCCTCCGAGGGCAACATGGCGCTTTCCCCCCTCCTCCTTGCGGAAAGGCAACACAGGGGCGTATGTAAAAAAGTTGAGTCTGTCCTTGGCCGTCCTCTCGCCCTGTGCAGAGGCTTGGGGGCTGCTCTCGCAAACCCGGCTCCGGCCAACCCGTTGACAGCGTCAACATACCAGCCCGAGAACTTGGGACCCGACCGTGCACCCGGGCTACGGCCAGCTCGCATGAGGGAACGACTAGACCAGCCGAAGTATTGCGAAACGCACTAAGACCTCGAAGGAGTAAAACTACTCCTCCGAGGCCTCGGGGGCTACACCCGGCGGGTGCGCTCGTGCGCACCCACCGGAACAAAATGCAACCAAGAAAAGGCTGGTCCCCTTGCAAAAAAGTGCGGCAAAAGCCTCCAAGCGAGTATTAACACTCCCTTCGAGGCTCGGGGGCTACTGTCGGGGACCATAATTAGGGGTACCCTCAAAGCTCCTAAATCTCAGCTGGTAACCCCCATCAGCACAAAGCTGCAAAGGCCTGATGGGTGCGATTAAGTCAAGGATCGGTCCATTCGAGGGACGCGATCACGCCTCGCCCGAGCCCAGCCTCGGGCAAGGGCAGCCGACCCCGGAGGACCTACGTCTCGCCCGAGGCCCCCCTCCAGCAACAGACACACCTTCGGCTCGCCCGAGGCCCAGTCTTCACCAAGAAGCAACCTCGGCCAAATCGCCACACCAACCGACCAAATCGCAGGGGCATTTAATGCAAAGGTGGCCTGACACCTTTATCCTGACGCCCGCCCACCAGTCGACAGAGCCGAAGTGACCGCCGTCACTTCGCCGCTCCACCAACCAGTCTGACAGGAAGACAGCGCCGCCTGCGCCGCTCCGACTGCTGATCCGCTCGACAGAGCGAGGCTGACAGCAGCCAAGTCCGGCCTCAGGCGTCATAGGCAACTCTGCCTTGCCCGACCCCAGGGCATGGACTCGGGCTCAGCCCCGGAAGACGGCGAACTCCGCTCCGCCCGACCCAGGGCTCAGACTCGGGCTCAGCCCCGGAAGACAGCGAACTCCGCTCCGCCCGACCCCAGGGCTTAGACTCGAGCTCAGCCCCGGAAGACGGCGAACTCCGCTCCGCCCGACCCCAGGGCTCGGACTTGGGCTCGGCCCCGGAAGACGACGAACTCTGCCTCGCCCGACCCCAGGGCTCGGACTCGGGCTCGGCCCTGGAAGACGATGAACTCCGCTTCGCCCGATCCCAGGGCTCGGACTCAACCCTGGCCTAAGCCAACGGTCTCCGCCTCATCCGACCCGGGGGCTCGGACTCGACCTCGACCTCGGAAGACAGACTCGACCTCGACCTCGGAGGAGCCTCCACCTTGCCCAACCTAGGGCACGGACCGACCACGTCAACAGGAAGCGCCATCATTACCCTACCCCGAGCTGACTCAGGCTACAGGGAACAAGACCGGTGTCCCATCTGGCTCGCTCCACCACACAGATAATGATGGCGCCCCGCATGCCCTGTGACGACGGCGGCTCTCAGCCCCCTTACGGAAGCAAGAGGACGTCAGCAAGGACTCGACAGCCCCGATAGCTGTCCTTCCGCCAGGCTCCAGCGCTCCTCCGACGGCCACGACACCACACGAACTGGGTGCCAAGACCTCTCCGGCTGCCACGATGGCATGTACTTTGGGCGCTAGCTCTCCACCGCTAGACACGTTAGCACATTGCTACACTCCCCATTGTACACCTGGATCCTGTCCTTACGCCTATAAAAGGGAGGACCAGGGCCCTCTTACAGAGGGTTGGCCACGCGGGGAAGGACGGGACGGCGCTCGCGCAAGGCTACTCGCTCCCTCCCGCGTGGATGCTTGTAACCCCCTACTGCAAGCGCACCCGACCTGGGCGCGGGGCTAACACGAAGGCCGCGGGTTCCACTCTCCCACGCCTGTCTCCCTCCGGCTGCTGTCTTCCCCCCTTCGCGTTCCGCCTCGCGTCGACCCATCTGGGCTGGGGCACGCGGCAACAATTCACTCGTCGGTGCAGGGACCCCCTGGGTTTCGAAACACCGACGTCCCCTGCCCCGCCGACGGAGGAGGAGGCGGGGCAACCAAGGCCAAGCAGGAGGCGGCACCTCGTTGGCTGTCGAGCGAGTCGACGGCGCCGGCGCCCCAACGGAGGGCGCGTCAGACATCGGCCTCGCGTCTGAGACGAAGACGAGCGCCGTCTTCGCGCAACACATCAACCTCGAGCAAACGGACGACGCCAGCACGCTCGCGAAGGACTTGCTGGGCGTCACCCTAGTACCTGAGACGACGGTGCAGTCAGTCCCTGACGTGACTTCGTCACCGCCCGTCGACCGAAAGGTACCGACCGATTCCCATCTCGCGTCTTTTGGATTCGGCCTCAACCCGCCAAGCGACTCCGCTTCGGTGGACACTCTCATAGAGGCGAGTCCAAACCCTCCGGGGTATCGTGTGCGGTCACCCTGGGACCAGCTGACGGCCGTCTCGTCCTACGGGCCCTCGGGGTCCGAGGAAGATGGCGAGCCCGACCTCTGTTGGGATTTCTCCGGACTTGGTAACCCCAGTGCCATGCGGGACTTCATGACCGCATGCGACTACTGCCTTTCCGACTGTTCCGACGGTAGCCGCAGCCTCGACGACGAGGACTGCGGCACAAGTCGCGAATGTTTCCACGTCGATCTAGGGGGTCCCGGCGAAGGCAACCATCTTGGTATGCCGGAGAACGGTGATCCCCCTAGGCCCGCACCTCGCGTTGACATCCTTCGGGAGCTAGTTGTGGTCCCCGTCCCGGCGGGGGTCCTAACCCACAGCTCGAGCAAATCCGCGAGAGGCAGGCCAGGCTCGACGAGGGAGCAGGAACACTTGTGCCGATCCGCCGGGACATCGGGCAGGAATGGGCGGGCCAACCTCCCGCCGGAGAAGCACGTCATCTCCCCCAGGGCATCCAGCACCGCATCGCCGACAACGTCAGGGTAAGGCCACCACCGGATTCAAGTGGAGTCGGCCAGAACCTGGCTGCAGCGGCAATACTTCTCCGCGCGATGCCGGAGCCATCAACCACCGAGGGGCGGCGTATCCAGGGAGAGCTCAAGAATCTCCTGGAGGACGCCGTGGTCCGATGGGCCGAAAGCTCCGCCTCCCGGAGGCAGGGGTACCCCTCAGAACATCGTGCCGCGACTTCCCGATTCGTGCGGGAAGCCTCGGTCCATACCGGGCGCACGCGCAATATAGCGCCTGTGGCCCCGGGTCGCCTCGGCAACGAGCACCATCATCACAGCCGTCGGGCCCACCTCGACGAGAAGGTACGCCGAGGTTACCACCCCAGGCGTGGGGGACGCTACGACAGTGGGGAGGATCGGAGTCCTTCGCCCGAACCACCCGGTCCGCAGGCTTTCAGCCGCGCCATACGACGGGCACCATTCCCGACCCGGTTCCGAACCCCGAATACTGTCACAAAGTACTCGGGGGAGACGAGACCGGAACTGTGGCTTGCGTATTATCGGCTGGCCTGCCAACTAGGTGGAACGGACGATGATAATCTCATCATCCGCAACCTCCCCCTGTTTCTCTCCGACACCGCTCGAGCCTGGCTGGAGCACCTGCCCCCGGGGTAGATCTTCAACTGGGACGACCTAGTCCAAGCCTTCGCCGGCAATTTCCAAGGCACGTACGTGCGCCCTGGAAACTCCTGGGATCTCCGAAGCTGCCGCCAGCTGCCGGGAGAGTCTCTCCGTAACTACATCCGGCGATTCTCGAAGCAGCGCACCGAGCTGCCCAACATCACCGATTCGTATGTCATCGGCGCGTTCCTCGCCGGCACCACCTGCCGCGACCTGGTTAGCAAGCTGGGTCGCAAGACCCCCACCAGGGCGAGCGAGCTGATGGACATCGCCACCAAGTTCGCCTCTGGCCAGGAGGGGGTTGAGGCCATCTTCCAGAAGGACAAGCAGCCCCAGGGCCGCCCACCGGAAGATGTTCCCGAGGCGTCAACTCAGCGCGGCGCCAAGAAGAAAGGCAAGAAGAAGTCGCAAGCGAAACACGACGCCGCCGACGCGGACCTTGTCGCCGTCGCCGAGTACAAGAACCCTCGGAAACCTCCGGGAGGTGCCAACCTCTTCGACAAGATGCTCAAGGAGCCGTGCCCCTATCATCAGGGGCCCGTCAAGCACACCCTTGAGGAGTGTGCCATGCTTCGACGCCACTTTCACAAGGTCGGGCTACCCCCAGAGGGTGGCAAGGCTCTCGACGACGCTAAGAAGGAAGATCACAAGGCAGGAGAGTTCCCCGAGGTCCGCGATTGCTTCATGATCTACGGCGGGTAAGTGGCGAACGCCTCGGCTCGGCACCGCAAGCAAGAGCGTCGGGAGGTCTGCTCGGTAAAGGTGGCGGCGCCAGTCTACCTAGACTGGTCCGACAACCCCATCACCTTCGACCAGGCCGACCATCCTGACTATGTGCCGAGCCCGGGGAAATACCCGCTCGTTGTCGATCCCATCATCGGCAACGTCAGGCTCACTAGGGTCTTCATGGATGGAGGCAGCAGCCTCAACATCATCTACGCCGAGACCCTCGGGCTCCTGCGGATCGATCTGTCCTCAGTCCGGACGGGCGCTGCGCCTTTACACGGGATCATCCCCGGGAAGCGCGTCCAACCCATCGGACAACTCGACCTACCCGTCTGCTTTGGGACGCCCTCCAACTTTCGAAGGGAGACCCTCACGTTCGAAGTGGTCGGGTTTTGAGGAACCTACCACGCAGTGTTAGGGAGGTCATGCTACGCCAAGTTCATGGCCGTCCCCAACTACACCTACCTCAAGCTCAAGATGCCGGGCCACAACGGGGTCATCACCGTCGGACCCACGTACCGACACGCATACGAATGTGACGTGGAGTGCGTGGAGTACGCCGAGGCCCTCGCCGAGTCCGAGGCCCTCGTCGTCGACCTGGAGAGCCTCTCTAGGGAGGCGCCCGACGTGAAGCGCCACGCCGGCAACTTCGAGCCAGCGGAGACGGTTAAGTCCATCCCTCTCGACCCCTGCAACGACGCCTCCAAGCAGATCTGGATCGGCTCCGAGCTCGACCCCAAATAGGAAGCAGTGCTCGTCGACTTTCTCCGCGCAAACGCCGACGTTTTCGCGTGGAGTCCCTCGGACATGCCCGGCATACCGAGGGAAGTCGCCGAGCACTCGCTGGATATCCGAGCTGGAGCCCGACCCGTGAAGCAGCCTCTGCGCCGATTCGACGAAGAAAAGCGCAGAGCCATTGGCGAGGAGATCCATAAGCTAATGGCGGCAGGGTTCATCAAAGAGGTATTCCATCCCGAATGGCTTGCCAACCCTGTGCTTGTGAGAAAGAAAGGGGGGAATGGCGGATGTGTGTAGACTACACTGGTCTAAACAAAGCATGTCCGAAAGTTCCCTACCCTCTGCCTCGCATCGATCAAATCGTGGATTCCACTGCTGGGTGCGAAACTCTGTCTTTCCTCGATGCCTACTCAGGGTATCACCAGATCAGGATGAAAGAGTCCGACCAGCTCGCGACTTCTTTCATCACACCCTTCGGCATGTACTGCTATGTTACCATGCTGTTTGGTTTGAGGAATGCGGGTGCAACGTACCAGCGATGCATGAACCATGTGTTCGGCGAACACATCGGCCAAACAGTCGAGGCCTACGTCGATGACATCGTAGTCAAGACGAGGAAAGCCTCCGACCTCCTTTCCGACCTTGAAGTGACATTTCGATGTCTCAAGGCGAAAGGCGTGAAGCTCAATCCCGAAAAGTGTGTCTTCGGGGTCCCCCGAGGCATGCTCTTGGGGTTCATCGTCTCCGAGCGGGGCATCGAGGCCAACCCGGAGAAGATCGCCGCCATCACCAGCATGGGGCCCATCAAGGACTTGAAAGGCGTACAGAGGGTCATGGGATGCCTCGCGGCTCTGAGCCGTTTCATCTCGCGCCTCGACGAAAGAGGCCTGCCTCTGTACCGCCTCTTAAGGAAGGCCGAGTGCTTCGCTTGGACTCCTGAGGCTGAGGAAGCCCTCGGGAACCTGAAGGCGCTCCTCACGAACGCGCCCATCTTGGTGCCACCCGCTGCCGGAGAAGCCCTCTTGATCTACGTCGCCGCGACCACTCAGGTGGTTAGCGCTGCGATTGTGGTTGAGAGACGAGAAGAGGGGCATGCATTGCCCGTCCAGAGGCCAGTCTACTTCATCAGTGAGGTACTGTCCGAAACCAAGACCCGCTACCCACAAATTTAGAAGCTGCTGTACGCAGTGATCCTGACGCGGCGGAAGTTACGACACTACTTCGAGTCTCATCCGGTGACTGTGGTGTCATCCTTTCCCTGGGGGAGATCATCCAGTCCCGAGAGGCCTCGGGTAGAATTGCAAAGTGGGCGGTGGAGATCATGGGCGAGACAATCTCGTTCGCCCCTCGGAAGGCCATCAAGTCCCAGGTCTTGGCGGACATCGTGGCTGAATGGGTCGACACCCAGCTCCCGACGGCTCCGATCCAACCGGAGCTCTGGACCATGTTTTTCTACGGGTCGCTGATGAAGACGGGGGCCGGCGCGGGCCTGCTCTTCATCTCGCCCCTCGGGAAGCACCTACGCTACGTGCTACGCCTCCACTTCCCGGCGTCCAACAATGTGGCTGAGTACGAGGCTCTGGTAAACGGGTTGCGAATCGCCATCGAGCTAGGGGTCCGGCGCCTCGACGCTCGTGGTGACTCGCAGCTCGTCATCGACCAAGTCATGAAGAACTCCCACTGCCGTGACCCGAAGATGGAAGCTTACTGCGATGAGGTTCGGTGCCTGGAAGACAAGTTCTACGGGCTCAAGCTCAACCACATCGCCCGACGCTACAACGAGACTGTGGACGAGCTGGCTAAAATAGCCTCGGGGCGAACAACGGTTCCCCCGGACGTATTCTCCCGAGACCTGCATCAACCCTCCGTCGAGACCGACGACACGCCCGAGCCCGAGAAGGCCACGGCCCAGCCCGAGGTACCCTCGGCTCGGTCCAAGGTACCCTCGGCATGGTCCAAGGTACCCTCGGCACGGTCCGAGGTACCCTCGGCCCCCGAGGGTGAGGCACTGCGTGTCGAGGGGGAGCAGAGCGAGGTCACGCCTAATCAAAACTGGCAGACCCCGTACCTGCAATATCTCCACCGAGGAGAGCTGCCCCTCGACCAAGCCGAGGCTCGGCGGTTGGCACGGCGCGCCAAGTCTTTCGTTTTGCTGGGAGATGGAAAGGAGCTCTACCACCGCAGCCCCTCTGGCATCCTCCAGCGATGCATTTCCATCGCCGAAGGTCAGGAGCTCTTACAAGAGATACACTCGGGGGCTTGCGGCCATCACGCAGCACCCCGAACCCTTGTTGGAAACGCCTTCCGACAAGGTTTCTACTGGCCGACGGCGGTGGCAGACGCCACTAGAATTGTCCGCACCTGCGAAGGGTGTCAGTTCTACGCAAGGCAGACCCACCTGCCCGCTCAGGCTCTGCAGACCATACCCATCACCTGGTCGTTTGCTATGTGGGGTCTGGACCTCGTCCGCCCCTTGCAGAAGGCACCCGGGGGCTACACGCACCTGCTGGTGGCCATCGACAAATTCTCCAAGTGGATCGAGGTCCGACCCCTGAACAGCATCAGGTCCGAACAGGCGGTGGCATTCTTCACCAACATCATCCATCGCTTTGGGGTCCCGAACTCCATCATCACCGACAACGGCACCCAGTTCACCGGCAGAAAGTTTCTAGACTTCTGCGAGGATCACCACATCCGGGTGGACTGGGCCGCCGTGGCTCACCCCATGACGAATGGGCAGGTAGAACGTGCCAACGACATGATTCTGCAAGGTCTCAAGCCTCGGATCTACAACGACCTCAACAAGTTCGGCAAGCGGTGGATAAAGGAGCTCCCCTCGGTGGTCTGGAGTTTGAGGACAACACCGAGCCAAGCCACGGGCTTCACACTGTTCTTTCTAGTCTATGGGGCCGAGGCCATCTTGCCCACAGACTTGGAATACGGTTCCCCGAGGACGAGGGCCTACGCTGACCAAAGCAATCGAGCTAATCGAGAAGACTCACTGGACCAGCTGGAGGAGGCTCGGGACATGGCCTTACTACACTCGGCGCGGTACCAGCAGTCCCTGCGACGCTACCACGCCCGAGGGGTTCGGTCCCGAGACCTCCAGGTGGGCGACCTGGTGCTTCGGCTGCGACAAGACGCTCGAGGGCGGCATAAGCTTACGCCTCCCTGGGAAGGGCCGTTCGTCATCGCCAAAGTTCTGAAGCCCGGAACATAGAAGCTGGCCAACAACCAAGGCGAGGTCTACAGCAACGCTTGGAACATCCAACAGCTACGTCGCTTCTACCCTTAAGATGCTTTCAAGTTGTTCGTACACCCCGTTCACACACAAAGTCTGGTCGTCAAGGAAGGGTCAGCCTTGCCTCGGCAAAGCCCGACCCTCCCTCGGGGGCTAGAAGGGGGGAACCCCCTCTGCATCAAAATTTTCCTCGAAAAAAGAAAAAATCTTTTCTGCCAGAATGCCTTTCGTGCTTTTCGACTACTTCGAAAGTGGATCCTGAAAACAACGGAGTACACGTAAGCAGCCAAGGCTGACCGAGCCGAGGGACTCCTATGCCTCTGGGATACGGATACCTCACTCATCACCTTCTGCGATAAGTAACTCGCGCTCGGATAAGTGATTCCGCGGACCGAACAAGTCTTCACGCTCGAAAGCTCCTCTGCCGGAACGATTTTTCGGGCCTTCTCGACTGCGTCGGTGACAGAATCCTATGGACGAGTAAGAGTGCGCGTAAGCGGCAAGGCCGACCGAGCCGAGGGATTCCTATGCCTCCGGGATACGGATACCTCACTCATCACCTTCCGTAAAAAGCAACTCTCGCCCGCACCAACGATTCTATTACCGACAAATAAGTCCGGATACTCGAAACAAGAGGAAAAGGGACACAGCTTTACAACACGACGACGGTGTGTTTGGGCCTCGGCGGCCACAGAAAACATACACACACTACAAGACAACCCGATCCTGCAGGCTCGGACGTCGACAGTTAAAGGGGGCAGCAGCACCCTCGGCGTCAACTACACCTTCGGCGGGGTCTGACCTAGCCTCGGACGGCGACGCGGTCGGAGGATCCCCACTCTGAAGGACGACATCAGCACCACACCCGGGCCACCACCGCCAGGGTCTTCTCCAGGAATCCGGCTCGAGCAGACGGCTCGGCCGGCCACCCCGAGGCCTCGGCCAGCTGTCCCCCAAAGACATCAGCCCGGCTTGAGGCCTCGGCACCTCAACTCCGGCGTCGATTCCGCCCGCAGACGACCCGGCCAGGCTCCGGCCGACCACATCTTTTTTTTCGAAGCCAACTCTGCCTCTGTCTGTGCTGACACCGCTACCTCCGGCTTCGGCTCATCGAAGGGCGGCCGAGGGGTTCCTTTAACTAAGCAAGGGAAGCCTCGGACAGCAAGGCCGACCGAGCCGAGGGACTCCTACGCCTCCAGGATACGGATACCTCACTCATCACCTTCGCACGAGGCGACTCACGCTTGGTGAAGCGGTTCAGATAGTCGACATGCGAGTCCTGGTGCTCGAAATGAAGGAAAAACACGGCTCCATGCCGAAGATACATACATGTTCAGGCCCCGACAGCCGCAATGAACAAGACACTAGCATTCAAGGTGCCAATACAAACGGAACTCCGGTTCCGTCCCCACAGCAGCGGCCATGGTCCTAGGACGGACGTGGCCACCGGAAGGCTCTCGTTCGCATCCCCACTCAAGGGACGCGAACCAGACATCAAAGCCAAAGAGCCGGGGGCCGGTCCGTCGGCGGCGCCGACGGCCTTACCTGGGGGGAAGCTTCCTCCAGCTGCCACCACGTCAGCACGGACGGTGGCGTCCGCCTCTACACCAACGCCGACAGTCGGTAAGGCGCACCGGCAGGTCTTCGCTCCCGTCCTCGCCACGAAAGCGAGGAGAAGGACAGAATGTTGCATCCTAGCTGGACAGCAATAGTTCGCCTTCCCCGGCATGGCTGGAGGACGCCTCCTCCGCAGGGCCAGAGGATGGTTTCCACCACCAAAAGCTGGAAGAGGAGGTGGCCAGCCGGCCCGCGCGGGAGGTAGAGCTCCGGTTCAGCCCGCCCTCCGCCCCAGCAAGGATGATGAACATCCTTGAAGCTAAGGCCGGAACCAAGATCGCAGCCCGGCTTGCTTCTCCCCATCCAGGGGCTGGTGATCACCGTCTTGGGTGACCACCGGCGAGGGGATGCAGCTGGGCCACGTGATGAAAATCCTTGAGGCCGAACGATGGCTAAAAGGTACCAACTTCCTCGAAGTTGCGTCTCTCCGACGACAAGACGGAAGGATTGTGGGCGTCCCCCCACCCGGGGGCTCGGAAGGTGGAGAGACACGATGCATGAGGGGAGCACGAAGACATGGTTGCCCTCCAATGGGAGTCGCCCTCCTTTTAAAGGCAACTCTCCCCACTTGCATCCTCGGCCGTTGCGAGCTGAGTCTTCTCCAACACGCTCCAAGGTCCTCCCCCTTACGACGCGGGGGCTGGGTCCCACGCGTCATGCAAGCCGGTCCAAGGCAGAAGAAGCCAAACCGCCGCGCGCGGTGCATGCAACCGCCCGGCGGTTACAAGCACTCCTCCACTTTCGCCCAGACCAGCGGGTGAAAGGGCGGACAGCCATGCAGGCGGCATGCAACCGTGCCAAGTGGGCGTGCCCCTTCGACTCCAACGCGCCCATCATGGACGCCCAGGCCCACACGTCATGCAACCGGCGCACCGGTTGCTACGTGCGAGCAACTGCACCGCCACTCGCGCCACTACTGTGCCTCCTCGACTGCGGAGCCAATACCGTGACTCGAGGCGACCCTACGCGTGACCCAGCAGTGCCAACCAGGCGCGACGGTCAAATATGGTCAAAAATGGGCCGACAGTAATGGCGGTGGCAGGCGGGCTCAACGGCCGCCTCAGAGCGATTGGGTTCTACACCCACTACTCGTCAGAGGTTGGATGGCCAGCCCCTCGGAAGGGTTCAACGGCCGCCTCAGGCCACTCGGGCTCCGCGCCCACTACTGATCAGGGGTTCGTAGGCTGGCCCTCGAAGGGTTCACAGTCGCCTCAGACACAGAGTGAGGGATGACCCTGGGTACGTTCAATACATAACCAAGGCTCGGGCTACGCTCCCGAGGTACCCTAGGACATTTCCGAGAATAGTGGGAGCGATCTTGTAACGGAATCCCATCAGAGGGAGGCATCGATCCCTCGGACCCCGTCAAAGGGGACCGGGTCCGGCAGATCACCCGCATGTACTTTTGGAGCGCGCCTCCGGGCCTCTAGCCGACCCCTAGCAAATGGGGCACGGGCGTCCGCTCGGATTACCCGCCAGCAGCTCACCGGAAACACCATGTTCGGCGCCCTCCGAGGGCAACATGGCGCTTTCCCCCTCCTCCTTGCGGAAAGGCGACACAGGGACGTATGTAAAAAAGTCGAATCTGTCCTTGACCATCCTCTCGCCCAATGCAGAGGCTCGGGGGCTGCTCTCGCAAACCTGGCTCCGGCCAACCCGTTGACAGCGTCAACATACCAGCCCGAGAACTTGGGACCCGACCGTGCACCCGGGCTACGACCAGCTCGCATGAGGGAACGACTAGACCAGCCGAAGTATTGCGAAACGCACTAAGACCTCGAAGGAGTAAAACTACTCCTCCGAGGCTTCGGGGGCTACACCCGGCGGGTGCGCTCGCGCGCACCCACCGGAACAAAATGCAACCAAGAAAAGGCTGGTCCCCTTGCAAAAAAGTGCGGCAAAAGCCTCCAAGCGAGTGTTAACACTCCCTTCGAGGCTCGGGGGCTACTGTCAGGGACCATAATTAGGGGTACCCTCAAGGCTCCTAAATCTCAGCTGGTAACCCCCATCAGCACAAAGCTGCAAAGGCCTGATGGGTGCGATTAAGTCAAGGATCGGTCCATTCGAGGGACGCGATCACGCCTCGCCCGAGCCCAGCCTCGGGCAAGGGCAGCCGACCCTGGAAGACCTACGTCTCGCCCGAGGCCCCCCTCCAGCAACGGACACACCTTCGGCTTGCCCGAGGCCCAGTCTTCACCAAGAAGCAACCTTGGCCAAATCGCCACACCAACCGACCAAATCGCAGGGGCATTTAATGCAAAGGTGGCCTAACACCTTTATCCTGACGCCCGCCCTCCAGTCGACCGAAGTGACCGCCGTCACTTCGCCGCTCCACCGACCAGTCTGACAGGAAGACAGCGCCGCCTGCGCCGCTCCGACTGCTGAGCCGCTCGACAGAGCGAGGCTGACAGTAGCCAAGTCCGGCCTCAGGCGTCATAGGAAACTCCGCCTCGCCCGACCCTAGGGCACGGACTCGGGCTCAGCCTCGGAAGACGGCGAACTCCGCTCCACCCGACCCCAGGGCTCGGACTCGGGCTCGGCCCCGGAAGACGGCAAACTCCGCCTCGCCCGACCCCAGGGCTCGGACTCGGGCTCAGCCCCGGAAGACGGCGAACTCCGCACCGCCCGACCCCAGGGCTCGGACTTGGGCTCAGCCCCGGAAGACGGCGAACTCCGCTCCGCCCGACCCCAGGGCTCGGACTTGGGCTCGGCCCCGGAAGACGATGAACTCCGCCTCGCCCGACCCCGGGGCTCGGACTCGGGCTCGGCCCCGGAAGACGATGAACTCCGCTTCGCCCGATCCCAGGGCTCGGACTCAACCCTGGCCTAAGCCAACAGTCTCCGCCTTGTCCGACCCGGGGGCTTGGACTCGACCTCGACCTCGGAAGACAGACTCGACCTCGACCTCGAAGGAGCCTCCACCTCGCCCAACCTAGGGCACGGGCCAACCACATCAACAGGAAGCGCCATCATTACCCTACCCCGAGCTGACTCAGGCTATGGGGAACAAGACCGGCGTCCCATCTGGCTCGCTCCACCACACGAGTAATGATGGCGCCCCGCATGCCCTGTGACGACGGCGGCTCTCAGCCCCCTTACGAAAGCAAGAGGACGTCAGCAAGGACTCGACAGCCCCGACAGCTGTCCTTCCGCCAGGCTCCAGCGCTCCTCCGACGGCCACGACACCACGCGAACCGGGTGCCAAGACATCTTCGGCTGCCACGATGGCATGTATTTAGGGCGCTAGCTCTCCACCGCTAGACACGTTAGCACATTGCTACACTCCCCATTGTACACCTGGATCCTCTCCTTACGCCTATAAAAGGGAGGACCAGGGCCCTCTTATAGAAGGTTGGCCACGCGGGGAAGGATGGGACGGCGCTCGCGCAAGGCCACTCGCTCCCTCCCGCGTGGACGCTTGTAACCCCCTACTGCAAGCGCACCCGACCTGGGCGCGGGGCTAACACGAAGGCCACGGGTTCCACTCTCCCTCTGGCTGCTGTCTTCCCCCCTTCGCGTTCCGCCTCGCGTCGACCCATCTGGGCTAGGGCACGCGGCGACAATTCACTCGTCGGTTCAGGGACCCCCCGGGTTTCGAAACACCGACAACAGTGAAGTTAGTGTCTCCATCAGGAGAAGAAGTGTTAGTAGAGTTGGTCTTGTCAGAACCCAGGAAAGGGAGTTGTCACCAAGTCACCACCCATATTGAGGAGATTAAACCATCAGAGGCTATCAGTGTAGTATCAGATTTCCTAGATGTGTTTCCCGAGGAGTTACCAAGTATGCCACCTGAAAGGAAGGTTGAATTTGCCATAGAGCTTATACCAGGCACCGCCCCTATTTCCAAGAGAGCCTATCGAGTGTCTGGCCCAGATTTCCTTGGGCAGCCCCAGTATTGTTTGTGGAGAAGAAGGATGGCACGAAGAGGATGTGCATTGACTACAGATCCTTGAATGAAGTTACTATCAAGAATAAGTACCCCCTGCCCAGAATTGAAGATTTATTTGATTAGTTGAGAGGAGCTAGTGTGTTCTCGAAGATAGATATGAGGTCAGGTTACCATCAGCTCAGAATCCGACCTTCGGATATACCGAAGACAACATTTATCACCAAGTATGGACTGTATGAGTTCACGGTTATGTCATTCGGCTTGACGAATGCGCCAGCTTACTTCATGTACCTGATGAACAGTGTGTTCATGGACTACCTCGACCAGTTCATGGTGGTGTTCATTGATGATATCCTTATATATTCCCAGAATGAGCAAGAGCATGAGGAGCATTTGAGGAAGGTACTTCAGAGGCTACGAGATTGTCAGCTATATGCCAAGCTTAGCAAGTGCGAGTTCTGGATCAGTGAAGTCCTATTCTTGGGTCATATTATAAACCGAGAAGGATTGGCTGTAGATCCAAAGAAGGTAACAACTATCTTGGACTGGAAAGCACCAAAAGATGTCCGAGGAATTAAGAGTTTCATCGGAATGGCCGGTTATTATCGGCGTTTCATTGAAGGTTTCTCCAAGATTGCCAGGCCAATGACAGCTTTGTTGGCAAAGAAGGTTAAGTTCAAGTGGACCCCAGCATGCCAGAAGTCCTTTGAGACATTGAAGGAGAAGTTAACAACGGCACCAGTGCTGATTTTGCCAGATGTTCACAAACCCTTCTTAGTGTATTGTGATGCTTCGTATACCGGACTGGGATGTGTGTTGATGCAGGAAGGGAGAGTAGTGGCATACTCGTCCCAACAATTGAAGGTTCATGAGAAGAATTATCCTACTCTTGATCTGGAGTTAGCAGCCGTGGTTCATGCATTGAAGACCTGGAGGCATTATCTATATGGGCAGAAGTGTGATATCTACACGGATCATAAGAGTCTCAAGTACATATTCACTCAGTCAGAGTTAAACATGAGGCAGCGAAGATGGCTAGAATTGATCAAAGATTATGAGCTAGAGATTCATTATCACCTAGGCAAAGCAAACGTGGTTGCAGATGCTCTGAGTAGAAAGAGTCAAGTCAATATGTTGGTCGCTCACCTGATGCCGTATGAGCTAGCGAAGGAGTTCGACAGATTGAGTCTCGGATTTCTGAACAACACCCAAAGAGTTACAATTGAGTTGGAACCCACTCTAGAGCAAGACATCAGGAAAGGTCAGAGGGATGGTGAGAAAATCAATGAGATACGGCAGCTGATCATAGATAGGAAAGGCAAGGATTTCCATGAAGATGTAGAAGGAGTGGTATGGTTCAATCCAGGAACTGATTCTCAAGGAAGCTCATGAGACAGCATACTCTATACACCCTGGTAGTGAGAAGATGTACCAAGACCTGAAGAAAAGATTCTGGTGGTACAGAATGAAAAGAGAGATAGCAGAGTATGTGGCTGCATGTGACAATTATTAGAGGATTAAAGCAGAACATCAGAGACCTACAGGTTTGTTGCAACTATTGCAGATTCCTCAGTGGAAATGGGATGAGATCGGAATGGACTTTATAGTTAGTTTGCCTCGCACTCGTACTGGTTATGACTCCATCTGGGTAGTAGTGGACCGTTTGATAAAGGCGGCCCATTTCATACCAGTCAAGACCACCTACAACAGTGCAGTGTTGGCCAAATTATACATGGCTCGGATTATGTGCTTGCATGGTGTTCTGAAGAAGATAGTATCAGATAGAGGCACTCAGTTCACCTCTCATTTTTTGCAGCAGTTGCATGAAGCTTTGGGCACGCATTTGAAGTTCAGCTTAGCTTACCACCCGCGAACAGATGGTCAAACAGAGAGGACCAATCAGATTCTTGAGGATATGTTGAGGGCTTGTGCTTTACAAGACAAGATGGGTTGGGACAAGAGATTACCATATGCAGAATTCTCTTACAACAACAGCTATCAGGCCAGTTTGAAGATGTCACCATTCGAAGCGCTATATGGGAGGAATTGCAGAACCTCATTGCATTGGGACCAACCTGGTGAAAGACAGGTGTTCGATCTAGATATTTTGCTTAAAGCCGAAGAAAACATCAGAATGGTCCGAGAGAATTTAAAGGCACGTAGTCCAGACAGCGAAGCTATGCTGACATCAGAAGAAGAGAACTCGGTTTTGAAGTGGGAGATTACGTCTATTTGAAGGTGTCACCTATCAGAGGAACCAAAAGGTTTGGAGTCAAAGGCAAGCTAGCACCTCGTTTATTGGGTCGTATCAGATTCAAGCAAGACGCGGAGAAGTGGATTATCAACTCAGTTTACCAGAGAACCTGTCAGCTGTGCACGATGTGTTCCGTGTGTCTCAATTGAAGAAATGCTTGAGAGTGCCAGAAGAGCAGTTGCCAGTAGAGGATCTTGAAGTTCAGGAAGATCTGACTTATATCGAAAAGCCAACTCAAATTCTGGAGACAGCAGATCGGGTCACCCGAAGAAGTACCATGAGGATGTGTAAAGTCAAATGGGGTCATCACTCAGAAGAAGAAGCAACCTGGGAAAGAGAAGACGATTTAAAAGCCAAGTACCCTGAGCTCTTTTCTAGCAAGCCCTGAATCTCGAGGGCGAGATTCTTCAAAGGGGGATAGGTCTGTAACACCCTGTTTTTGAGCGTATAAAATTTCTTTCTAATTATCACCCAAAATCATGTGTTACTCTTCCTTTTCTCACTCTAGGCTTTCTCTCTCCCTAGATTCTTTCTTTTTTTTCCTTTTGATTAGAAATAGCTTAAACTAGTAAAGGTTAATTATTTATTTTTGCCAAAATATTGTGGGTCATGACATGTTGCATCATGTTGAGCTTAAAATATTCTTTGAAGTGTTGCACATGTTTGAGTCTATTTGAATTTGAAACCTAATTTGAATTTGGAATTTAAAACCCTATGGAAAAGAAATAGAAAGGATTTAGAAAATCTAGAGAAAAAGAAAAAGAGAAAGCAGCGCAGCAGCCTAGCCGGCCCAGCTAGGCCCAGTCCCACGCGCGCGCCTGCCGCCTAAAAGTCGCCTAGAGGGGGGTGAATAGGCGGAATTTGAAATTATAAACTTAAGCACAACTACAAGCCGGGGTTAGCGTTAGAAATATAATCAAGTCCGAAAGAGAGGGCGAAAACAAATCACAAGCAAATGAAGAGTGAGACGCGGTGATTTGTTTTATCGAGGTTCGATTCTTGCAAACCTACTCCCCGTTGAGGTGGTCACAAACACCGGGTCTCTTTCAACCCTTTCCCTCTCTCAAACGGTCACTTAGACCGAGTGAGCTTCCTTCCTTGATTTCCCAGGTCACTTAGACCCCGCAAGGACCACCACACAATTGGTGTCTCTTGCTTCGCTTACAAGGTTTTGAGAGTAAGAATGAGAGAAAGAAGAAAACCAACCAAGCAACAAGAGCAACAAAAGAACACAAGTCAATCTCCTCACAAGTCCTAAAAACTAGAGTTGAATTGGGGACTTTGATTCGATCGGAGGCTTTGATTTGTGTCTTGGAGTGTTGTGTATTGCTCTTGTATTGAATGAGGTGTAGTGAATGCTTGGATGCCTTGAAGAGTGGTGGTTGGGGGGTATTTATAGCCCCAACCACCAATATGGCCATTGGTGAAGGCTTCTGTCGTATGGCGCACCGGACAGTCCGGTGCGCCACTGGACACTGTTCGGTGCGCCAGCCACGTCACCAGCCCGTTGGGTTCCGACCGTTGGAGCTCTGACAAGTGGGCCACCGGACAGTCCGGTGGTGCACCGGACAGGTCCTGTTCACTGTCCGGTGCGCCTTCTGCGCCTGCTCTGACTTCTGCGCGCGCAGGCGCGCACTGTAGCGCATTTAATGTTCTCTACAGACAACCGTTGGCGCGAAGTAGCCGTTGCTCCGCTGGCACACCGGACAGTCCAGTGTTACACCGGACAGTCCAGTGAATTGTAGCGGAGCGGCCTCCCAAATTCTCGAAGCTAGCAAGTTCAGAGTCGTTCCTTCCTGGTGCACCGAACACTGTCCGGTGCGCCAGACCAGGGCTGCCTTCGGTATACTTTGCTCCTTTGTTTTGAACCCATTCTTTTGACTTTGTATTGGTCTGTTGTGAACCTTTGGCACCTGTAGAACTCATAATCTAGAGCAAACTAGTTAGTCCAATAATTTGTGTTGGGCAATTCAACCACCAAAATTCATATAGGAAAAGGTTTGACCCTATTTCCCTTTCAATCTCCCCCTTTTTGGTGATTAATGCCAACACAAACCAAAGCAAATATAAAAGTGCTGAATTGAACTAGTTTGTATAAGGTAAGTGCAAAGGTTGCTTGGAATTGAAACCAATAAACTTATTTCAATAGATGTGCATGGATGGTTTTCTTCTTATTTAAAATTTTGGACCTCATTTGCACCACGGTTTTTTTTTGCAAATCCTTTGTAAAATTCTTTTCAAAAACCTTTTGCAAATAGTCAAAGGTACATGAATAAGATTGAAAGAAGCATTTTCAAGATTTGAAATTTTCTCCCCCGGTTTCAAATGCTTTTCCTTTGACTTAAACAAAACTCCCCCTAAATAAAATTCTCCTCTTAGTGTTCAAGAGGGTTTTGCAAGTTTTGAAGATACTACTTTCTCCCCCTTTTGAACACAAAAAGATGTCAATTTGAAAAACTTCATTTTTAAAATTCGGTGGTGGTGCGGTCCTTTTGCTTTGGGCTCATACTTTCTCCCCCTTTAGCATGAATTGCCAAAACGGATATTTGAGTGAAATATAAGCCCTTTTTACTTACTCCCCAATGGCAAATAAATAGAGATGAGTGAAGACTATACCAAAGTGGAGAGTGATGCGGAGTATCGGCAAATATCGATGGAGTTGAGTGGAAGCGCCTTCTTTGCCTCATCCAAAGCAATTGCGCGCAACAATGGCCTGCGGCAATGTACTCGGCTTCGGCGGTAGAAAGAGCTATGGGGTTTTGTTTCTTTGAAGCCCAAGACACCAGGGATCTCCCCAGAAACTGACAAGTCCCTGATGTGCTCTTCCTATCAATTTTACACCCTGCCCAATCAGCATCGGAATATCCTAATAAATCAAAAGAGGATCCCTTGGGGTACCAAAGACCAAACTTAGGGGTTTGAACTAAATATCTCAAGATTCTCTTCACGCCCTAAGGTGAACTTCCTTAGGGTCGGCTTGGAACCTTGCACACATGCATACAGAAAGCATAATGTCCGATCGAGATGCACATAAATAGAGTAAAGATCCTATCATCGACTGGTATACCTTTTGATCTACGGATTTACCTCCCGTGTCGAGGTCGAGATGCCCATTGGTTCCCATGGGTGTCTTGATGGGCTTGGCATCCTTCATTCCAAACTTGGTCAGAATATCTTGAATATACTTCGTTTGGCTGATGAAGGTGCCCTTTTGGAGTTGCTTCACTTGAAATCCTAGAAAATACTTCAACTCCCCCATCATAGACATCTCGAATTTTGAATCATGATCCTACTAAACTCTTCACAAATAGATTTGTTAGTAGACCCAAATATGATATCATCAACATAAATTTGGCATACAAACAAATCATTTTCAATAGTTTTAGTAAAGAGAGTAGGATCGGCCTTGCCGACTTTGAAGCCATTAGTGATAAGGAAATCTCTTAGGCATTCATACCATGCTCTTGGGGCTTGCTTGAGCCCATAAAGCGCCTTAGAGAGTTTATAAACATGGTTAGGGTACTCACTATCTTCAAAGCCGGGAGGTTGCTCAACATAGACCTCTTCCTTGATTGGTCCATCGAGGAAGGCACTTTTCACGTCCATTTGATAGAGCTTAAAGCCATGATAAGTAGCATAGGCAAGTAATATACGAATTGACTCAAGCCTAGCTATGGGTGCATAGGTTTCACCAAAATCCAAACCTTCGACTTGTGAATATCCCTTGGCCACAAGTCGTGCTTTGTTCCTAGTCACCACACCAAGCTCATCTTGTTTGTTGTGGAAGACCCACTTGGTTCCTACAACATTTTGGTTAGGACATGGAACTAAATGCCATACCTCATTCCTCGTGAAGTTGTTGAGCTCCTCTTGCATCGCCAACACCCAATCCGAATCTTGAAGTGCTTCCTCTACCCTGTGTGGCTCAATAGAGGAAACAAAAGAGTAGTGTTCACAAAAATGAGCAACATGAGATTGAGTAGTTACCCCTTATGAATATCTCCTAGGATGGTGTTCACGGGGTGATCTCGTTGGATTGCTTGGTGGACTCTTGGGTGTGGCGGCCTTTGATCTTGTTCATCTTCCTTGTATTGATCATTGGCATCTCCCCCTTGATCATTGTTGTCCTCTTGAGGTGGCTCATCTTCTTGATCTTCTCCTTCATCATCTTGAGCCTCATCCTCATCTTGAATTGGTGGAGATGCTTGCATGGAGGAAGATGGTTGATCTTGTGCTTGTGGAGACTCTTCGGATTCCTTAGGACACACATCCCCAATGGACATATTCCTTAGCGCGACGCACGGAGCCTCTTCATCATCTAGCTCATCAAGATCAACTTGCTCCACTTGGGAGCCGTTAGTCTCATCAAACACAATGTAACAAGAAACTTCAACTAGTCCAGTGGACTTGTTAAAGACTCTATATGCCCTTGTGTTTGAATCATATCCTAGTAAAAAGCCTTCTACAGCCTTAGGAGCAAATTTAGATTTTCTACCTCTTTTAACAAGAATAAAGCATTTGCTACCAAAGACTCTAAAATATGAAACATTGGGCTTTTTTCCGGTGAGGAGTTCATATGATGTCTTCTTGAGGGTTCGGTGTAGATATAACTGGTTGATGGCGTAGCAAGCGGTGTTGACCGCCTCGGCCCAAAACCGATCCGAAGTCTTGTATTCATCAAGCATGGTTCTTGCCATGTCCAATAGAGTTCTATTCTTCCTCTCCACTACACCATTTTGTTGTGGCGTGTAGGGAGAAGAGAACTCATGCTTGATGCCCTCCTCCTCAAGGAAACCTTCAATTTGAGAGTTCTTGAACTCCGTTCCATTGTCGCTTCTTATCTTCTTGATCCTTAAGCCGAACTCATTTTGAGCCCATCTCAAGAATCCTTTCAAAGTTCCTTGGGTTTGAGATTTATCCTGTAAAAAGAATACCCAAGTGAAGCGAGAATAATCATCCACAATAACTAGACAGTACTTACTCCCGCCGATGCTTATGTAAGCTATCGGGCCGAATAAATCCATGTGGAGTAGCTCCAGTGGCCTGTCAGTCGTCATGATGTTCTTGTGTGGATGATGAACACCAACTTGCTTCCCTGCTTGGCATGCGCTACAAATCCTGTCTTTCTTAAAATGAACATTTGTTAGTCCCAAAATGTGTTCTCCCTTTAGAAGCTTGTGAAGATTCTTCATCCCAACATGGGCTAGTCGGCGGTGCCAGAGCCAACCCATGTTAGTCTTAGCAATTAAGCAAGTATCGAGTTTAGCTCTATTGAAATCAACTAGGTATAGCTGACCCTCTAATATTCCCTTAAAAGCTATTGAATCATCACTTCTTCTAAAGGCAGTAACACCTGTATCCGTAAAAAGACAGTTGTAACCCATTTTGCATAATTGAGAAACAGAAAGCAAGTTGTAATCTAAAGAATCTACAAGAAAAACATTGAAAATAGAATGGTAAGGTGATATAGCAATTTTACCCAATCCTTTGACCAAACCTTGATTTCCATCCCCGAATGTGATAGCTCTTTGGGGATCTTGGTTTTTCTCGTAGGAGGAGAACATTCTTTTCTCCCCAGTCATGTGGTTTGTGCACCCGCTGTCGATGATCCAACTTGAGCCCCCGGATGCATAAACCTACAAAACAAATTTAGGCCTTGTTCTTAGGTACCCAAACGGTCTTGGGTCCTTTTACATTAGAAACAAGCACCTTGGGTACCCAAACACAAGTCTTGGAGCCCTTGTGTTTGCCCCCAACATATTTGGCAACTACCTTGCCTGATTTGTTAGTTAGTACATAAGAAGCATCAAAAGTTTTGAATAAAACATTATGATCATTTGATGCAGTAGGAGATTTCTTTTTAGGCATTTTAACATGTGTAGAATGCCTAGAGCTAGAAGCCTCATTCTTATAAATAAATGCATGGTGAGAATGAGTCTTCTTTGCATGAATTCTCCTAATCTTATCCTCAGGATAACCAGCAGGGTATAAAATGTAGCCCTCATTATCCTAAGTCAGGGAGCTTTGCCCTTAACAAAATTGGACAATCTTTTAGGAGGGGCATTAAGCTTGACATTGCCTCCCTGTTGGAAGCCAATGCCATCCTTAATGCCAGGGCATCTCCCATTATAAAGCATACTACGAGCAAATTTAAATTTCTCATTTTTCTAGTTCATGCTCGGCAATTTTAGCATCTAATTTTGCTATATGATCATTTTGTTGTTTAATCATAGCAAGGTGATCATGGATAGCATCTACATTAACATCTCTACATCTAGTGCAAATAGAAACATGCTCAACGGTAGATGTAGAGGGTTTGCAATCATTTAATTCAACAATCTTAGCATGTAAAATAGTATTCTCATCTCTAATATTGGAAATGGAAATATTGCAAACATCTAATTCCTTAGCCTTGGCAATTAATTTCTCATTCTCAAACTTAAGGCTAGCAAGAGAGGCATTCAATTTTTCAATCTTAGCAATTAGACTAGCATTATCATTTCTAAGATTGATAATTGAATCATCACAAATATTTGGCTTCTCAACCTTAGCAATCAAATTAGCATTCTCAATTCTAAGGTTAGAGATAGTGTCATGGCAACTACTTAGCTCACTAGTTAATTTTTCATTTTTCTCTACCTCCTGAGCATAAGCATTTTTTGCCTTAACATGCTTTTTGTTTTCTTTGATAAGGAAGTCCTCTTGGCTATCCAAGAGTTCATCCTTCTCATGAATGGCACTAATCAATTCATTTAATTTCTCCTTTTGTTGCATGTTAAGATTGGCAAAAAGAGTAAGCAAGTTATCCTCCTCATCACTAGAATTATCCTCGTCACTAGAGGTTGCATATTTAGTGGAGGATCTTGATTTTACCTTCTTCTTCTTGCCGTCCTTTGCCATGAGGCACTTGTGGTCGACGTTGGGGAAGAGAAGTCCTTTGTTGACGGCGATGTTGGCGGCGTCCTCGTCGTCGGAGGAGTCGGTGGAGCTCTCGTCGGAGTCCCACTCCCGGCAAACATGTGCATCACCACCCTTCTTCTTGTAATACCTCTTATTTTCCTTCCTCTTTCCCCTCTTGTCGTTTTCCCTGTCACTATCACTAGACAATGGACATTTAGCGATAAAATGACCGGGCTTACCACATTTGTAGCATACTTCCTTGGAGCGGGGCTTGTAGTCCTTCCCCCTCCTTTGCTTGAGGATTTGGCGGAAGCTCTTGATGATGAGCGCCATCTCCTCATTGTCGAGCTTGGAGGCGTCGATGGGGACCCTACTCGGTGTAGAGTCTTCTTTCTTCTCCTCCGTTGCCTTGAATGCAACGGGTTGTGCTTCGGGTACGGAGGAGGAGGCGCCTTGCTCGATGATCTTCTTGGAGCCTTTGATCATCAATTCAAAGCTCACAAATTTGCCTATTACTTCCTCGGGAGACATTAGTTTATATCTTGGATCACCACGAATTAATTGAACTTGAGTAGGGTTAAGAAATACGAGTGATCTAAGAATAACCTTGACTATCTCATGGTCATCCCACTTGGTGCTCCCGAGGTTGCGCACTTGGTTCACCAAGGTTTTAGCCGGTTGTACATGGCTTGCGGGTCTTCTCCTTGGTTGAGCATGACACGACCGAGCTCCCCTTCGATCGTCTCCCTCTTGGTGATCTTGGTCACCTCGTCTCCTTCATGCGCCGTTTTGAGCACGTCCCAAATCTCCTTGGCGCTCTTCAATCCTTGCACCTTGTTATACTCCTCTCGACTTAGAGAGGCAAGGAGTATTGTGGTGGCTTGTGAGTTGAAGTGCCGGATTTGGGCAACTTCGTCCGAATCATAGTCCTCATCCCCTATGGATGGTACCTGTAAACCAAACTCAACAACGTCCCAAATACTAGTGTTGAGTGAGGTTAGGTGATGCCTCATTTTATCACTCCACATGTTATAATCTTCACCGTAAAAACCGGTGGTTTGCCTAATGGAACGGAAAGTAATGGAGTACGTTTAGAAATGCGAGGGTAGCGTAGGGGGATCTTACTAAACTTCTTGTGATCATGGCGCTTAGAAGTTACGGACGGCGCGTCGGAGTCGGAGGTGGATGGCGACGAAGAATCGATCTCGTAGTAGACCACCTTCTTCATCTTCTTTTTCTTCTCGCCACTCCGATGCAACTTGTGAGGAGGTGATTCCTCCTTCTTCTTGTTGCGAGACTCTCCCAATGGAGCCTTCTCGTGGCTTGTGGCGGGCTTCTCGCCGGCCATCATCTCCTTCTTGGCGTGTTCTCCCGACATCACTTCGAGCGGTTAAGCTCTAATGAAGCACCGGGCTCTGATACCAATTGAAAGTCGCCTAGAGAGGGGGTGAATAGGCGGAATCTGAAAATTATAAACTTAAGCGCAACTATAAGCCGGGGTTAGCGTTAGAAATATAATCGAGTCCGAAAGAGAGGGCAAAAACAAATCACAAGCAAATGAAGAGTGAGACGCGGTGATTTGTTTTACCGAGGTTTGGTTCTTACAAACCTACTCTCCGTTGAGGTGGTCACAAAGACCGGGTCTCTTTCAACCCTTTCCCTCTCTCAAACGGCCACTTAGACCGAGTGAGCTTCCTTCCTTGATTTCCCGGGTCACATAGACCCCGCAAGGACCACCACACAATTGGTGTCTCTTGCTCGCTTACAAGGTTTTGAGAGTAAGAATGAGAGAAAGAAGAAAACCAACCAAGCAACAAGAGCAACAAAAGAACACAAGTCGATCTCCTCACAAGTCCTAAAAACTAGAGTTGAATTGGGGACTTTGATTCGATCGGAGGCTTTGATTTGTGTCTTGGAGTGTTGTGTATTGCACTTGTATTGAATGAGGTGTAGTGAATGCTTGGATGCCTTGAAGAGTGGTGGTTGGGGGGTATTTATAGCCCCAACCACCAATATGGCCGTTGGTGAAGGCTTCTGTCGTATGGCGCACCGGACAGTCCGGTGCGCCAGCCACGTCACCAGCCCGTTGGGTTTCGACCGTTGGAGCTCTGACAAGTGGGCCACTGGACAGTCCGGTGGTGCACCAGACAGGTCCTGTTCACTGTCCGGTGCGCCTTCTGCGCCTGCTCTGACTTCTGCGCGCGCAGGCGTGCACTGTAGCACATTTAATGTTCTCTGCAGACGACTGTTGGCGTGAAGTAGCCGTTGCTCCGCTGGCACACCGGACAGTCCGGTGTTACACCAGACAGTCCGGTGAATTATAGCGGAGCGGCCTCCCAAATTCCCGAAGCTGGCAAGTTCAGAGTCGTTCCTCCCTGGTGCACCGGACACTGTCCGGTGGCACACCGGACAGTCTGGTGCGTCAGACCAGGGCTGCCTTCGGTATACTTTGCTCCTTTGTTTTGAACCCTTTCTTTTGACTTTGTATTGGTTTGTTTTGAACCTTTGGCACCTGTAGAACTCATAATCTAGAGCAAACTAGTTAGTCCAATAATTTGTGTTGGGCAATTCAACCACCAAAATTCATATAGAAAAAGGTTTGACCCTATTTCCCTTTCACCGCCCCTGACAGGCGGACCCCGCCTGTCAACGGCAGTTCTCCCACGCGTGCGCCCTCTCTCTCGCTCGCTGCCCGCTGGGGCCGATCTGTCGGTGCTTGTTTCCTTCGCCCGCGCGCTCCCTCTTTCTCTCTCTATCTCGCGGGCCCGGATCGCTAGTCGTTGAGCCGTTGCCCCGAGCGTCCCTCTTTTCTCTCTCTGCGCCGTGGGCAGCCCTATCAGTTTCGCCTTCTCCACGCTCGCCGTGGACCGGCGCGTGCGCACTCGCGCACGTCGCTGGGTTTCTTGGCCACGATGCCCACCCTCACGCCCAACTCCCTTCTTAAAGCCCCACCGGTGCCCGGCGCACACCCCTCACCTCATTTCACGCAGCTTCACCATCTCTCGCGCTCTGCCCACACCGCCAACCGCCGCCGGAGACCTGCGCCCGTATTCCCGGCCATTCCAGCTCGTCGGAGACTGCCCCAAGCCTCCCCGAGCTCCGCCCCGAGGTGAGACACCTTTGCCTGTGCCCAATTTCCCTTATTGCGCCCTATGTTCGTCCAATTTCGCCTTCGCCGGTGCTCGGCCGCGGCGGTCCGTCGTTCTCGCGCGGTGGCCGGCTGATTTAGCCCGGTTTAGTTCACCGGAGTAGGCCCCTGTGTCACCCAAGCCTCTGCTGAAGTTATCCAAGGCCTTAGTGCACCTTAAGTCCCTTCCCCATGGTCGGAATGGCTCACCGGAGTTTCTCCGGCCCACCCGAGACCTTCTCACCGCCGTTCTCCCCTCTCTGCCCGTGGATTCGTGGCCTCTTCCCCACCATTGAATTCGCTGTGGCGCCCTCTTCCCCTCTGCCCAACTCCGGCGACCCCGGAACCACCCTAGCTCGCGCCTGCCTCAGCCCCGGCGACCTCACCGCTGTGGAGAGGAGCGGCGCCACCCGCAGCCATCTGTTTTCCCTCGGTCTGATTACCCCTGTCCGATTCAGATCGCACAGCCCTGACCGCGGGATACCGCTTCGCGCACGCGCGTCTGGCGCCCTGGCCCGCCTGTCAGCGCCGCCCGCAGCCGCTCATCTTTCCCGGTCTGATTTCCCCCGTCCGATCTTGATCGAACGGCTCGGACCCCCTTCGGACCCCCTGGGATCCCCCCGTCCGATCTTGATCGAACGGCTCGGATCCCCTCGGACCCCTGTAGCCGTCCGTTTCCCCTCTGGCGCTGGGCCCGCTCGGTCAACGCGTCCCCCCTCTATCGTTGACACTCCCTGTCCCGCCTGTCAGCGCTCGCCCGCCCGCGCGCGCCCTCGGCCGCAGATCTAATCTCAGCCGTTGGTTTTAGATCTTACGGTTAGATTTACCTGATACCCCTTCGCGCGGTAGTTTTCTTATAGAGACCCTTGGTTTACTGGAAATCAACCCGCCGTCCCTGGTTTTCGCGCGCAGACCCCTGTAATCTTGCAAATTTAGCCCTGGACTTTTAAATATTCACAGAATTAGCCCTAATTTCATATTTTGAATTCCCAAACTTGTTTATTTCATATCTTTTGCATATGAACTCCAAATTTAGTGATTCAAATTGCAAAATGTTCATAGAATTATTCTCTGTCTAAATAAAATGGTTTCATTTACTGTCTGCATATTCTAATTTTTATGATTAAGTATGAACCAATGTATATGTAGTTTCATTTACTTAATGGAATAAATAAAAGGGGAAATTTAGAGATTTAAACATGTATAATCTTGTAAGATTTATAATGTGCATTACATGAATTCATCTCTGTTCTAAATTCTAGGTCACAATAAAATAATTTGAACCATGTTTATGTGCTTGTAAGTAACACCTAGGGAAATAATAATTCATTTCCAAATGAAGTTAATTTATGTTATAGTTCATGTTATACTTTGAGTTCATTATCCCCTATGTAGTATCGTGTCCTTTTAAGATGTGATCCAATGTTTGTACATGTGTGGTGTGTTGTTCATTTGTACTTTCCAATTGTATTGAATGCATGCTTGCTTTATTTAGACAACGAGTAGTCCGAAGTTCCTGAGTGTGTTGTTGGAGACCTCCCTGAGCAGCAACCTGGTGAAGGCAAGTGTCCTTTGACCTATTATGTCCTACATACTCTATAATTCATTGTCCTGCATTACTTTATGAAACCTAAGGATTGACTAGTCTGTATTCACTTCTCCTTGTTTACCTTTTGGGTTATCATGGTTAGCATGTTGCTATTGCTTTAACTTAATCAATGAACATGATGTGAACATTTATGATACGATACTGTTATCCTGTTTATGGAGTGACGACCTAGGATAACAGTACAACCATGAGGGTGGAATGGGACACCCTTAGCTGATTAATTAGATGAACCTGGGGGTGTAGTTGGCTTTGCCGGAGGGCCGTTAATGGGGGCCGGGGCGTAGTGCTCGCTCTGCCAAGGTTGGGGTGCAGAGGTTCATTCGATTTGGTTTTTGTTAGTCACCCACCTTGGGGAGATGTACTGCGTTTGTACGACTGGCGAAACCTAACGAGCAGCTATGCACCTGGGGAGTCTTTGTAAAGGCTACGTAGTGAGACCCTGCTAGGTCACCTTGGTAGTGATCAATGGAGAGTCCTGATCTCCGGGCAGAATGGGAACCACGACTTGTGGGTAAAGTGTACAACCTCTTCAGAGTGTTAAAAAACTGGTATATGAGCCAAGCTCACGGTTAAGAGCACCCTTGGGATCCTCTTTGATTAGAAGAAGTCGGATATTTTTATGATGGTGATTTGGTTATAAAATCTGATCTCTGGTATTCCCTCGTTTGAGGAAGTACCTTTGGGTAATAACTGGGTTTATTACTAAAAGTTGGCTCTACTAATAATAATAAATACTTGACTAACTTAAAAGCAACTGCTTGACCTCAACTCCACATACAGCTAGTCCACTTTAGCCAAACGGGACATTTGCTGAGTACGTTGATGTGTACTCATCCTTGCTTTACAAACCACCCCCACCCCAGGTTGTCCCCACTGTTCTCAGTTCTCAGGAGGTGATGCTGGCAACATGGATGACTTCGAGGAGTTTCAGGACTACGACGAGTTCTAGTTCTTTCTTAGTGGCAATCCCCCAGTCAGCTGCCTGTGTAGGCTTAGCATCTACGCTTCGTAATTCTGCACTTTGATATTGATGTTGAACATTATGGTTATGTATCAGACTATGTGGATGTCTTGGACATCTTGATGTAATAAAGTACCTTTCCGCTATTTATTTCGAGCATTGTGTGATGATGTCCAATTATGTAATCACTGTGTATATGAGTTTTTGATCCTGGCACATACATGGTTCGCATTCGGTTTGCCTTCCAAAACCGGGTGTGACATGTATTCACAAGTTGAAGGTTTGGATTTCGATGAAACCTATGCACCCGTAGCTAGGATTAAGTCAATTAGAATATTACTTGTCTATGCTACTTACCATGGCTTTAAGTTGTATCAAATGGATGTGAAAAGTGCCTTCCTCAATGGTCCTATCAAGGAAGAGGTGTATGTTGAGCGACCTCCTGATTTTGAAGATAGTGAGTATCCTTCGCATGTCTATAAGCTCTCAAAGACGCTTTATAGCCTCAAACAAGCCCCAAGAGCATGGTATGAATGCCTCAGAGACTTTCTTATTATTAATGGTTTTAAAGTCAGAAAAGTTGACCCTACTCTCTTCACTAAAATAATTGTCAAAAACTTGTTTATATGCCAAATTTATGTTGATGATATTATCTTTGGGTCTACTAACAAGTCATTCTGTGAAGAGTTTAGTAGAATTATGATAACAAAATTTGAGATGTCCATGATGGGCGAGTTGAAGTATTTTTCTTGAATTCCAAATCAAGCAACTCGAAGAAGGCACATTCATCAGCCAAACAAAGTACACTCAAGACATTCTCAAGAAGTTTGGAATTAAGAATGTGGAGGTCCAGCCGTGTAGGGACGATGGTCGCGGGCTAGTTGTCTCGTGGACGGACGACAACGAAGTGGAGGGGCGACAGCTGCTACCTGCTGGCCACCTCCGCGCTTGGCGACGCCAGCACGCCGTGACTTGGGAATCCCGTAGCCCTAGCCACCAGAGCGCATGGGATTGACGACGATTGGGAAGGAGAAGAATAGCTAGCGGCATAGTTGGGAGTCCTGCCCCCTACCCCTGGGTCCTGCTTCATGTGGCTGATCTTCCAGTTGAACCGTCGACCACTGCGAAGCCCCACACGTGCCCGCCCTTCTCGCAAAATGGAAGGGGGTCAATGTGTTGCGGTGATGGAAGGGCACAGATTGCGGGCTTCCATCGTAGGTCGCGGGGGTGAGAGGATCGGGGGGGGAGAGACATGAATGGAGGGACAGGAGCGCGAGAATGATGGGATGCAGAGGCCAGAGGATCCCTAGGAGACGTGCCGTGGACGCGACAATCTCGAAGGCGAAGGCATGGTGCACCAGATGTGGACGCTTACATTGGAGTTTTATAAAGTAGTAGAGATTATTTTTATGATTAAACAATATTTAATACTTCTAATTAACATCAAACATCCCATGTCACATGAAGTAAAATTTAGTGGAAAAAACAAGACCCTTAATTATGTTTGAAACCTAATAGCCATATGTATAGATTTATCTTAAAAAGTATATTTTACAAGAGTAAAACTGTATTATGTATTTATTTGTATTTTTTAAAAAATATTGGTCGAAACCATATTTTAACTATATTTTAAAGACCGTATGCTGGCTTCCTAGGTGACTATGCAACTCTTCAAACCTAACCGTTGTCTCCGTTGGGGTCAGAGCAGAGGAACCTCTCGCTTGCCATTTGGCAATTGGCATGGAGAGGTCTGACCTTTCGGACAAGAAACCTGCTCGGCTTGGCGTGGAACATTCTCGCTCTTCCTGCACTGCACTTGCGGTCAATTTTCCTGCCTCCGGCTCTCCGCGGCATTGGATGAACGAGACAGACTGAAGCGCAACGTTTCCTGGACCCTTCTGGCCATCCAAGAAAAATTGAACCGCGCGGGCGTATTAGGAGAGAACAGCTTGGATTAGAATTAACAGAGGCAGGGCGGCTACTTCCTCCAACCATCTCATCAATTAGTATTTACATCTCAAGAAGTCAAGACCACAGCACACAGGTACAAGGGGGGCAAGTGGAGGAAGGGAAACGAAAAATCACGCTACATGGATGGCCACCGAATCAAAAAAAAAAAGTCCAAGGTGAGCCGCCATGGCCGCATGGCTGGCGGCAGGCTATTCTACAGACAGACAAGAAGCGCGTGGGGATCTGGCCTGTGCCTCTGTACTCTCTACTACCAGCACTGGTCCGTCTCCCATGTGCGGCGGCGGGGCCGGCCGTAGACGGCGCCGCTCCAGGGGCGCCGCGCCGCCGCCGCCGCGGGCGCCGCGCCGGCGCCGTCGTAGCGCGCGCGGCTGTCCGGGTCGGAGAGCGTGGCGTAGGCGTCGTGCAGGCGGGCGAACTCGGCGGCGGCCCCGGGCGCGGGCGCCACGTCCGGGTGCCGCTCCCGCGCCAGGCGCCGGTACGCGGCCTTGATCTCCCGGCCCGTCGCGCCAGCGCGCAGGCCCAGGACCTCGTACAGCGTGGCGGCGGCGGCGGCGGCGCAGCGGATCCTGCTGGGCTTGGGCTTGGGCTTGGGATTGGACTCGACGGAGGACGCGCCGAGCAGGAACGGCCCCCCGGCGGCAGCCTTCGGCGCCGGCACCCGCAGAGGCGCAGAGATCATGAGACGGAGGCGCAGGGACGGGGAATCGGCGGATCTGAGGACGAAGGAAAGGGGCAGGAGGGGAGCGGGGAGAGAAGAAGCCACCACAGGTGGTTGAGGCGTTGGCGTTCGTGGACGCCCGCGCGTCTTTATAGATGTACTTATTTTACGCGCGGATGGGCTTTTCCACAGGTTCGCGATAAGAACAGAGGAGGTGGGTTCGCGTCAGCGTCGTACTGTGGCCCTGTGCTGTGCCTGTGCGTGCGGGAGACACGGTGGGCGGCGCACCCGGAGTCCCGGACCCCGGGGGCGCGTCGCTGTCCCGGCGGGCGCCCGCGGGATTTCTCGTCCGCCCAGCTGCCTGTTGCCCCCCCTGATTCTGATTGATGGGAGCTGTCGGGGCACCTGTGATTCGATTCGGATTCCTGCGGGTTTGCCCGTTGGCGACCCGGGGCTGATGGAACCGACGGCTCGCCGCGACCGCGGCACCACCACACGCCGGACGAGAGCTGGCTTTTGGCCATGCACAGCAAAAGCCGCTTGCTTCCGACTCCGAGCGTGTACACACGGGCACAGGAAGAACAACAGCGTGGGGAAAGAACACACCGACACCGACACCGACACCGACACGGTCGCCGACCCAAACTCGTGCGTCCTGTATGTAGACCGAAGACTCCCACGACTATGGGTACGCCCACTACACGCATCATTTTTTGTGCAGAGAGCACACTTTGGAGAGCTATGAGGCAAGTGCTATTAAACACACGACTCTTGCTGCCGCGCCGCATAGGCAACAGCTAGCCCATGTTCCATTGGTGCTAAATTGTTGCCGGGCCCACGAGAGTGAAACCGTCGCTGGCTCGCTGGCTTTGATGGTTGATCTCGCTTACGCAACCTTATATCTATATCTATACTATACTTAAAACACAAGTAAAGCTATCTAACCAATAGAACATCATGCTCACATGTTTTAAATATTGAATATAAATTATATATATATATATATACATTTTTTGTAAAATAAAAAAAATATAATCGTATCGGACCGAACCAACACTACGGGCCGATGCTACAACCCAAACACGACACGACGTTGTTGGCTCTTGCAAGCATTAGGTCGTTTCTGAGACCACATTGGCGCAATAGACTCCATGGTGTTTGAGGTTGCTGAATTGGATGGAGCAACAATAATTTGTCACACTAACAGTAAAATGAAAGATTATTTGTTGGCTTTAAACGTTAGTAATTGCTACAAAGTAGCATAATTTATATGGAGCACATCCAGTTTTTATTGATGTCTGACTTTAGCAATCACTTCATATTTTTGATCTATCTTTTTTATAAGTTTCAGTTCATGTGACTTATTTTAGAAACTTGAGCTCACAAACTTTATCTTATTTGGTCTCTTTATGGTGGAATTATGTCATTTTATAATCTCTGTTCGTTCAGTCAACATTGTGCTTCTAATCGCTCACTTTATTCGCTGTGTTGTACCAAGATATGTTGGATGGAGTAAATAATAACATCAGTTAGCCAAATCAAAAATATTATACAGAGAGCGGAGACAATCAATAAAAAATGTTGAAATTTTTTGGTGGATAGTTTACATAGTATTATTGTAAGCTGTTGCAATGCACAAGCAACCGACTAGTGTAAATGTAAGGATAAGTTTTAAAATTCCCTACGTGTTTTTTAATGAAATTCCTGTGTTTTAAAGTTAATCTTACAGTATTAAAACACAATAAGTAAACAGGCTCGACTATATATATATATATATATATATATATATATATATTGTATATTAGGAGCCCTGTGCTTCCAATAACTAAAGGAAGCTCAGGCCAGACAGTGCAATCCGATCGAGCCGGACCAGGTCCAGACGTCTATAAAAGAAAATCCATAGTGCTAAGGATCAGTTTTTCACGCCCTATCTCGATTCATTTGCGACGGCGGTTGCCCGATAGTGCGCGCGGCGGTGGCCGCGGCTCCCCGACCTCGATATGCGGTTGCGGCGGTTCCCAGGCCGGCGGTGGCGGCCCCCGATCCAGAGGGCGAGCGGTGGCAGCGCCCTTGTGCGGTGGCGGCGGTTCCCAGGCCGGCGGTGGCGGCCCCCGATACAGAGGGCGAGCGGCGGCGGCGCCCTTGTGCGGTGGCGGCGGTTCCCAGGCCGGTGGCCGCAACTCCATTACCTCGACGCGCGGTGGCGGAGGTTCCTCAATCCACAGCGGGGCCCTTGTGCGGGCAAGCGGTGGCGTCCCCGAAGCTCCGAGGAGGCGGCACTTCCAAGGCCGGCGAGCAAGCGACGCCCGTCGACGTGCGAGTAGCGACGGCGACGCATGAGGCGCGATGTTCGAGCGAGCGATGTCATGGAAGGCGCGAGATGCGCGCAGCGATGATCACGCGTGACATCCTCCGATCCGACGCAGTTTTCTTTTTTGATTATTGTGTTTTATGCCTACCACATGTACTATTTACGCTAAAAACTGTACGATTTTATGCTTGAACACGGAGTTCGTATATCAGTTTACTGCATGCACATTGGAAAGACAATTCCTTAATTTATGTTGTTCGTAATTTACGCGCATGCAAAGGAAACTCCCACGATTTTGCCATAATTTTTTGATCTGTATAAAAATAGAAACCGCATGCATGCGGCTGCCACGCTTATAATTGAGAGATTTTATGCTCAAAACTTAAGGTTTTTACGCTTCACCCGGAGGATATGCGTCCACCAGTGAACAACATGCCAGTTTTTTACGCAGTGTAAGGAATTGCATAAATACCTACACCGTGTTGTATAATTTGTTTCAATATACATCATAAATTAGTTCTAATGCGTTTAGCTGCATGACTGTTGGAGGGATCCTATATTTATGAATGAAATAAAACATTAAATGCGATTTTTTGTTTCTATGCATGCAATTCATTTCCTTTTATTGCATATTCTTTCCATCATAAATTCGTGTGCATACAACTGTTAACAGATTTTTACGCAGTATACCCAATTGCATAATTATCTACACAATGTAGCATATTTAGTATCACTATATATCATAAAATAATAATTACGAGTCTAGCTGCATTGTTGTTGCAGCGATCCTAAATTTATGGAGGAAATAAAGCATTTAAAATAGAAACCGTCACACATATCTTTCCTAAATTTACGCGCATGCAAGGAAACGTGTTTGACTCATGCATGCATTTTGCCATAATTTTTGGATCTGTATAACTGCATGCATGCGGCTGCCATGTTTTTCGGATCTGCCATAAAAATAGGATCATAATAACAACCTACTAGAGCTATCAACCTCTCACATTGGCTCGGTATATACGCTTATAATTGAGGGATTTTATGCTCAAAACTTAAGGTTATTACGCTCCAACCCGGAGGTGCGTCCACCAGTGAACAACATGCCAGATTTTTTACGCAGTGTAACAAATTGCATAAATACCTACACCATGTAGTATAATTTGTATCAGTATATATCATAAACTAGATTTAATGTGTTTAGATGCATGACTTTTGGAGGGATCTTATATTTATAAAGGAAATCTCTACTAACTATTAAGGGGGCAGTGTAGAGTTGTAGACTGCCCCCGCTCCCGCACCCCGCGTGCCAGCCAAACCGCTGCTCCCGCACGCCCGCCAAACCGCCGCTCCCGAAACGCCCGCACGCCAGCAACCCCCGCTCCCGCACGCCCGCGCGCGCCGACGACCTCGCTCCCGCAACGGCCTCCCGAACGCCCCGCCGTCCTCCGCTACCTAAACGACGCATCAGCCGCGAAATCCGTCCCGGACGTAGCGCCTCCCACATCGTCGTCCGCGTCGGGGCGCTTCCTGCCGCCAGAGAGCCCCACGGCCACGTGGCTGAAGAAGCGGCTCCTCCTAAGTCCCTCGTGGCCGCGCTCCCTCCAGATCCGCCGGCGGGCGGCGGTGGCTGCTGCGCCGCGGCCGTCGCCGACGACGGCATCACGTGCGACTTCCTGCTGAAGCTGCTCCGCGCGGGGAGCATGGTGGGCGCGGATACGGCGCTGCTGCGGGACCTGGAGGCGCGCGCGGCGAGGCGGCTGGACCAGGCGACGCTGGGCGCCGTGGTGATACCGGCGTTCGGCCACGGCGGCGAGCACGCGCCGGCGCTGCTCTGGACGTGCCCCTCGTGCTGCGCCTCGTACGCGGGTTCCTCAAGGAGGGCGGCGGCGGCAGCAAGGCCGCCCGCGTGGCCAGGCTCGTGGACGTGTACCTGGCCGAGGCCGCGCTGGAGGCCGGCCTGCGCCCCGCCAAGTTCGAGGAGCTCGCGCACGCCGTGCCCGCCCACACGCGCCCCGCCGACGACGCGCTGTACTGCGCCGTCGACACCTACCTCAAGGTGCGCCCGCGCTCCGCCCTGTCATAGCTTCCATGAATAATGAATAATCCATGCATACTTCCAGTTAAACTCACACAGTCCAAGCCTCGATCACGTTTCTGAAATGACCATACTACTGACAAGGATGATAGTCACGATGCATTTGCGGCTTGGCACCAGCTTTGCTCCTACATAGTTAACAAATCACAGGGTGGGGTTAGCTTTCCTGCTAAGACCATGGAAGAAGCGGTGTTTTCTTCTTCTTGAGTGTTTCCGATGTACTCTGGACATGATGTGCGGCGAGAAACAGACCTAGATAAACAGAACAGAGACAGAGATGTAAAACTTACTTTAGAAATATTGGGAGGAGCCTTGTTATAAGTACCAAAAGTTCACAGCAAACTATTGGAAGCGGGGGACTAAAATGTCCACAAGGCCACCCAGCCAAAAACACATAGAACAAAGGGTAAAACATTACAGAAACAGATCCAACTATTAAAGGGCGAACAACACTGGTTGATGCTTCTAAGCGGTTGCTCTTGTTTTCAGGAGCCACCTTATTTGGTCTTCCAGAAATGAACATGCATATTTTGTGTAAAAATATAAATAATAAACTATATGTATTTATTAAAAGGAAGAACTACCTTAGAGTTATTCCGAACGTCATAAGAAGAAAGCGTTGAATTGTCCTCTATCAACTTCTCATTGTGATGTGTCAAGCAGTAGTTATCCCAGACATGCTTCCTGAATCAAGCATAAATGAATGAAGGCCCAAGAATTAATAGGACACACAGCACACAACTCAAAATTATCATTCTTATTCAGTGCACACCGACACACTCACAAGATTCCACAGTATAGTAGCTATCCTGATTAGGAAAAAAAATGATGAAAAATGTAGTTCACAAAGCATAACTGAACTTCAGAAATCAGAACTGCCAACCCCGCAATAATGCAATATTACATTGTACTAAGGAGTAAGGACACAATGGGTTGGTAATTACACCTCCAGTGGTGATCCTGCTCTAGCTTTTACATGGATGACATAATCATTCCTTAGCCTACTCAACACCATAAAGGTAGAAGCACAATCAGTTTTGTGCTTAGTCCTGTTAGGAAATCATATATATGGCCATATGAGCTTAAACATACTTGTGAAAGCGCAAACGAACTATGGGATACCCATCTTTTAGCAGCATTTGTACATAAATAAAATAGTTGCCCCATTCAGAACTTATAGTTCGCCAAAAATGCAATGCAATTCGAATAGGCTTACTCCAACAAATAAGCACCACAGTTTATGCTGAACTAGCAGCACTAAATACTAAATTCAGTTTTCAGAAACCCTTCGAACTGACGAGTACCACCCATATTGTTAGGTAAGACAGTAAGAGTGCTTATTTGTTGCGTTGCAATCGGCAACCACCATTTCTCGCAGTCGCACTGGTCAAAAGCTACGAGAGACCGTTGGTTTGGGGTTCGCTCGGAGACGCCTTTTCGTGCAGGGGGAAAAGGCAGGGGCAGCGAAGTCTGTGTTCTTGAACCGATGATGGGTAGTGAGGGTGCCTTGGGTTGCAGACAATCCCAATTCCCAGCCGAGCAGGTCGGGTTTGAATCTGTGCTATTCAGATAGCAGCAATCAATAGTAATAAAGTGAAAAAAGCGATAGGAACAACCGAACCAGGCATGCATGCATATACATATACTAGGGCGGCTCTGATTCTCGAGCGCCTGAAAACTTGCGACGCATGTCCATGTGGGTGTGTGTTTGACTGTGCTGTGATTTGCAGCGGACCACGCAACGCAATGCTAGCACTGTAGTAGTGTCCATTTCTATTATTGTTCGAGGCATCTTCTGCCTGCTCGTAAATCCAATTATCCTGCAATCATTAGTTTTTTAGGTGAAATCTGCAACCTTAAGCCGTTCGGTTACTTTATAGTGTTTTTGGTTGGATGTACAACGAGAAATGAAAGCGTGCGGCCATAATTTTATAGTGTTTGGCTAAGAGTTGAGTGGAGACGAGGCGAGCTAAACACCATAGAAAATTTTGGTGGTGGCATGATCCAAAAAAATCGAGTGAACGGTGTCGTCCCCGTCTCATCCTATTTTAACCTAAAATTTAGGTAGGAGACTAAAGTTTAGGCTTTAATCTGTTTAGTTCTAAGGACTAAAAGTATATAGAACACATTAAATGAATCATAAGAGGACCAAAATACTATTTAACATTTTTTCACAATTAGTGTAACTAAAATAAATAAGAGGCAACAAATGAAATTAATATTGTTTAGTCTCTTTTTGTCATTCCTCGAAAAACTAGAGACAAACATTTTAGTTCATGTTTTAATCTCGTCGTTTGATAATTTATGAACTAAACGAGACTAAAACAAAGAGAGTAATCTGTAGTCCCTCGAAACCAAACTGGCCTTAAGAGGTCCTAGGCGTAGTGCACAGTCATCAGATTCAGAGCAGAATCATATCAAAGCCAGCAACACACGACCATGCTTATTTTATTCTACTATGTTCTAGAGGCACGGGAACAGACCACGCACTTGCAGTGAATTTTATTCCATGGGTTTGTTTGTTCCGCCTGTGAGTGAACTGAGAATGACATCGTTTGGTTTGCTTGTTCGTTTTGGATTAAAATTAGTTCTTTGTACTGGTGCTATAATCTATAAAAACAAAACTGTAGATGTAGTGAAAAACGGTATAGATTAAAGCCAAACGAACATGCTTGCTTGCCAGGTTTGCCAATGCACAGGATAAAAAAACCTCACTCCCTTCTGTCGCTGGAACCATCGCTAGCTAGCAGCATCAGCATGTTGCATCGCATAGGCGATTCTTGTGTCGAAAAAAGGCCGAAACGTCTTGTCTACTGGTGTCACGGCAGTGTCCAAAACCACCGCTAATCGCCGAAACCTCACGCTCTGCAGCATTGACACTCTGTTTAGTGAACGACAGACGTCAGGAGAGAGAGATGCCAGTGTCACGTGAGCTCCACCAGTTAACCAACAGAGGGAGCGACCTGTTAAAACACATGGGAATAGGCGCTCCACTGCTTTGTCCCTTTGGGCTTTGGTTTGGTGCCCTGTGCGCCGAACTACTCGGCCACATTTTCCTTTATTTTGTCCTGCACTCGTGCTAGCTGCTACGACCAACCACCAGCTGGGTTACTGTACACCTGTGGTTTTTTATTCCCACAGGAAACTAGATGTGCCTGATGGTACAGTAGGAGTACCCACTAATATCCGTCCCAGATGTGGCTGGTGGAAATGTGCGGACGGAATTCCCCAAGCAAGCTGCAGCAGCGCCTGCAACCTGCTCAGGGATCTTGCAGGTGCCAACGAAAATCCTAGATGCCCTGGGTGTGCCTTTGCGGTCTGCTGGGGCCTGGCTGGGTGAAGGCCAGAACGGTGACAGGATCTGTTCTTGGATTTCATGGGCCTGCAGCCTGCTCTGTGTTGCGTTCTGTTCTGTTCCGCCGCTGAGACTCTGTCATAGATTGGGAACATAATGCTGACGAAGCTGACAGATTCGCATGTCAAGTCGAAGATACACTAGCCACCCATGAAAAGCCACGTAACGTAAAGATCCAGGAATCAGGATCGATGCTTCGTGCGGCGCGCGCTGACGATTCACGTTTTGCTAGAATTAAGATCGCGTTAAAAAGAATCCAAAATAAAGTGTTGTAATGTGCTTGTGGAAATGTCCGAATGTCCACTGATCCATTACTCGGCATGGCTCCATCTCCGGCAGGCGCACCCAAGCACCGCGAAGGAGGAGCGCAAGTCGCTGGCGCGGCTGATCGACGCGTGCAAGCTCACGGTGGAGCCGCGGCGCACGCCGTGCAGAACAAGCGCATGCCGGTGCGCGCCGTGGTGCAAGTGCTCTTCTCGGAGCACGACAAGCTCAACCGCCTCGCGGAGCTGAGCGCCTCCTTCAGCGGCCAGCGCAGCCCCAGCCCCGGCCTCAACCCGGCGCTGGAGCTCCCCGGCCGCTGCCCCTCCAAGTGTGAGGTCCTCGCGCAGCACCAGGAGGTGCGCCGCCTCCGCGACGACGTCGCCAGGCTCCAGGTCCGTCAGTCGGCTTGTCTTGAGTTCTCGAGCCCGCACATGTACACCAACTTCGGTGGTGCTCCAACTGACGCTAAAACGTACGTGTGCTCTACGGTGCAGGTGCAGTGCAACGCGCTGCAGGCCCAGGTGGACAGGCTGGGCTTCGAGAGGCGTCGGCGCAGCGGGGGTGGCGGTGGCGGCTTCTTCAAGTGGAGCGCGTTCTGGTTCGGCGGCGGCATGGGCGCCGACGTAGGTCGACGACTCGGAGAGCGGCATGGAGCGCCGGACGCCGCCCAAGGGGAAGAAGAGCGCCACGGCGATGCCCAATGCCAAGTGGCGCAAGTCCACGTCCTGAGATGATAGGGGTGTTGTGTTGAAGGGATGGCGATCGACGACTGTTAATCATGTTTTCTGCTTTTTGGCTGGGGTTTGTGATTCCTCTGAGTTTGAACGTCATATGTTGTGTTGCTGTCATCTCAAGTTTGTGTTCGTGGTGAAACTATCAGACTGGAAATTGTACCACGCGGCTAGAAGCACCTACCGTTGACAGGCAGAAGCCATGCACAAACAGATTCCAACATGGAAAATGTAAAAGTCGATGTTTAGAGATGCACATAATGTGAGACTTCTAAACTAATTTTATACTCCCTCCAGTCTTCAGATACTCGATATTTTGAACATGATCTTATATGGAAAACGTAATACATTGATCTGTTCACTATTCACTAATTTATACATGTGTTAAGCATTAAAGTGCTCGCAGTTCACACAATATTATGCTATTGTTAATTTTATTTTGGTTTTCATTTATTTCTTAAAAAGATTTTTCTTACTACTATAACATGTAAAACTACTGTATCTATCCTGCACCATGGGAGGTGATTTTTGTTATTTACGTTATTATCTACTCCCTGTGTTCCTAATTATTGGTCACTTTGGCTTTTCTATAGTATAATATTCCAAACTTGTGTGTATTTCGGATATTTAGGGATTATCGGTGAAGCATCATGGCTCCCGACGAAGCAGGGGCTGCGACCAGCACGGTGGACGTTGCTGGGGGCTGCCTGATGCTGGCGGCGGCTGCTGTCTGGAGGCAGCGGCAGAGCTCATGATCGTCGAGACCTTTGATACCAGATTGATAGGAACCACGTTCCCTATACTGACGATATGTTTCCGTTGCAACGCACGGGCATCCAGCTAGTAAAACATTAAATACGATTTTTTGTTTCTATGCGTGTAATTCATTTCCTTTCATTGCACATTATTTTCATCATAAATTCGTGTGCATGCAGCTGGTAACAGATTTTTACGCAGTATATCGAATTGCATAATTATTTACACAGTGTAGCATATTTAGTCTCAGTATATATCATAAAATGGTCCTTACGCGTATAGCTGCATGACTGTTGCAGCGATCCTAAATTTATGGAGGAAATAAAGGATTTAAAAGTAGAAACTGCCGCACATATCTTTCCTAAATTTATGCGCATGCATTGGATCGTGTTTGACTCATGCATGCATTCCTTTTTTTACGCTAACAGACGTGGGGCAGGTGGCGCACCCGGCAGCCTGGTTGGACGCGCTGGTTGAACCAGTTTACAGGGGTGGTTGGCCTGGGCTTCCGTTAACTATTCGAAGCACAGGGCTCCCGTTATACATACCCTATATATATATATATATATAGCAAAAATTCTCTAGAACAACCCTCGTGTTTCGCTTCTGAGGCATGGCCATAAAAATTAGCAACAGGTAAGGGGGAACAGGGAAATAACTAGGTTTGAACGACTGAAGGGAACATGGAAACAAAAACCTAGTTATTTTCCTTACCTATCCGAAGAATTCAATAGTTGCATTCAGAGTAACATCACACTTCACTCATTCTAACTTTCTCAGAGGGTCAAAGCATCACAGGTCCTAAAATAATATCCCCTCCGATTTTTTATATTTGACGTTACGTCAAATTAAAAAAATAGAAGTAGTAACATTTATTCCTCCAAATAAGTACCACTAGATTCTTCGCCAATTATATTTTCATAGTATACATATTTGATGCCATAAGTCTGTGTAGTTCCAGCTATAATTTAATTTGGTTCAAACTCGAGATGTTTTGACTCTCCAATAAAGTTTGAACAACTTATGATCCGAGACAAAGGGAGTATTAAGCATCTCAAAGCACATGATTTCAGAAGATGTGTGGTGGTGCTTATACCTTGTTTAACTGCGGCCACTGGTTTATGCACTCAGAACGGTATGGAAGATGTGCAACTAATGATTTGCCTTCGTCAAACTCCACACGGCAAATAACACATCTGAATGAGTTTGAATTATTAGGATATCAGATAGCATCTTTAGGGACAAAGGCGAAACAAAATGGTGTCTGTGCTGTTCCATGTTGGCATCTTGCTTGTCTTGTGCCGGTTAAAAAAAACTGAAGGTAATGAAGCAATAGTATCAACAGAAAGCCCTTTGCTTTCCGTGCTGTTGACGCCTTTTCGGAGCGCCAAACACTCAACAAGAACCAGCGGCGGTGCTCTCTGGTCAGGCGCGGACGGTCCGCGACCTGACGCGAGGCGGCGGTGCTCTCTGGTCAGGCGCGGACGGTCCGCGGCACAGGGCCGGACGGTCCGCGACCTGGTGCAGGAGCTCGGGTTCTCTGCCTGACGGCCGGACGGTCCGCGCCCTAGGGCCGGACGGTCCGCGCGTGCGCAGGGGCCTGGATCTCGCTCCCGGGAGGGACCCCGTCGGGGAGGAGAGATCCTAGGTTGTGTCTAGGCTCGGGTTGGCCGACCTAGACTCCTCTAATCGACGTAGAGCCGAAGAGAGGCGGAGAATTTGGGGATTGGATAGCTAAACCTAAACTAGACTAGAACTACTCCTAGGATAAAATGCGAAATAGAAGTTGTATTTATTCGATTGATGATTACAAATCGGCCGTAGACCTCTCTTTATATAGAGGAGAGGGGCTGGACCCTTTACGACTAGATTCCGGGTTAATTCCGCAAATCTAGCCAACAAACATAGCACAAAACTCGGAACCCTAAACTGCTCTGCGCATGCGCGGACCGTCCGGCCCACAGGCGCAGACTGTCCGGACCGCGGACCGTCCGGCCTCAGGGCCGGACCGTCCGCCCGCTCAATATGGTGCTCAACATATGCCCCCTGCCTTTTGGTGGAGCTGAGCAAACCAAAAGCAACTAACTCGATATGATTACATCGGTTCTCTTAGGCATCCTGCTACATAATAGGATGGTACTGTTTGAGGAAACGCCCATTCAAAGCCTTAGGCAAGTCCTTGCCTTGTAATGTTTGTAGCAAATAGGCGTTGCCAGACATCACCTGTTTTACTTTATAAGGGCCTTCCCAGCTTGGTGACCATTTCCCGAACTTCCGGTCTTTATTCCTTAGAGGTAGAATGGTCTTCCACACCAGGTCCCCTACTTGAAATGATTTTGCTTTGACCTTCTTGTTGTAGGCCCTGGCTACCATGATTTTGTCCTTTTCTATTGCTCTCAAAGCTATCATCCTTTTGTCAGTCACCTCATCAATATTATCCATCATTGAATCATAATAATCGGTAGCAGTTAGATCATTTTGTCTGGCAAACCTGATAGCATTCAAACTTATTTCCACAGGCAACACTGCTTCCTGCCCATAGACAAGCTCAAAAGGAGATACTTTAGTAGCCCTATGTTTAGATATTCTATGAGCCCATAAAGCCTCAGACAAAATCTTATGCCAATGTTTAGGATTATCAAATATTTTCTTTTTTATCAAATTAATCAATGTCCTATTGCTAGACTCGGCCTGACCATTGGCCTGAGCATAATATGGAGATGAATTAAGCAGCTTAATTCTGTATAATTCAGCAAATTCACGTACCTCCTTTGACATAAAAGAAGTACCTTGATATGTAGTTAAGGTCTGGGGAATGTCGAATCTATGAATGATATGCTCAGTTATAAACTCAATTACCTCCTTGTGTGTCATGTTCTTTAGAGCAACGGCTTCAGTCCATTTGGTGAAGTAGTCTGTGGCAACTAACACAAACCGATGCCCCTTTGATGATGAAGGATGAATTTCTCCAATAAAGTCTAATTCCCATCCTCTGAACGGCCAAGGCTTGATGATAGGATGTAATTCGGCTGCAGGGACCAACTGTAGGTCGCCGAATTTTTGACACACTTGGCAACCCTTGTAGTACTTGAAACAATCAGCTATCATACTAGGCCAATAAAAACCAGACCTTCGCAACAACCACTTCATCTTTGGAGCTGATTGATGAGTACCACAAATTCCCTCATGTACTTCGGCCATGGCTAATATAGCGTCATCTAGGCCCAAGCACTTAAGCAGGATGTCATTGACTGTTCGGCGGTAAGTTCATCACTCATCAAAACATACTTGAAAGTTGTTCGCCGAATGTTCTTATCTGTCCTGATATTGGGATTTCGTAAATAATTAAGTATAGGTGTCCTCCAATCACTTGCATCGGCTTCATTGTCAGCCGAATTAATGAAAAGAACATTTCTGGTAACCCCGGACGGTCCGGCGTCATCACGCGGACGGTCCGCGACCTGGGAATTTGGCTTTGCACTGGTTATCAGATTTTCAGTTTTGTGAAACTTCCCTCTCTTTATCCGATAACCTGATGCATCTTGTGCCAAATCATTAGCTCTATGATTCTCAACTCTAGAGATATGCCGAATACTGAATTCGTCAAAAGAATGGATTATGCTCCAACATTTCTCAAGGTAACTATTTAGAGTACCATCAAAACATTGATATTCTTCTAACACTTGTTGGACAACCAGCTGAGAATCACCAAATACCATCACATGTTTTACTCCCATACCATTTAAAAGTTCTAAACCGAATAGGAGGGCCTTATATTCAGCTTGATTATTAGTGCAATAAGTTTTCAATCGGCTAGAGAAGTCAAAGGAGACATTACTTGGTGAAACAAGTACAATGCCAATTCCTTGCCCTTCATTGCAAACCAATCCATCAAAATATAAAGTCCAAGGAGTAATAGTGAGGTATGACATGTCTAGCTCATGAATATCATTAACCCGATGTTCTACAATGAAATCCGCTACGACTTGGCCTTTCATAGATTTTAATGGTTCATAGGCCAAGTCATATTCTATTAGTGCAAAAGCCCACTTACCAATTCTACCACTCATAATTGGGTTATGCAACATGTATTTGATTACATCGGCTTGACCAGAAATAGTGCAATGACTAGACAGTAAATAACATCTACATTTGGTGCATGCATAAAACAAACATAAGCATAACTTTTCAATAAAAGTGTACCTTGTTTCAGCATCCACCAACCTTCGGCTCAGATATGTCACCACATGCTCCTTCCCCTCAGTTTCTTGTGTTAGAACAGCCCCAATGACCTTATCTTCAGCTGCAATGTATAATCGGAATGGTACTCCTGCTCGTGGTGCTTTTAATACGGGAGCCGAAGATAAGTATTTTTTGATAAGATCAAATGCTTCTTGTTGTTCTGCCCCCCAAGCGAATTCGGTATCATTCTTAAGCCGAAGAATAGGGGTGAATGCATCAATCTTCCCAGCTAGGTTAGAAATAAACCTTCGTAAATAATTCACCTTGCCGAGAAACCTTTGTACCTCGACCTTATAGGTCGGAGGTCCCACATTCCGAATAGACTTAATTCGGTCAGGGTCTATCTCTATACCATGTTCATGTATGACAAATCCTAAAAACTTACCAGCCGACACTCCAAAAGCACATTTACGTGGGTTCATTTTCAAACCATACTGACGCATTTTATCAAAGGCTTTGCGCAAATCAGCTATATGAGAACTAAACTCGGCCGATTTGACTACAATATCATCAATGTAAACTTCCACAGTGTTTCCTAACAATTCATGGAAGATCAAATTCATAGCCCTTTGATAAGTAGCACCAGCATTTTTCAAACCAAATGTCATGACAACCCACTCAAATAAACCAATGAAGCCTGGACATATAAAGGCCGTTTTAGACGCATCTTCTTCGGCCATGAAAATCTGATTATATCCGGCATTACCATCAAGTAAGCTAATAATTCTATTTCCTGATGCATTATTGATTAATGTGTCGGCTATGGGCATGGGATATTCGTCTTTAGGAGTTGCTCTATTTAAATTGCGAAAATCAATGCATACTCTAAGTTTACCTGACTCCTTCTTCTCTACCGGCACAATATTGGAGACCCACTCTACGTATCTGCAAGGTCTAATAAAATTAGCTTCTAATAGCCGGTGGATTTCGTCCTTGATTCACGGGAGAAGATCTGGACAAAATGTTCTAGCTTTCTGCTTGAAAGGTCTGAAACCAGACTTAATAGGCAGCCGATGTTCGACGATCTCTCGACTTAGTACAGGCATCTCAGTGTAATTCCAAGCAAAACAATCTGAATATTCCTTCAATAGACCGATCATTTCATCTCTAGGATCGGTCTCCAGGGTCTTGTTTACAAAAGTCGGCCTTGGAGTTTTACCATCTCCTATGTCAATCTCCTCCATAGGATCGGCCGATGTAAATCCCTGTCCTAGTTTATCAAAATCTCTGAATTCCTCTATCATATCCCCCACAGAGGAATCAGATGATCTTTGTGTGATGGCGGACTTTCCGGTCTCAGGGACCGGATCATCCGTAATACTGTCTTTTCGCTGCGGCAGATGTTCGGTCTTAACGTCCGAACTATTTTGGGAAAGACCAGACCATCCGGCTTTGGGAGCCGAACTGTCTGTGACCCAAGACTCATAAACTTTGTGAGCATTCATCATTTAAACTTTATTTAGGATTCAGCCGATTCTCCATCGGCTCTAGCATTACAGGAATGAAACCTTTCTTATCTATACTTATGAACTGATAATCAGAAAAATCTACTCCTGTGAGACATGTAGCAGTCTCATAGGTCCAGAGTACAGGGGCATCGGCCACAGCGATGCAGGCCGATACATCAGCATGTACTTGTTCTACCTCATCGCCTACCCATTGTATTAGCATTTGATGTAATGTAGAAGGTATACATTGATTGGCATGAATCCAATCTCTGCCTAGAATTAAACTGTAATTCCCTTCTACATCAGCGACGAAGAATGCAGCAGCAAGGGTCTTAGTCCCGATGGTTAATTCAACGGACGTGACTCCCCTGGCTTTAATCGAACTATCCCCAACACCGCTGAGGGTCATGTTGGTTTTAACAAGTTCGTCATCTTGTTTACCTAATTTTCTGTGTAATGAATAAGGCATTAGATTCACAGCCGCCCCTCCATCTACCAACATCTTAGCAATCGGTATCCCATAAATGTGACCGCGCACGAAGAGCGGCTTTAAATGATTTACCGATTCCTTTGGTTTCGTAAAGGCGGCTTCTTTAGGACCAAAATCAAACTGGGCAACAACAGGTTCATCGTCGCCGATGATAGTGCAATCGGCAGAAAATGTAATAATATTTACATCCATACCTGGGCGTTCTGGAGAAGCCTCGTAGTCGACCAGGTCTTCTCCCAGCAGGTCGTCCTCTTCCATTGATGTTGTCGTGTCGTTGGAGGCTTCCTGGTGAGCGGCGGACGGTCCGCACGCGGGGGCCAGACGGTCCGTGCTTGGTGCAGGTTGTCCAGAGGCTTCCTGGTGAACGGCGGACGGTCCGTGCGCGGGGGCCGGACGGTCCACGCCTGGTGCATGTTGACTTTCTATTTCTGTGTCCGTTTGTTTTTTCTCAACGGCCTTCGGTCTCCATTTCTTTTGCGGTGGCGGGTATAGTGGATGTGTGTCATTAAATGTATTTTCCGCCTCCTTCTCCTGGCTCTCCTTTGCTCTTAGGCGCTGTAATTTTCTCTTTTGGGATCGTGTCAATCCTGCTGGGCACCATCGAGGCATGGAGTATTTTGGATCGGCTGTTTTGATGGTAGCCGTATCCTTTTCGGTTGTGTTGGCCGATTCGCCAAAAATCATCGGCCCTTTATTGTCTCCTTGTATGACAACATCTACGGTGCCTATTTTGATGATGTCCTTTTTTGTTGTTCTTTGAGTTGCTACAGGCATATGCCCCCCTGCCGGATTGGTCGGCCTAGGAGGCCGAGTAGTCCGGCAATCTTGTTGGACCTGTGCCTGATGACCGGATTTAGCAGTGCTCAATCGGTCTTGCATTGGCGGCGCCAACCTATCAAAAACGGATGTTTGGGGTGCCCCCTAGGCGGGGTACTGTGGCATCCCAAACGGATATGGTGGCATGCCCCACATTTGATTTGGGACATATGGTGGAGGTAAATATGGATATGGATATGACATAGGCGGATAAGGTGGAGGTGTCCATGCAAGTATGTTAGGTCTCAGTTGTACAGTATGACCTTTCATTTCATCCGATTGGCGAGGTGGTCCAATCGGCCTGACCTGACGTTGCTCATGAATGGGTGAGCGGGGTCGCTTTGGTGGCCAGTCACTGGGGCCGGCCTTCTTTTTCACGTATTTAGACAACAATTGATCGAAAGTCGGGCCAGGCTTGATCAGCCGATCAGCTGCTTTAAATGTATTTGTTTTCCACGTACCTATTTCGGGTCGTCGTGGTTTGAAGGTACGTGGTTGCTGCGGGTCCTGAGCACGGCCGGACCGTCCGCTGGAGTTCGCCGGACCGTCCGGAGAAGCGTCGGATCGTCCGCGTCTGGATGGCTGACCGTCCGCGATGCGCAGAATGGGTTCTTGTGCCTGTCTCCCTGTCTGTGTTTGCCCCCCCAGTGCTAGAGGCTGTGATGGTCACCTTCAAGGTCTCCCCTCTATCAGGAGTCTTCTCGGCCACCACTTTTCTGCAAGAAATTTTATGATTCCGATCGGCCTTTCTTGCATCACCGATGACTATCTCTTTGCCTTTGCCTTTATCGACTGTTGTTGGAGCGAAGGCAGAAACGCCACCCTTCGCCCGAAGTCTCCACCGCTTAGCCCCTGCCCTGACAGACAAAGCAAGCAGGGACACCCTTCGCTTCATCGGCACCAGAGACAACGTGGAGACCCTTCGCTCCATTCGGCACCAGACGAATGCCTGCGGCAACGCCTCCCCACGGCGCGGCCTCGGTCAGCTCCGAGGCCCGCATGAGATCAGGCCCATTGTAACGGGCCCTGCGTGGCCGCGTTTGTGTTACGGGCCTAATTTGTAAAGGTGTACTTGTAATTACAGCTTGTAACCCCGCTTTATGGGAATATTCTGGGGATAAACTAGGTACCTGAGGGCACATGCGTCCTTAACGCAAGGCGCCGTGCACTCGGATACCTATAAATACCCCCGCACAGTGCCCGTGAGAGGCCAGATTAACAGAGCTTTTGCCATCACGCGCGAGTGCCCTGTTGCCATCTCCATTCACCCGTGTTGGATCTCCTTGCTGTCGAGAGACAGTCCCAACATTTGGCGCCCACCGTTCGTGCTACGAGACAACCACCCGCGATGGCACCCAAGAGAGCTAACCCGAAGGCTGACGAGGCTGCGAAGGCAGCACTGCTCGCCGCAAGAAAGGGCAAGGCCCTCGCCCTCACCCAATCCACCCACCAAGAGGCCACTGAAGACGACACCCTCCGCACCTGCGACCCTGAGGGACAACCCTCAGGCTTCGCACCTCCCTCAGGCTTCGCACCTCCCCCAGGCTTCGCACCTCCCTCAGGCTTCGCACCACCGGAGGGCGCGGACCTCGCCGAGGACGGTGAGGTCCTCGGCATCTCCGCAGAAGAACAGTTACAGCTGCGCGCTCTGCGCCTCAAGAACCGCAACCTCCAGAGGCAGAAGGAGATATTGGAGGCCAAGCGCCAGCGTGTGTCCGCACTCGCCAAAGTGCGGCAGATGATACGCGACGAAGAGCACAAGGCCCAGGAACTCGAGCGGGAGATCGCGCTGATGCAGCGCGAAGGCCACCTCGGCCCGCAGCACGAGTCATCCCTCCAGCAGCGCGCACAAAACGAAGACACGCGCGAAGGCCACCCCGGCCTGCAGCATGAGCCACCCCTGCAACACCGCGCGCAACCGGAGGACCCGCGTTTACCCCAGCGCGACTTCACTTTCCCGCACGCCGCGCCATTCCAAGGGGTCAATTATCTCGATGAGCGAAGTCCCCTGGCGCCTCACCTGCAAGTGACGCCGTGGCCAGCTAACTTCCGGGCTGGGACCTACCCCAAGTACAACGGCAGCACCGACCCGGCTCAATACATAATGAGTTACCAGGTCGCCGTCGCATCGTCCGGGGGGGACGACGCCACAATGGCGAAGTCCTTCATCATCGCCCTCGAGGGCCCCGCGCTCACCTGGTTCACCAGGTTGCCTCCGCTGTCCATCGATTCCTGGAGAAGTCTCCGGGACAAGTTCCTCCTCAACTTCCAAGGGTACCGCCCGGACACCGACGCCCTGGCCGAGCTCTCGCTCTGCAAGCAGCTAGAGAGGGAGACCCTGAGGGAATATTACCGCAAATTCCTCACACTCAAGTCACAGCTACCCTCAGTCGATGACCAGATTGCCATCCACTATGCTATCAGTGGTCTTCGCGCTGGCGTCCTTTACAGCCACTGCATCAGAGACCCGCCGAAGAACCTCCAAGAGTTGTACCAGCTGTTTGAAAAGTATGCCAGATCCGAGGAGCTCCACCAGCGCAAGATTGAGTCCCAGCGGAAGCCAAAAGACGCTCCACAGTCCAGCCGCACGTGGACAAGAACTCCGCAACCAGACTCCGGTCGAGATGGCCGCGGTCAGCCGCAAGTGCACAACATTGCCAACCAGCAGCCGGCCGCTGACCCCCTTCGCCGCCAGGAATATCCCCCCCAGGGCCGCGGAAGTGGAACTCGCGGCAGGGGCCGAGGGCGTGCGCAGCCACCCCCTCCACCGCGCCGATTTTACTGCCTTTTCCATGGCGAAGACTGCGCCCACCCAACCAAAGACTGCCCCGAAGTGAAGGCCACCAGAGACAGAATGGCGAGGGCGCAGCCAGCCGACAACCCCAGAATTGTCGCGCATAACTACCAGCCACCCCCTCCACCATATATCCACGCTCCCGCCCCGCATCCACCGCACCACGCTTACCAACATCATCAGGAAGTACAAATCGTACATCCCACCACACCAGCAACAACAAAACATCCCCAACGCCCCAAAGCAGGAGGACTTCGCCGATCAACCTTATCGCGGAGTCATTCATATGATAACTGGGGGGTCCAGCACCGACTTCGACACCAAGCGGCAGAAGCGGGACCACTACCGCAGCATAAACCATGTAGCCGTCACGGGCCCAGTTGTACAGACAAAGTGGTCCCACGTACCGCTCACCTTCGACGCACGGGACGTCGATTTGCGCAGCGCCCCCCACTGCGATGCCATGGTCATCAATTGCAGCGTGGCAGGCTGGGACCTACACAAGGTCCTCGTTGACAACGGCAGCCAGGCAGACATCATCTTCCTCCACGCCTTCGATCGCATGGGCATCAGCCACAGCCTGCTTAAGCCTTCGGACAACCCGTTGTATGGCTTCGGCGGCGAAGGCACCTTCCCCGTCGGCAAAATAGAGTTGCCCCTCTCCTTCGGTGTAGCACCCAATGCCCGAAGTGAGCAAGTGACTTTCGACATTGTGGATATGGTATATCCATACAACGCCATCATGGGATGGGGCTCCATCAATAAGTTTGAAGCTGCCATCCACGGACTGTATTTGTGCATGAAGATACCAGGCCCGCTAGGCGTAATTACAGTCCGCGGTGACCAGCAAACAGCGCGCAACATAGAGCGGGACTTCGTGCCCGGGCAGAGGAACGTGCACTGTCTCACGACACAGTGCGAGGTCCCTGCGCCCGCCAGCCCAACTGACAAGCAGCACGACAGGGCTCAGTTGCAGAGTCAGGATGGGACCAAGATTGTTCCCCTCGATCAGGCCACGCCCAAGCAGACAGTCACTATCAGCGAAGACCTTCCTTAGCATGAAGAAGAGAAGCTCCTCTGCTGCCTGGCCAGGAATAAAGATGTCTTCGCCTGGTCCGCCCTCGACCTGGTCGGAGTCAGCCGATCCATAATCGAGCACAGTTTGGGAATCGACCCCTCGGTGCGACCAAGAAAGCAAAAGCTTCGCAAAATGTCCAATGAAAAGACAGAGGCCGCCAAGGCGGAGGTGCACCGCCTCCTAGAGGCTAAATTCATTGAGCCAGTGGCTTACCCCACATGGTTCTCCAATGTTGTAATGGTGCAGAAAAAAAGCGGGAAATGGCGGATGTGCATAGACTTCACCTGTCTCAATAAGGCCTGCCCAAAAGACAATTTCCCGTTGCCACGGATCGACAAAATAGTCGATAGCGCGGCCGGATGCGAGGTCCTGTCTCTCCTCGACTGCTTCTCCGGCTATCACCAGATATACATGAAGGAGGAAGACAAGGCCAGCACCAGCTTTATAACACCCTTCGGCACTTATTGCTTCGTCAGAATGCCGGAGGGTCTCAAGAATGCCGGGTCCACCTTCTCCAGACTCACCAAAACAGTACTCGAAGGGCAGGTCGGCAGAAATATATTTACATATGTGGACGACATCGTCGTCGCCAGCAAAAATAAGGAGGACCATCTCGCCGACCTGGCCGAGACATTCGCAAACATGCGAGACGCACGACTCCGCTTAAACCCGGAAAAGTGCGTTTTCGGTGTTCGCCAGGGCAAGATATTGGGCTACCTGGTGTCGCACCGCGGCATCGAGGCCAACCCAACCAAGATCCAGGCCATCATCGACATGTCGCCTCCGCAGTCCACCAGGGATGTCCAGCGTCTGACAGGCAGATTGGCCGCTCTCAACAGATTCATTTCCAGGTCGGCCGAGCGAAGTCTTCCTTTCCTCAAAACTCTCCGCGGCGCAAAAGACTTCGCTTGGGGGCCAGAGCAAGCAGCGGCCTTCGCCTCATTAAAACAGTACTTAACGGAGCTGGCCACCCTCACGAGCCCCGACTCCTCGCTCCCCTTATTGCTCTATGTCGCGGCCTCGCCGCACGCGGTCAGCGCGGCACTAGTGCAGGAGCAGACAGTCGAAGGCGCTGTCAGACAGTGCCCTGTTTATTACGTCTCCGAGGTCCTGACACCGTCCAAATGCAACATGACAGAGCTGGAGAAGATCGCCTACGCAGTCGTTATGTCCTCGCGCAAGCTGCGCCATTATTTTGAAGCATTCAAGGTCCGCGTCACCTCAGACAGGGGGCTCGGCGAACTGTTTAGAAACCCGGAGGCATCGGTGAGGATCGCCAAGTGGGCAGCCGAACTCTCCGGCTACCACATCAGCTTCGAGCCCTGGCAGACTTCGTCGTCGACTGGACCGGGCCAGTAACACAGCCGGACCCGACCACAGAGAAGGTCTGGACGATCCACTGCGACGGCGCATGGTGCCATGCGGGGGCAGGCATCGCCGCAATCATAACCTCACCAGTCGGGGTCAAGCACAGATATGCAGCACGACTCAGCTTCAATCTGGACTCCGACAGATGCACAAATAATATAGCAGAGTACGAAGCAGTTATCCTCGGCCTCCGCAAGCTAAGGGCCCTCGGAGTCACCACTTGCATCATCAAAACAGACTCCAAGGTAGTTGCCGGCCGGGTCGAAGGCCATGACCCCGCAAGAAATAAAGCACGGGTCCCCGCGAACAGTCCCGTCGGCCGTCCCAGATTTGGACGAACCAACTTCAAAGGATCTCAGCGACGGAGACCGTGTCTTCGCCCTACAGGCCCTGAACAAGTATCAAGCCCAGACCAAAGCATGGCGCGACCATTCAGTCACCCCGAGGGAGTTCAGCGAGGGGGACCTCGTACTCATTCGGACAGCTCGAACGGAGTCCAAGGGCAAGCTGGAGCCCAGGTGGGAGGGCCCTTTCATCGTCAAGACAAAAGCTTCCCCCAGCGCTTACAGGCTCACAACGCCAACCGGCGAGGACCTGGAGCACTCCTGGAACATTGACAACCTCCACAAATTTTTTGTTTGATTCCTCAGGGCTGTCTTCGCCCTTGTAATTCGCAAAAGCAATCTTGCACCGGCCCGCACTCTTTTCCTCCCGGGGGGTGAGGTTTTTAACGAGGCGGAGCCATGTAATATGTGCGTAAAAAATCCCCCGCAAAAAGACATGCGTCGAAAAAGACCGCGATGACGGTCTTCGACATTCGACCACCACGAGGTCACCGCGAGGCTAAGCGCTAGCTACCCTCGCGTGCGACAAATCCGCGCAAAAGTCGCCTAAGGGTGCAGCCGGATTAGCACAACAAGTGCGAAAAAAATCTAAGTCTATCGCGAAGACTATCCGCGCAAAAGTCGCCTAAGGGTGCAGCCGGATTAGCACAACAAGTGCGAAAAAAAATCTAAGTCTATCGCGAAGACTATCCGCGCAAAAGTCGCCTAAGGGTGCAGCCGGATTAGCACAACAAGTGCGAAAAAAAATCTAAGTCTATCGTGAAGACTATCCGCGCAAAAGTCGCCTAAGGGTGCAGCCGGATTAGCACACCAAGTGCGAAAAAAAATCTAAGTCTATCGCGAAGACTATCCGCGCAAAAGTCGCCTAAGGGTGCAGCCGGATTAGCACAACAAGTGCGAAAAAAATCTAAGTCCATCGCGAAGACTATCCGCGCAAAAGTCGCCTAAGGGTGCAGCCGGATTAGCACAACAAGTGCGAAAAAAATCTAAGTCTATCGCGAAGACTATCCGCGCAAAAGTCGCCTAAGGGTGCAGCCGGATTAGCACAACAAGTGCGAAAAAAATCTAAGTCTATCGCGAAGACTATCCGCGCAAAAGTCGCCTAAGGGTGCAGCCGGATTAGCACAACAAGTGCGGAAAAAATCTGAGTCTATCGCGAAGGCTATCCGTGCAGAAGTCGCTTAAAAGCGCAGCCGGATCAGCACAACAAGTGCGAAAAAAACCGAAGACTATCTATGCAGAAGACACCTAAGGGTACACCTGGACTAGCACAACAACGGCCGAAACGACAACATCAAACCATCCACACCAAGACCAACTATAATCAAGCCAACACAGCGCAGCAAAACAAATCAGTAAGTACAAAACGCCTTCGCACACACACATGCACGCGAGGGCACACAATTCCACCATACAAGCCTCGACGTACACAAGCGAGGGCACCACACTCTACATCGGCTCAACCTTAGGAATAATTCCCATCTCCCTATAATTAAATAGCATTATCCTGAACTCCTCACCCGCAAAAAGCCTTCGCAGTTCCCCTTCACCTACACCCTCGGCGGTCGGCAGGGACAACAGTTCCTGCCGACCAGCCCCACTCACACGAAGCAGAGCCCGCTCCTCCGCGCTAACCCTACGTTTTGCAACCGCCCTTCGTCGACGGCGCCCAGTGCTAGGGCCTGGCACGTCCGACGCGTCCGCGGCGTGTGGCGAAGCCTCCGCCGCAGCCACGTCTAAAGCCGCAAAATAATCCAAATTCTCCTCCGACGACTCCTCAGTCCACTCAACCGAGCTCCCGGAGTCGGCAAAATCCAAAAACTCAGATGCAGACCCACTATATTCATTACCACCTTCCGCGGTCGAAGCCGCCAAAAACTCAGTAGCAGCGGTTGCGTGCGCAGGCCCAAAATCTTGAACCTGCGCAGCAACCAAAATTCAGTACAACATCCAAAAATCCTCAACCCTAAACAACCACTATGCCACCTGCGAGGGCCCTGACGCTGCGGGGGCCTCCGCCGTTGGCTCCGCTGCAACCTCCGCCATTATTTCCACCGACTCCGCCGCCGGATCTTCGACGGTCGGCGCAGCTGCTGCGAGGGCATCGGGAGCGCCTTCGGCCACCTTCAGGAGCAGGTCTTCCACTGTCGCAGCAGATGTGGGGGCGCCTGGTGCGTCCTCCATGGTCTCCGGGGTCGGCTCCGGGTCAGGCAGGGCGTCGTTCAGTGCTCCGAAGTCGTCCACCCGCTCGCCTCGCTCCGCCTAAAACAAAACATACAAAAAGTCAGCAAACACACGCACAGACCACATTCAGCAAACGCAGAACAAACGACAACGTTACCTGAGCCCTCGCAGCCTCGGCCCGCTCCCTAACCACTTCACCACCATACAGACCCCACATCCGGTCATAGAGGGCGCCGGCGGACTCCTTCACCACGGGGTCTTCGACCTTATAGATGTCTGGCCCAAAATCTTCATCTGCCTGGTCGAAGGCCTCATAGTGCCGGCACCCTTCGCGAGAGAGTGCGTTCATCGCCCCCTCGCAGGTGACCAGGGAGGCGAACGACATTAATCCCCCAGGACGGTGGGGAGCTCCCGCAGCTCCTCTTGCACCCATTCCAAACAGCGAAGCCCGGCCTCTCGCTCCGGCACCACGAAGTCACCGGTCCGCGCACCCAGCTCGCGATATGTGGCCATAAGCTGTGTGCGCGTCCGTTCGGCCTCCGTTCGCACCGCGGCTTCGGCCCCCTTCGCGCGGCTCTCCAGAGCGGTGAGCCGCCCCCGCAGGTCTTCGGCGAGATCCTTGGCAAGATTGGCTTCCGCCCGTGCCAGCCTAGCCTCCGCCTGCGCGGCCTGCTCCTTGGCGATGGCCTCGTTGGTCTCCCTCCTCTCCCCCGCCAGCTGGCGCCGGAGGTCAGCCTTTTCCTCCTCCAGGGCGGCCACCTTGTCCGCCAGTTTACGACACTTGCTGTCGGAGGCAGACTTCTCACGGACAGCGTCAGCATGTTGCGTCCGAAGTCCCTCGACTTCGGCAGATAAGGCTGCCGTAAGTGCCCCCGACGCAGTACGGCTGGTGAAGTCAGCCACCTGCAGAGCACACGTAAGGCCTTGGCGGCAAAAAAAAAAAGCTCCGCGGACCTGACTCAGCGCCTCCGTCACTCCTTTCAGCCGGCGGGTTGCCGCGCCAGCCTCGTCTCTGACCAAGGCGAGGGCCGACACCTCGCCTCCGGCGCCAAGGGTCCCGCCCCTCGCCTTCGACGACAGCGCAGCCGTCGCGATTGCCCCGGCAGGCACAGCTATAGCAAGCTGGCCTTCGTCCGACCCTGCAACGCATCAACGATCAAAAAAAAAAAGCGGCCGGGTGACTTACCCCCAAGATAATCGTCCACACTAATGTCCGTGCCGAAGTCGGCAACGCGTTTGCCCGGTGGCGGCAACGTTCGGGCCGCCTTCGAAGCCTCCGCCACTCCGCTGGCCGGCGGCACCACCTTCGTCAGCTTGGAAACTCCGGCGCCCGCCGTTGTCTCCGGCGCCTTGCTGGGTGCAGAGGCGCCCGCCTTCGCCGGCAACGGCGGCTTGCCTCCACTGGAGGCCGCAGCCTTCGCCGTCCCCCGCTGCCTTTTCGGCCGGGCCTCGTGAATCCTGACGGTCGCCTGGCGTTTTTGCGCCGCCCCTTGGCGATCCTTGCCCATCACTGCCCACACAACAGCACCGATATTTCGCCCGTAAGGAAAAACTCTCCACTGACGAGCCATACGAGATGTAAAACAGTCTTCCTCAGCCGCGCAGGGGACAGGAACATTTCTAGGCCAGCAGCCCCCGGTAACCCTCAGCATCCGAGCCGAAGACTCCCGGAGCTCGGGCGAAGACATCCTCTCCCCCGGGGCCGCACACGTCCTCATTAACTCTCTAGCAAAACTATCAGACACCCCGATTCCTCCCATCGCAGTACCTAATTTTCTCTTTTTTGAGGAGGGGGGCGGCCGTCAGCGCAGGGTCGCCTCCAGTCTCCACCGCCGGCTTCTTTCCACGGCGGTCCGCTTCGTCTTGACCAGGGTAGCCGTCGTACGGCAATTGATTTAACTCGAAGACCCTGTTCAAACGTTCATTTGACCCGCGAATATCAAAGCTGCGCTGGCCTTCCGTCCTCGCCACGTACCGCCCCACGAGCCGCACCGCCAAGTCCTCTGCATCACGCACAACGGCGGCCGGGTCACGGTTTCGCAAGTTCAGTGCAAAGGCAGGACTTCGCACCACCCTTCCTCCGTGAAAAGGCATCTGACGAGGGCACACTTCGCCCAGCGTCCAGCCGTGCGCCAAGGGCCAGACCCCGTACGCCACAAACTCTTCAACTAAATCACGACCACTGCTCTGGCCGGCGGCACACCGAAGGGCCCCTTCGTCTGCATCCTCTTCTGCCACTTCAAAAGGCGGATACGCAGAGTAATAGTGAGAGCACATCTCAGACACGGGGAGTCCTTCATGGCCTTCGACAGTAGCCTCAGCAACGTAAAACCAAAATTCATTCCAATTGCCCCACTTGTTGCGGGCGCACGGAACCAACTCCACTACTGGCATTGTGGTCTTGCCGGTCTTCGGCGTGAATGTACACGACCCAAACTGGGCAACTCCGTCCTCAATCACCCTCTTCTGCCAATGCAAGCAGTAATTCTTCGCAAAAACTTCAACCGACGGCTGTCCGCCGTACGAAGTCGTCGCCCAGACATACTTCGCCAGCGCCACCACGGCGTTCGGTGTCAGCTGATGAATCTGAACGTTGAATCTACGCAGGACTTCGCCAACAAACCGGTGCGCAGGCAAGCGGAGACCGGCGACGAAGAACGCCTCGAAAACAACCAACTCACCCTCCGGCTCGGGGACTTCCTCCGTCCCCGGAGCACGAGCGACTCCGCCGCCAAAGTAGCCCAAGCGCTGCATCTCTTCGACGCGGGCCGACGTCATCCGTGACACACCAAAATCAACAGAGTCGCCGGCGCGCAGCTCCTCCACCATCACGCTACTCAACGTCTCCTCAGACGAGGCGGCGGCCGGCGGCGTGGCGTCGGCGGAAGAAGAAGAGGATGGCATTGCTACGTACCGTCGGCGGCGGCGGGCGGTTTGCTTCACTCGAGCCAGATCTCCGACGAGCAAAGGGAGCAGTAGAAGAAGAGGAGCAGAAAGACGGCGGGCGGCTAGGGTTTTCACGGAGCGCGGAAGGCAAAGTGCAAACAGCGCCGTCCCCCGCCCCCCTTTATAGGCAGGGCGCGACGCTTCGGAAAACCCGTAGTCCAACAGTACGATGTCCATCAACGGTCACATCAAAAACCCCCGCGGAACCACTTCGAGCGAGGGCAGCGTCTCCGCCATCTAGCGACGTCTTCGGCACCAGGTGACTTTGTCGAACTAGTCCCTCGGAGGGCAAATGTTGGAGCGAAGGCAGAAACGCCACCCTTCGCTCGAAGTCTCCACCGCTTAGCCCCTGCCCTGACAGACAAAGCAGGCAGGGACACCCTTCGCTTCATCGGCACCAGAGACAACATGGAGACCCTTCGCTCCATTCGGCACCAGACGAATGCCTGCGGCAACGCCTCCCCACGGCGCGGCCTCGGTCAGCTCCGAGGCCCGCATGAGATCAGGCCCATTGTAACGGGCCCTGCGTGGCCGCGTTTGTGTTACGGGCCTAATTTGTAAAGGTGTACTTGTAATTACAGCTTGTAACCCCGCTTTATGGGAATATTCTGGGGATAAACTAGGTACCTGAGGGCACATGCGTCCTTAACGCAAGGCGCCGTGCACTCGGATACCTATAAATACCCCCGCACAGTGCCCGTGAGAGGCCAGATTAACAGAGCTTTTGCCATCACGCGCGAGTGCCCTGTTGCCATCTCCATTCACCCGTGTTGGATCTCCTTGCTGTCGAGAGACAGTCCCAACAACTGTGTTTGGCCGAGTCAGGACTTTCTTGCCCTCAAAGTCGATCATGTTCATTGGAAAGGGCTCCGTGTCCACCTGCATTTCCTGAAATTTCAATCGTCCTTCGTTAATGGCCGATTGAATCCGTCGACGGAATACATTACAATCATTAGTGGCATGAGAAAATGAGTTATGCCACTTGCAATATGCATGACGTTTTAGCTCGTCGGCGGATGGAACAGTGTGATTTATTTTAATGTTACCATTTTTGAGTAATTCATCAAATATTCTATCACACTTACCAACATTAAATGTAAACTTAACCTCCTCTTGCCGTTTCTTTTGAACCGGCTGTAAGGAGGCACAAGCCGAAGATTTGGCCTGCTTTGGCCAAACCATTTCAGCAGCATACACTTCTGCTGATTCGTCATCTGAGCTACTTTGGTCGCATTCTACTATATGTACGTTGTGACGCATTGCTTTAGCAGTTTCTTTGCTCCGACTTTCGCAAGCCAAAGCCCTCTGGTGTAGCTGTGCTAGTGTAAAAAATTGGACGCCTTCTAATCTTTCTTTTAAATAATATCGTAGACCATTAAAGGCTAATCCTACTAGCTGTTTTTCTGCTAAATGAATTTGAAAGCATCGGTTTCTTGTATCTCGGAATCTCTGGATGTAATCATTAACCGATTCATCTTTTGTCTGTCGTAATGACACTAAATCTACCAAATCCAACTCATAATCACCGGAGAAAAAATGATCATGAAATTTTTGTTCTAGATCCCCCCATGATGAAATGGAATTAGGAGGTAAAGTGGCATACCATGCAAACGCGGTTCCTGTTAGTGATAATGAAAATAAACGTACGCGAAATGCCTCTGTGTCGGCCAATTCTCCTAACTGTGCTAAGAACTGGCCTATATGTTCACGCGTGTTTTTCCCTTGATCACCCGAAAATTTTGCGAATTCGGGTATTCTAGTTCCCTGTGGGTATGGGTGGTGATCAAATCGGCTGTCATAAGGTTTCCGATATGATTGCCCCCCAGGGATCATGCTTACTCCGAGCTTATCTCGAAACGCCCCGGCTATTTCTTCCCTCACTATATCAATGGCAGCCGGTGCAAGACCACCGGCTCTTTGGTCAAACATAGGTGGGGTTGGTTGCATGTTATTATGTTGTTGTTCCCCCCATTGATTTGAGCTACGTGGTGCATTTCCATTCGCCCTATATGGCTCATGGGTTTGATCGTTTCTTTCCGGCCTTCTAGGTGGGGCCGGAAAGCTTTCCTGGGCTCTGGATCTTGAATTAATAGGCTGGTGCATTGCATAGTGTGATGGGAAGTGTTGCTGGGACGGGCGAGGGTTCAGGTAATAATCCTCCTCAAAAGACTCATGCGCGGACTGTCCGGATACGTACCCGGACCGTCCGTGATTATATGCGGACCGTCCGTCGTTGTATGCGGACTGTCCGACTGGGTAGTTTGGGTTCTATGTCATATGTGGTGGCTCGGGTGCGTGTCTGGGTACTTTATTAAAAATGGGCCCGGCCATGACTGGCCCGGACGGTCCGCGCTCACTTGCGGACGGTCCGGGCATGTGCAGATCGGCTGATTTGCTGCCGATTTGCGGCCGCGCAGGGTATGTGTCCATCGGCATCCCATAAAGGGGTTGTGACTGGTCGTGACAACCTGTAGCCGATGTATTATGCGTGTTATCTCCTAACTCAACCTCGTGCGAAGGAAAATTTGCGATACTAGACTTATCAAATGCACGTACTAGTCTCTTAAGATCGCTTTGCATACCCCCTATGATGTTCTGCATTTGTTCACGATGATCTTCTACATAATTTCTAAGAGATTGCAGATCGTTGGTATTACTTACATTGGGGATATCTGGCGTGGGTTGGAGCAAAGCCGGATCCGTCGCCCGATGTCGGACGACCTTGTTGTTCCTATCCACTTTGAAGTTGGCCAAGAACTTTGCTTTCGCCTCCTGGATCATCCGCTCCTTGTGCTCCTCGAACTGGAGCTGCTCGTCAGCCGGCAATGTGTCCCAAGTCGGCTCTATGATGTTGCTTGGGGAAATATCAGAGTTATCCCTTGAACCGGCCATTGAGGGCCGATTTGATAGGTCTAAATATGCTGTCCCCAGCGGAGTCGCCAAAAAGTATGTTGACGCCTTTTCGGAGCGCCAAACACTCAACAAGAACCAGCGGCGGTGCTCTCTGGTCAGGCGCGGACGGTCCGCGGCCCAGGGCCGGACGGTCCGCGACCTGGCGCGAGGCGGCGGTGCTCTCTGGTCAGGCGCGGACGGTCCGCGGCACAGGGCCGGACGGTCCGCGACCTGGTGCAGGAGCTCGGGTTCTCTGCCTGACGGCCGGACGGTCCGCGCCCTAGGGCCGGACGGTCCGCGCGTGCGCAGGGGCGGCGGAAGATCGCCGACGGCGCCTGGATCTCGCTCCCGTGAGGGACCCCGTCGGGGAGGAGAGATCCTAGGTTGTGTCTAGGCTCGGGCTGGCCGACCTAGACTCCTCTAATCGACGTAGAGCCGAAGAGAGGCGGAGAATTTGGGGATTGGATAGCTAAACCTAAACTAGACTAGAACTACTCCTAGGATAAAATGCGAAATAGAAGTTGTATTGATTCGATTGATGATTACAAATCGGCCGTAGACCTCTCTTTATATAGAGGAGGGGGGCTGGACCCTTTACACGACTGGATTCCGGGTTAATTCCGCAAATCTAGCCAACAAACATAGCACAAAACTCGGAACCCTAAACTGCTCTGCGCATGCGCGGACCGTCCGGCCTCAGGGCCGGACCGTCCGCCCGCTTAATATGGTGCTCAACACGTGCCCACAGCTTCACCCAATGCAATTAGCTCCTGAGATCACCACATTCATGAATGTTTAATAGCACATCTTCCAAGTTTTTGGGCTTTAGATATGCGCATCGGTGACGGTTACCGCCGCCCGCCCCCTTCCCTCCAACTGGCGGCTACAGGAGCACGGAAAAGCCAGATTCTAGCTCTATTCTAAGGAGATTTTTAATCAATACACCATGAAAATAAAGATCGTCTCCAAATAGACGATTTTGTTGTCAATAAGCATTTCAAATGGAAGCACGTTAATTGCTTCTCAACAACCAATCATCAAGAGGAACAAGAGAGTTCTCACTCCCAATTCAACTGTTTTTAGTAAATTAATTAAAACTCCATTTCTTACCATCAAGAGTACAAACTACCACCATATTAATTAGGGCACTGAGAAATGATGTATATTTCACTACCTTAAAGCTGTTCGTATTATTGCCAGCTATAATTTTAAGATCTCTTCATGAAACTATCCGAATGTACATAATATGATGTATCTTGTTCATGTTAGCCTAATCCCCATCATGCTTGTGACAATTGAGTCATGTAAAGATTAGATAGAAAACGTCACCACTTAATGAACCCCATCACCTTCATCATCATCCTCGTCCTAGCATCATCGTGCTCCATCCCTCACCCTAGTCCACAACGACAGATTAAGGGGTGTTTTGGTTCCCACCTCTTAAAGTTTAGTCATTTTTAGTCCTTAAACTGTCAAACAGTATGATTAAATGTGACCTTTCAAATAAAAAAAGAGATGAAAGTTTAATCTCTAAAGTTTAGTAGCGTGACTAAAGAAACAAAATATCCCTAGGTACCATGCAAAAAAGGAAAAGAATATCAAAGGTGACTGGATTTTGACATCACTCAGTACACTCAATCACTGATCCCAACAAGCGCTTATGAGGCATTAGCCTGTCGGCCACGTCGCGCTCCTCGACGTCCTACATGGCGCGTGCCTCGTAATGCGAAGGGTCCAGGTCGAGCCCCCCAGCCTCCGCGTCCCCAACCTGCTGGTGTCGTCGACTGCCTACGACCTACCCTTTCTCCTCGTAGTCACTCCCATCGTCGTCTTCCTCCTCATCATAGTGGTAGCTCCCGACGTCCAAGATCGTGTACTCTCCACCAGTGACTAGTGCTGGGAATATGAGTCGGATTTTTTGGACCAGTACGAGCACGGTCCAAAAACATGAGCCTAAAGCACGGTCTGACACGAAATAATACGGGCGAAGGCGGGTCTGCACCGGGCCTCAAATTCTGGTCCGTCGGGCCCAAGCACCACCCGCACGCGTGGGTTGGGCTTATGCCGGCACAGCCCAATGAAGCCTATACTGCTTAATTTCTTTAATTTAGTAAGTTATATACTTTACATAGTTGTAATATTTAAACTTTATGTTATCAAATGATGCTCATATTGTTTAATATCTTTAGTTTAGTAAGTTATATACTTTATGTGATTTTAATATTTAAATTTTATATGGTTCAAATATGTGGGTCGGGTTTGGGCCGACACAGTCCAACAAAGACACGACATGTTTTAGTGTCAAGCTAAGCCGTTGTTTCTACTATTCGGGCTGGCATGACCCAAAAATTTTTTAGACCTACGACCAAGCTCGTTTGACCCGAAGCTCGATGGGTTCAGACCGGGGCGGCCCGACCCGTCCCAATTTCCATCACTATGACTTCATGAGCATCATGTACACCAGCTCCTGCGAAGAGCACGAGGAAGGAATAAGCACCAAAGTCTCGTATCATAGGTCGTAGCAACCCCCACCCCATGGGGACGAGATAATTGGATTTTTGCCACTCACAATATTGTCTTCTTGTTATAATTACCACTGTGTCTATGAATTGTGGGTCCAGCTGGGTCTATGAAATGTGGGTCTGATGGCAATTTTACAAATCTGTTTCTTGCTGATGACAAATATCAGAATCTCTCCATGGGGACCGGTCAGGCGCAACCAATCGCACGAGATCTCCAGCACTCCTTATATCAGTTCTGGAGGACGCAGGCGAGGGCGAGGTCGGCCTCCTCTTGGATGAGACTAGTGAACGACTGCCTCCCGTCAGCAGGCGGCGAGCCCATCGCCGTAGCATCAGCCGAGGCACTGTCGTCTCCAACGGCGAATGGCGAGACGTTGGGGTTGAAGTTCTGGTCATGGTCGGGGCTGGGCTTGTCGACGCCGCCACTGCCAAGCTATTTGCTATTATGGTACTTCTTATATTAGACTTCTCTCTTCTGATACTTACAATTTCATCTTCTCTGCGATATTACTCATAAGTGAGTCTATTCTTTAAAATGGTATTCTAACCCATTTTTAATTGTTTTATTTTATTTTCTTATTTTCACAACCTAAATTAATCATACTGCTCTATCAATTCTAGCAGGAATTTAATAAACTCATAAATAAACTATAAGTTGCTAATATCTGTATTTTGCTTGCTTGAATGTTATTGGTTGGCTGAGGCCTGAGAGTCAAGAACAATTGTTTGAACTTTCTTGTCAAGTAGATAGCGTTCTTGCAGGGGCGAATCCATGACAAAATGAGAGTGAGGACATACCTGTAAGGTTGGACACCAAAAAAATGAAATAGGGGCATCTAAATGCTGCTAAACAGAGGACTTAATGGTGAAATTTAGACTGTACTACTTGCAAAAGAGAAATGAGTGAGGGCTATGCCCTCACTAGGGCCTAGGCCCTCACTAGGGCCTACATAAGTCTGCCCATGTGTTCTTGTATGTTAATTTTATTTGGCATGAAGATGGAAAACGTATGACACACAAGAGGATCGCTTGGAGCTAGTCAGCCAGGTCAAGTTAATGATAGCTATTGTCATATATAACCAAATTGGTTCCAATAATAAACATGTATTTGGGAACTATAACTACGATAGCCAATAGGAGGCACGCACTAGTGAATCGTGATGAACAGAGATGCAGAGGGAAAATGAAAACTGGAAAAGTATTCATTTGTGAAACAGTTAATTTAAGTGGTGATAAATAACAAAAGAAAATAAAAATGATTAAAAAGAGATCGAAATACTATTTTAAAGGATATATTCACTTATGAATATTATTATGGAGAAGTTAAAATTATAAATATTAAAAGAGAAAAGCCTAATAAAATAAAACAAGTATCATAATAACAACAGGCTCGCCACTGCTAGGGGTGGAAACGGCTCGGTCAAGTAACGAGCCGAGCCTGGCTCGGCTCACTCCTCTAGCGAGCCTAAAAAGTTGGCTCGGCTCGATGCCGCCTCGCGAGCTAGCTCGCCGAGCCAACGAGTCTGACCATAAACGTGAAATCGCTCTCTAAAATATAATATAAAATATCAAAAATAATTTAAGCAACATATTTAGATTAGTAAAATAAATATATTACTAATATAGAAAATACGTTAATTTTGTACATTACTCTAAAAACATAAACTAATGGTCTATTTAGTACCTATAATATATGATAAATAGGATTTTATGTAATAAATTGTTGTTGGGTCGAGCCATGAGCCAGCTCGTGAGCCGTAGCGAGTGTGAACCGAGCTGACTCGCTCTTTTCTCGAGCCAAAAAAACAAGTTTGGCTCGGGCTCATTCTAAGCACCGAGCCGAACCGAGCTACTGCGAGTCCGAGTCGACTCGTCAAGCTCGAGTTTTTTTTAGCCTTACCCACTGCTAATCCGCTTGGATGAGCCGTCCATCGCATTGAGCACAATGGAATTCGAGTGAGAGAGGAGATGTGAGGCGGTGTCTTGTCTCTTGTGCCGTTGTGCGTCTGTCGATCGCGTGGGCTAGAGCAACTTCAGAGACTGTCATATACATTAGTCGATCTCTATAAGGCTGGTGCCAATGCGACGGCAGAGCGAGCAAGAGGGTGCTACTGCCGCATGGCCGTGGGCGAAAGGCAGGCGAGGGAGCCCCCCAGGCGACACAGTTAGCGTCCAGCAAGAGCGAACGGTATCGCCCCGCTCTCGTCCGCACTGTAGCTGTAGGGCGTGCCCGGGCGAGAGAGAGGCAAGGCACCAGCGCAGGCGGGTGCGCGGGCGAGAGCGAGTTGGCGCGATCTGATTGGTCCACGTGGTGGCATGTGTGCTAGCCGTTGCAACAAGCTGATGGAGAAGGCTTGACTTGGCTGATGGAGAAGGCTTGACTTGGCTCATGAGCTGCACCATAATAAATAATATTGTACTATATAGTAATTTAATATTATTTAAATATGAAAAATATAATCATCAACATTATAAGTAAAATTATTCAATATTCAGTATTATTTTATAGTTTAATTATTTTGACATAGCTCGCGAGCCAGAATGAGCTAGCTCGGCTCAACTCGCTGGATCAACAAGCTCGAAAACCTGATTAAGCCGCCCTGCCTTCGTTCGAGCCAGCTCGCGCTTTTTTTCAGCCCTAGCGCGGTGTGTAGACTGTGGATTTGTGGACAGTGACGTGAGTGGGGGACCCGGTTGAGACTTGAGAGCGCCTCGTCCAGTCTAGTCTAGAGAACGTGGGAGCTCCGAATTGCTGCTGGAGCACAACGGAAGACAGGTTTAATGGAAAGTTTTGAAACTTGTGGGCTTCGTTTTAGATTAAAGACAGCTGTTTAGACGGGTAAAGCTGTAAACCATGAAGACAAAAATATCTCGGTACAAATTAAAGTAAAGCTAAGAGGTGCAACCGCCAACTAGTTTATTGCACGGATGCGCCAGCCGCCATGGATAATCTTGAGCTGTTTGCAGTTGCAGGCACTGGGTTGATAACCTCTGCTTAAGTTATGCGCTTGTAAGCAAATAACAGATCGACTCCAGCCAGCCAGTGCCCGAACGATCAAGGAAACAAGTCTTCTCAGGCTCCACCCCAAATCGTAGGCCCTGTTCGCTGCGGCTTTAATCCAGCTGCGGCTGCGGCTTCTACAGTATTTTTCTCTCTATGGATTGCAGCTGCAGCAGTCCAAACGGCTTTAATCCAGCCGCAGCGAACAGCCTGGTAAGCATCCCAGGACCTGCAGCTTCACATTCCTGCAGAGTCCAGACTGTTAGGGTGTGTTCGCGATGCGTATCTAGCCCGCTCGTGTGGTCTAAGCTGAAGCTAGACGGTCTCAATTGTTGTAACATGTTTTACTTATACACTTATACCAAATAAGCCTGATCCAAGTGAGCCGGTGTTTAACACACGTAGACAGCCAAGCTAAAAGCCAGTTTTGTTTCTTGGGAGCAGCCGGTGTTTGACACATGTAGACAGCCAAGCTAAAAGCCAGTTTTGTTTCTTGAGAGCAGCTGGTTTGCGCCACAGGCAGCCAAGCTCTAAAAAAACGGAGCCTGCCTTTATTTTCTAGGAGCCACTTTTGTGTTCTATAAGCCAGGCTGAAAAGTCACTTTTGCACGAGCAGAACCAAACTCCTAAGCAAGTCAGGCCACAAAAACATATGCGTTGCTAGTCTGCTACTCAGTGGCAGTGCATCCTCACATTTCGTCTATTTCGACGACACAAGAAAAACTAGAATGAAAGATAAACAGTCACTGGCATCGGAGAATCTGATCTCTAGTCTGAAAATGCGACAACTCGATGTGGATGCTACCTGCTTCAACTCTAGCATGGGTGAAAAAGTCAGACGGTCGGGCTACGTTTCACGGTATCGGTACAGCATTCACGTAAACAGTTTACAACTGAAAAAAAAAAATTAACGGCCCTCTGCTAATCCACTTTAGGAGTGCAAAAGTTTGGGCGCTAGGAGCACAATGACTGTCGCTTTGTATGATCTAGTAACACAGAAGGAACGAACGGTATGCTTTTCTATCTCGCTGCAGTTTTTTCAGACCACCCCGGACGGAAGCCGCAGCACCAGTTGCCCGCCGAAAACACTGCGTGTGCCGCCAGAAGTGACTCGTTAGTCGATGCTCAATGCTTTCGCGCGACTGATAATAGATGCTAGACCATATGTGATACGTACCTCTTCACGTAGTAGTAGCAGAAATCTGCAAGGATGAATGTCTGGACGATTTCGGAGAGGAGAACCATTGAAGGCCACAGACCGTAGCCCAGCGCAGTCAACAATCCGCCTCGGGTGTCCAAAACCTACAAATCAGAGTAGTCGAAACTGATATCAGATGGACTGGACTCAGAGAAGGACATGGACTCTGCGGTAACACGAGTTCAAGCTTTCGTTCATCTAAAAACCAAGAGTTAAGGTGATATTTCCTCCATGCATGACAGCCACAAGGTTTCCTAGTAGACAACCCTAAACAGGAGATACTGTTGATAAATAATCATAAGGAACGTCGATCAATCCAAGCGTTCTTCAAACCTAACTTCACTAGTCAACAAGGACCCAACGACCAGTAAAATACCGGGTAACAAATTTCAGCTAAAAGTGCAGATACTGAGAAAATACCAACATGTTTTGCATGGAACACAAACACAGGTGATGGTACCAATAACAAGAAAATCACACCTAAATTAATAAAATGCTTTGCCTGCTCATCTATATTCTATGATGACTGAATTTTTTTGTATAAATGATTAATTGTGCTTTCAGCCTAGGAAGGATATCTTGGAAGTCCAGATGTTTGCAACAAATTTGGTTTTCCTTCATTAATCACTGCTCGTCTATCCTTTATGGTGACTGAATTGTTGTGTATAATTGTGCTTCCATACTGTTATCTTCATCCTATGATATATTGGAAGTCCAGACCTTTGCAACGATTTAGTCCGTAGTCTAACTGACCGGGAAGACAAATGTTCATACTCTACTGACATTAGGGCCTCAGAAATAGATAGCCAATTGACTCTTTAGTCCAGAAAGAATGAAACTAGCATGGTAGTTCTTTTAAAAGAAAATAAAAAGGGAAGGGGGGCAGGAAAAGAAGGACCTGAAGGACCCAGTGTGCACAGCTAAGAAACCTTGCAACACCCAGCGCAAACACATAATGAGCTGTGAACGGCTCCACAATCTGCAGAAAAGAATAGAAATACAGTATCAGATATACACAGTGATTGGATATGGTTTTAAACACCCATGCATTTTTGGATATCCACCTTGGTATTTTGCATCAAGCGCAGCTGGGGCAACACTGAAACTGCTTCCAAATAAACACAGAAGGCCCAGCTGATTCTGTTCACAATGTTGTGCGATGTTGAAGGATGAACAAGTAGCGCTAGCACAGCACAGGGCAATACCTGGAAAGGAAACATAGTTAGATACATGTGTGGCCCATTTTGACAACACGTCAGGGCCCTCCCCTGCCATTTTCCTTTCAAGAAAAAAAGGCAAACCATAAAATGGCCTAAAATAGCAAGCAGCACAGATGCAATTTGTTGATCTGAAGTAAAATTCTTTCTACAAGTTATATCATCAAAGCAGGGATAGTGATCATGTGAGACTAAAGTATACAGCCAGAAATGCCCTTGCTGGTGGTACAAAGTATGGGCAAGCAAAGCAGTGTGAAACAACAAATAGCCATTTTGAAATTACAGCTTATGGATCCATATCCGCAATACAGCCTATACTGTACAGAGCAAAAGCCAGTATAAGGTCCCTAGATGCCCATTGCTTTGAAGTTAATAGATTTATACTGTTCTTACCACATAGTACAAGGCAAAGTTGTCTTTATCCAGCATATATGTCGACCTCAGTTTGAACCGAATCATGTAAATAACAAAAAGAGTAGCTGCAAGTGTAGCTGTATCTAGAATTGTATGGATGTCATACTCCATAACAAAACTACAATACAGCCTAACAGCCAGAAATAAGGCAGTCAAATCTTGAGACTTGAGTGACAATCCTGAAAGAGATGCACAAAATTAGAGTATGAGCAGAAATTTAAACATCATGAACCATGAAAAAAACTAAAAAAGGGAGCAATTTTCAACATAAATGGATATGCCAGTTTAGTGCATGTTCTCAAATCTAGTCTTGTGTGTAAACATAAATGTCAAAAGTCATGTAAGGGATAGATTCTTAGGCTATCCACATATTGTTACGACAGGACAACCACAATATACATAGTAATATAGTAATTAAAAAAATGATGATGATGAGTAACCATCCCACTAATATTATCCATTGACTATTTTGAAATGCCAAAATATCTAGATTTATACACCTCAATGAATCCTTGATTTTGCATTAACAAGGCATTTAGGCACATACTCCTTTTGAAAAGTGGATCAGGAAAGGTGCTGAAAGCAACAATTCCATAAATAAGACAAATGTATAGGTACCAAAAGAAACTAAAGCCACCACCACGGTACCACACCATCTGCAAGACAGCAAGACTGCACACCAGGGGATGGTGGTGGCGTCCTCCCAGAAGTAGGACCCCTACCCAGCAGATGCATCTTCCCAAATTCGCACAGACAAGAGCTGGTCACAGAATATCCCATCCATATGCCATACAAATCCAATAATGCTACTGCATTTCCAAACTAAGTATAAACTGCCTGAATCGGCTACCAATTTGGTTGGGGAAAAGGGGTCTTTATCTTCTCACTGGCCACCTTTTTGTTTGGTTTGTGAAATGTAATGGTTTGATTCATCACCACCTCATTCCTCGTAATTAGTACGAGGATGACTGTGGGCATTCCACAAAAATCATGGAATCGACATTGCCACATCTAGAAAGAGATGGTTCCATAAACCAAAAAGTAAATAAATAGACGAATATGGTCGAGTTTAAGCAAGGGAACCCATCGCATCAAGCAGGCAAAAGCTCGTATCCTTCTCTTAGTTCACCCAGATACTGTCATAGAAAGCATCCCATCCTCCCCAGAAAGCAAACACATATCCAACTCCTTTGACTACAGTGCCCACCACAGCACAAGTCGTCGCATGTAGTATTCAGTTATGAAATTAACAATTACCTCGAGCTTGACCTGTTGATGCACACACCCTAAGCGAAAGAGCAGAGAAATTATCTACTGCCTTGAACGAATCAGGCCGGAAATCCACACACACACAAAAAAAAAATCCATCGAAACAGGCAACACGACTAGCACTAAGAATATGCTTTAGTACTGAGAGTGCTATAAACGGAGGACCACCGGATGCTCGGTCACAATAGACGCGAGGAAAGTAAAAAAACGCATGGCTTCAGCAATCTGGATCGAAGATCAGCGAGCCCAACGGATCGAGCAGATAGCGCCGCCGGGATGCAATTATATAGCAGTAAGGTAAGAACGAAGGGGTGGCGGAACCGGGGGGACGGACCGGCGCAGGTCTTCTCCTTGGTGAGCTTGTAGATGAGCACGGCGATCCCGAGCGCGTGCGCGGCCTCGGCGGCGACGAAGAGGTTGTCGTGGTCGTGGACGATGAAGCGGATGAAGACGAGCGCGGCCATCCCCGCGACGACGGCGAGGAAGGCCTTGACCTTGGGCGGCTGGCGACGCACCCAGGCCATCACCACGGCCACCGGCCTCCGCGACGAACCCCTCATCTCCCTCCCGCTTGCCGAACGGTGGAGGCGCAGGCGCCGGCGAGCTCTGTCTGGGTCCGGATGGGCGCGCCCTCGGCTCCGGCTCGTGCGTGCGTGGCGTGAGGACCTGAGCTGGGGAGCCTGGGACAGGCGAGGCGGAGGGGCCGGTGGGGTTATGGACGGGTTGGGTTGGGTTGGGTCGAGTCCGGTCGGGTTGTTGCAGCTGTTTCGATTCGTGGCAACGATGGTCATGGTCTGCGCATGTGGAGCTACGACAATGGTAAAGGTTATCAAGTTTTCTCTACAATAAAATTGTCTTTGTTTTTTAAATTATAAATATAGTTAGTTATATATTCTAATACTACATAATTTTTAAATTCTAATTTATTACATATTAAAAAAATATATTAAAAACTAATATAAAAGTTTGAAAATGATAAAATTTATTGTTATTATATCTATTAATATAGTATTAATTAGAATTTGAAATTATATATATTGATAGGTGAAAGGGAATTAGGCTTACACCTAGTTCCTAAATAATTTTGGTGGTTGAATTGTCCAACACAAATATTGGACTAACTAGTTTATTCTAGTGCATAAGTTATACAGGTGCAAAAGGTTCACATTCAGTCAATAAAAAGACCAAGTGTTGGATTCAACAAAGGAGCAATGAGGCAACCGAGGGCACCTCTGGCTGAAGGCACCGGACTGTCCGGTGTGCACCGGACATGTCCGGTGCGCCCAGAGGACTTCGACTCAAACTCTTCGCCCTCGGGATTTCTCGGAAGCCGGCGCGCTATAATTCACCGGACTGTCCGGTGTGCACCGGACATGTCCGGTGCTCCAAGGAAGCGCGGTCTCCGGAACTCGCCAGCCTCGGGTTCGCGCGGCAGCCGCTCCGCTAAAATTCACCGGACTGTCCGGTGTGCACCGGACTGTCCGGTGTGCCAGCGGAGCAACGGCTCCCTGCGGCGCCAACGGCTCCCTGCGGAGCATTTAATGCGCGCGCAGCGCGCGCAGACGTCAGGATCGCCCATACCGGTGCACCGGACATCAAACAGTACATGTCCGGTGTGCACCGGACACCCAGGCGGGCCCAGAAGTCAGAAGCTCCAACGGTCAGAATCCAACGGCAATGGTGACGTGGCAGGGGCACCGGACTGTCCGGTGTGCACCGGACTGTCCGGTGCGCCATCGAACAGACAGGTTCCAGCAACGGTCACTTTTGGTGGTTGGGGCTATAAATACCCCAACCACCCCACATTCATTGCCATCCAAGTTTTCCACTTCTCAACTACTACAAGAGCTCTAGCATTCAATTCTAGACACACCAAATAGATCAAGTCCTCTCCAAATTCCACACAACTCCATAGTGACTAGAGAGAGTGATTTGCTTGTGTTCTTTCGAGCTCTTGCGCTTGGATCGCATTCTTTTCTTTCTCACTTGTTTTTGAGATCATCACTCAATTGTAACCAAGGCAAGAGGCACCAATTGTGTGGTGACCCTTGCGGGGAAGTTTTGTTCCCGGTTGATTGAGAAGAAGAGAAAGCTCACTCGATCCATGGGATCGTTTGAGAGAGGGAAGGGTTGAAAGAGACCCGGCCTTTGTGGCCTCCTCAACGGGGAGTAGGTTTGCAAGAACCGAACCTCGGTAAAACAAATCCTCGTGTCACACTCTTATTCGCTTGCGATTTGTTTTGCGCCCTCTCTCGCGGACTCGTTTATATTTCTAACGCTAACCCCGGCTTGTAGTTGTGATTATTTTTGTGAATTTCAGTTTCGCCCTATTCACCCCCCCTCTAGGCGACTATCAATTGGTATCAGAGCCCGGTACTTCATTAGAGCCTAACCGCTCGAAGTGATGTCGGGAGATCACGCCAAGAAGGAGATGGAGACCGGCGACAAGCCCACTACAAGCCAAGGGAGCACTTCATCTTCATCGGAAGAGTCCCGCACCAAGAGAAGAGAGAAGAAGAAGAACTCCTCCAAGCGGAAGGAGAAAAGATCTTCCTCTTCTCACCACAAGGAGAAGAAGGAAAAATCCTCTTCTCACAAGCCGCATCGGAGTGGGGATAAGCACAAAAGGATGAGGAAGGTGGTCTACTATGAGACCGACACTTCATCGACATCTACCTCCGGCTCCGACGCGGCGTCCGTCACTTCTAAACGCCAAGAGCGTAAGAAGTATAGTAAGATTCCCCTACGCTACCCTCGCATTCCTAAACATACACCTTTACTTTCCGTCCCATTAGGCAAACCACCAACTTTTAATGGTGAAGATTATGCTATGTGGAGTAATTTAATGCGATTTCATCTAACCTCTCTCCACAAAAGTATATGGGATGTTGTTGAGTATGGTGTACAGGTACCATCCGTAGGGGATGAAGACTACGACACGGACGAAGTGGCCCAAATCGAGCACTTCAACTCCCAAGCCACAACCATCCTCCTTGCCTCTCTAAGCAAGAAGGAATACAACAAAGTACAAGGGTTGAAGAACGCCAAGGAGATTTGGGACCTACTCAAGACGGCGCACGAGGGTGATGAACTCACCAAGATCACCAAGCGGGAAACGATCGAGGGGGAGCTCGGTCGCTTCCGTCTTCGCCAAGGGGAGGAGCCACAAGACATGTACAACCGGCTCAAGACCTTGGTGAACCAAGTGCGCAACCTCGGGAGCGCAAAATGGGATGACCACGAGGTGGTTAAGGTTATTTTAAGAGCACTTATTTTCCTTAACCCTACTCAAGTACAATTAATTCGTGGTAATCCTAGATATCCACTAATGACCCCCGAGGAAGTTATCGGGAATTTTGTGAGTTTTGAATGCATGATTAAGGGCTCCAAGAAGATCAACGAGCTTGACGAGCCTTCCACATCCGAGGCGCAACCCGTGGCCTTCAAGGCAACGGAGGAGAAGAAGGAGGAGTCTACACCAAGTAGACAACCAATTGACGCCTCCAAGCTCGACAACGAGGAGATGGCCCTAATCATCAAGAGTTTTCGGCAAATCCTCAAGCAACGGAAGGGGAAGGATTACAAATCCCGTTCCAAGAAGGTTTGCTACAAGTGTGGTAAGCCCGGTCATTTTATTGCAAAATGTCCTATGTCTAGTGATAGTGACAGGGGCGACGACAAGAAGGGCAAGAGGAAGGAGAAGAAGAAATATTACAAGAAGAAGGGCGGCGATGCCCATGTTTGTCGGGAGTGGGACTCCGACGAAAGCTCAAGCGACTCCTCCGACGACGAGGACGCCGCCAACATCGCCGTCACCAAGGGCCTCCTCTTCCCCAACGTCGGCCACAAGTGTCTCATGGCCAAGGACGGCAAAAAGAAGGTAAAATCAAGGTCCTCCACTAAATATGAAACATCTAGTGATGAGGATGATGATAAAAATGAGGAGGATAATTTGCGTATTCTTTTTGCCAACCTTAACATGGAACAAAAAGAAAAATTAAATGAGCTAATTAGTGCCATCCATGAAAAGGATGATCTCTTGGACTCCCAAGAGGACTTCCTAATCAAGGAAAACAAGAAACATGTTAAGGTTAAAAATGCGTATGCTCTAGAAGTAGAAAAATGTAACAAATTATCTAGTGAGCTAAGCATATGCCATGACACTATTGCCAACCTTAGAAATGAAAATGTTAAATTAATGGCTAAGGTTGATTCTCATGTTTGCATTGATCCTAGAAATGATAATGTTGATTTGCTTGCTAGGATTGATGAGTTAAATGTTTCCATTGCTAGCCTTAGAAATGAGAATGAGAAACTAATTGCTAAGGCTAAGGATTTTGATGTTTGCAATGCTACTATTTCCGACCTTAGAACTAAAAATGATATGTTGCATGCTAAGGTTGTTGAACTAAAATCTTGCAAACCCTCTACATCTAATGTTGAGCATATTTCCATTTGTACTAGATGTAGAGATATTAATGTTGATGCTATCCATGATCACCTAGCCTTAATTAAACAACAAAATGATCACATAGCACAACTTAATGCTAAGATTAGAGAGCATGACTTAGAAAATGAAAAATTTAAACTTGCTAGAAGCATGCTCTATAATGGGAGACGCCCTGGCATTAAGGATGGCATTGGCTTCCAAAGGGGAGACAATGTTAAAATTAATGCCCCTCCAAAGAACTTGTCTAACTTTGTTAAGGGCAAGGCTCCCATGTCTCAGGATAACGAGGGTTACATTTTGTACCCTGCCGGCTATCCTGAGAGCAAAATTAGGAAAATTCATTCTAGGAAGTCTCACTCTGGCCCTAATCATGCTTTTATGTATAAGGGTGAGACATCTAGATCTAGGCAACCAACCCATGCCAAGTTGCCTAGAAAGAAAACTACTAGTGCATCAAATGATCATGCCATTTCATTTAAAACCTTTGATGCATCTTATGTTTTAACTAACAAATCAGGCAAGGTAGTTGCCAAAATTGTTGGGGGCAAACACAAGGGCTCCAAGACTTGTGTTTGGGTACCCAAAGTTCTTGTATCTAATGCCAAAGGACCCAAAACCGTTTGGGTACCTAAAACAAAGAACTAAACTTGTTTTGTAGGTTTATGCATCCGGGGGCTCAAGTTGGATACTCGATAGCGGGTGCACAAACCATATGACAGGGGAGAAAAGGATGTTCTCCTCATATGAGAAAAACCAAGATCCCCAACGAGCTATCACATTCGGGGATGGAAATCAAGGTTTGGTCAAAGGATTGGGTAAAATTGCTATATCTCCTGACCATTCTATTTCCAATGTTTTTCTTGTAGATTCGTTAGATTACAATTTGCTTTCCGTATCCCAGTTGTGTCAAATGGGCTACAACTGTCTTTTTACTGATACTGGTGTTACTGTCTTTAGAAGAAGTGATGATTCAATAGCCTTTAAGGGAGTGTTAGAGGGTCAGCTATACTTGGTAGATTTTGATAGAGCTGAACTCGACACTTGCTTGATTGCTAAGACTAACTTGGGTTGGCTTTGGCACCGCCGACTAGCCCATGTTGGGATGAAGAATCTTCACAAGCTTCTAAAGGGGGAACACATTTTAGGACTAACAAATGTTCATTTTGAGAAAGACAGGATTTGTAGCGCATGCCAAGCCGGGAAGCAAGTTGGTGTCCATCATCCACACAAAAACATCATGACTACCGACAGGCCACTGGAGCTCCTTCACATGGATTTGTTCGGCCCGATCGCTTACATAAGCATCGGCGGTAGTAAGTATTGTCTTGTAATTGTGGATGATTTTTCTCGCTTCACTTGGGTGTTCTTTTTGCAGGACAAATCTCATACCCAAGAAACTTTAAAGGGATTCTTGAAACGGGCTCAAAATGAGTTCGGCTTAAGGATCAAGAAAATTAGAAGCGACAACGGGACGGAGTTCAAGAACTCTCAAATTGAAGGATTTCTTGAGGAGGAGGGCATCAAGCATGAGTTCTCTTCTCCCTACACTCCACAACAAAATGGTGTAGTGGAGAGGAAGAATCGAACTCTATTGGACATGGCAAGAACCATGCTTGATGAGTACAAGACACCGGATCGGTTTTGGGCCGAGGCGGTCAACACCGCCTGCTACGCCATCAACCGGTTATATCTTCACCGAATCCTCAAGAAGACATCTTATGAACTCCTAACCGGTAAAAAGCCCAATATTTCATATTTTAGAGTTTTTGGTAGCAAATGTTTTATTCTTGTCAAAAGAGGTAGAAAATCTAAGTTTGCTCCTAAAACTGTAGAAGGCTTTTTACTAGGATATGACTCAAACACAAGGGCATATAGAGTCTTTAACAAGTCCTCAAGACTTGTTGAAGTTTCTTGTGACGTTGTGTTTGATGAGACTAACGGCTCTCAAGTAGAGCAAGTTGATCTTGATGAAACAGGTGACGAACAGGCTCCATGCATAGCGCTAAGGAACATGTCCATTGGGGATGTGTGTCCTAAGGAATCCGAAGAGCCTTCAAATGCACAAGATCAACCATCCTCCTCCACGCAAGTACCTCCACCAACTCAAGTTGAGGATGAGGCTCAAGATGTTGAACAAGAAGATCAAGAAGATGAGCCACCTCAAAATGACGGCAACGATCAAGGGGGAGATGCAAATGATGAAGACAAGGAGGATGAACAGCCAAGGCCGCCACACCCAAGAGTCCATCAAGCAATACAACGAGATCACCCCGTCGACACTATCCTTGGCGACATTCATAAGGGGGTAACTACTCGATCTCGTGTTGCGCATTTTTGTGAGCATTACTCTTTTGTTTCCTCTATTGAGCCGCACAGGGTAGAGGAAGCTCTTCAAGATTCGGATTGGGTGATGGCGATGCAAGAGGAGCTCAACAATTTCACGAGGAACAAGGTATGGCACTTAGTTCCACGTCCTAACCAAAATGTTGTAGGAACCAAGTGGGTCTTCCGCAACAAGCAAGACGAGCATGGTGTGGTGACAAGGAACAAAGCTCGACTCGTGGCCAAGGGGTATTCACAAGTCGAAGGTTTGGATTTTGGTGAAACCTATGCACCCGTAGCTAGGCTTGAGTCAATTCGCATATTATTAGCCTATGCTACTTACCATGGCTTCAAGCTTTTTCAAATGGACGTGAAGAGTGCCTTCCTCAATGGACCAATCAAGGAGGAGGTCTATGTTGAGCAACCTCCCGGCTTTGAAGACAGTGAGTACCCTAACCATGTTTATAGGCTCTCTAAGGCGCTTTATGGGCTTAAGCAAGCCCCAAGAGCATGGTATGAATGCCTTAGAGATTTCCTTATTGCAAATGGCTTCAAAGTCGGCAAGGCCGATCCTACTCTATTCACTAAGACTCTTGACAATGATTTGTTTGTATGCCAAATTTATGTTGATGATATCATATTTGGGTCTACTAACAAATCTACATGTGAAGAATTTAGTAGGATCATGACACAAAAATTCGAGATGTCAATGATGGGGGAGTTGAAGTATTTTCTAGGATTCCAAGTCAAGCAACTCCAAGAGGGCACCTTCATTAGCCAAACGAAGTATACTCAGGATATCCTAAGCAAGTTTGGAATGAAGGATGCCAAGCCCATCAAGACACCCATGGGAACAAATGGGCATCTCGACCTCGACACGGGAGGTAAGTCCGTGGATCAAAAGGTATACCGGTCGATGATTGGTTCATTGCTTTATTTATGTGCATCTCGACCGGACATTATGCTTTCCGTTTGCATGTGTGCAAGATTCCAAGCCGACCGTAAGGAATCCCACCTTACGGCCGTGAAACGAATCTTGAGATATTTGGCTTTTACTCCTAAGTTTGGGCTTTGGTACCCTCGGGGATCCACTTTTGATTTAATTGGTTATTCGGATGCCGATTGGGCGGGGTGTAGGATTAATAGGAAGAGCACATCGGGGACTTGCCAGTTCTTGGGAAGATCCTTGGTGTCTTGGGCTTCAAAGAAGCAAAATTCGGTCGCTCTTTCTACCGCCGAAGCCGAGTATATTGCCGCAGGTCATTGTTGCGCGCAATTGCTTTGGATGAGGCAAACCCTGCGGGACTACGGTTGCAAATTAACCAAAGTCCCTTTGCTATGTGACAATGAGAGTGCAATCAAAATGGCCGACAATCCCGTCGAGCATAGCCGCACTAAGCACATAGCCATTCGGTATCATTTTCTTCGGGATCACCAACAAAAGGGGGATATCGAGATTTCTTACATTAATTCTAAAGATCAATTAGCCGATATCCTTACCAAGCCTCTTGATGAACAATCTTTTACCCGACTTAGGCATGAGCTTAATATTCTTGATTCTAGGAATTTCTTTTGCTAGTCTTGCACACATAGCTCATAAATATACCTTTGATCATGTCTCTTTTATATATGCTATGACTAATGTGCTTTCAAGTGAATTTCAAACCAAGTAATAGGTATATTGAAAGGGGAATAGGAGTCTTCGGCAAAGACAAAGGCTTCCACTCCGTTCTACTACTCATCCTTCGCCGTCGCTCCGCATCATCTCTCCAACTTTGGTATAACCTTTACTCATTCATTTCATGACCAAAAGGGAAAAAATTCTTCATTGGGCTCTAATGATTCCGTTTTTGGCGATTCATGCCAAAGGGGGAGAAGATATGAGCCCAAAGCAAAAGGACCGCACCACCACCTAATTTTATAAATTTGATGATTTTATATTGGTAAATTTCAAAATTGGTATCTCTTTGTGTTCTAAAGGGGGAGCAACTAGTATTTTCAAAATTGATGTCTTAAAACCCTCTTGAACACTAAGAGGAGACCTTATTTGAGGGGGAGTTTTGTTTAAGTCAAAGGAAAAGCATTTGAAATAGGGGGAGAAAATTTCAAAACGTGAAAATGCTTCTCAAAATCTTATTCACTTACCTTTGACTATTTGCAAAAGAACTTTGAAAAGAATTTCCAAAAGAATTTGCAAAAACAAAACTTATGGTGCAAATGTGGTCCAATATGTCAAAAACAAAGAAACAATCCATGCGCATCATATAAGTATTTATATTGGCTCAATTCCAAGCAACCTTTGCACTTACATTATGTGAACTAGTTCAATTATGCACTTCTATATTTGCTTTGGTTTGTGTTGGCATCAATCACCAAAAAGGGGGAGATTGAAAGGGAATTAGGCTTACACCTAGTTCCTAAATAATTTTGGTGGTTGAATTGTCCAACACAAATATTGGACTAACTAGTTTACTCTAGTGCATAAGTTATACAGGTGCAAAAGGTTCACATTCAGTCAATAAAAAGACCAAGTGTTGGATTCAACAAAGGAGCAATGAGGCAACCGAGGGCACCTCTGGCTGAAGGCACCGGACTGTCCGGTGTGCACCGGACATGTCCGGTGCGCCCAGAGGACTTCGACTCAAACTCTTCGCCCTCGGGATTTCTCGGAAGCCGGCGCGCTATAATTCACCGGACTGTCCGGTGTGCACCGGACATGTCCGGTGCTCCAAGGAAGCGCGGTCTCCGGAACTCGCCAGCCTCGGGTTCGCGCGGCAGCCGCTCCGCTAAAATTCACCGGACTGTCCGGTGTGCACCGGACTGTCCGGTGTGCCAGCGGAGCAACGGCTCCCTGCGGCGCCAACGGCTCCCTGCGGAGCATTTAATGCGCGCGCAGCGCGCGCAGACGTCAGGATCGCCCATACCGGTGCACCGGACATCAAACAGTACATGTCCGGTGTGCACCGGACACCCAGGCGGGCCCAGAAGTCAGAAGCTCCAACGGTCAGAATCCAACGGCAATGGTGACGTGGCAGGGGCACCGGACTGTCCGGTGTGCACCGGACTGTCCGGTGCGCCATCGAACAGACAGGTTCCAGCAACGGTCACTTTTGGTGGTTGGGGCTATAAATACCCCAACCACCCCACATTCATTGCCATCCAAGTTTTCCACTTCTCAACTACTACAAGAGCTCTAGCATTCAATTCTAGACACACCAAATAGATCAAGTCCTCTCCAAATTCCACACAACTCCATAGTGACTAGAGAGAGTGATTTGCTTGTGTTCTTTCGAGCTCTTGCGCTTGGATCACATTCTTTTCTTTCTCACTTGTTCTTGAGATCATCACTCAATTGTAACCAAGGCAAGAGGCACCAATTGTGTGGTGACCCTTGCGGGGAAGTTTTGTTCCCGGTTGATTGAGAAGAAGAGAAAGCTCACTCGATCCGTGGGATCGTTTGAGAGAGGGAAGGGTTGAAAGAGACCCGGCCTTTGTGGCCTCCTCAACGGGGAGTAGGTTTGCAAGAACCGAACTTCGGTAAAACAAATCCTCGTGTCACACTCTTATTCGCTTGCGATTTGTTTTGCGCCCTCTCTCGCGGACTCGTTTATATTTCTAACGCTAACCCCGGCTTGTAGTTGTGATTATTTTTGTGAATTTCAGTTTCGCCCTATTCACCCCCCCTCTAGGCGACTATCAATAGGATAAATAATGAAATATATCTATAGTTTTTCAGATTTTTTTCATGAATTTTACAAGTTTAATTTCGATCATTATGTTATAAACTTTGATTAGATAACCGTTTTTTCACGCAAGTTTTTTTTTAAAATATTTATTTGTCTTCATGTATTTAATAAAAATAATTAAGAAACAAGGCTAGAAAAATAGATAATCTTTTTCTTCTTTATTTAGACACGACAATTGGCATAGCTCAAGGAGAAATGCTTAAAATGTGTATGCCTCATACTATCTCCAATAACTTACTCATCTCCATCTTTCAATTCAAACTACACCCTATAAATAATACAATCTACAATAAAAATCGTGTTTTGTATAATGATATGTAGAATATATTGGTCATAGTCTCAATGCCTATTTATGTAGATAAGATATGAATGTCAGATTATAGTCTAAGGTTAAACATAGGAGGTGCTGGGATGCAACTACTAAAATTTAGTCTTTGTCACATCAGATACTTGATGCTAGTTAAAAATATTAAATATAGTCTAATTATAAAATCAATTACGTAGATTAAGACTAAATGGCAAGATTAACCTATTAAACCTAATTAATTTATGATTCACCCATGTAATGCTCAAGTAAACATTTGATAATCATGAATTAATTAAGCTTAATAAAAATTCGCCTCACTGTTAATCTTACGTATTTAGTTTTGTAACTAGACTATATTTAGTACTCGTAATTGACTTTAAAACATCCTATGTGACACAGACTAACCTTGACTAACCTTTAGTTAGAGAACCAAACACCATCATGATCAGCCCATTATCACCAACACCACGAGAAACAGAGCTCCCCAACCCTGAGTCCCCATGCGGCAACTGCACAGTGGGGCAATCGCCTAGCTGCCCACGGTGAGGGGACCCCACAAGCTCACTCTTCTCTTCATTGATCTTCTGTGTCAGGTGGTGGAGCTAAGCTAACTTTAACAACTACTAGTATATAGTGTGTGACAACACGAGTGAGAGTGGAGAAATGAGCCAAATAATTTTATCTATTTAATATAAGTGAGTAAGAAAGAAAGGTTTATCTAGTGATCTAAATCGTTGGTTTTGATGTTGTGTTAAGTCTAAGTACAATTTGTTTGTTGGATTTAGTGGAGGTTATGTGTGATCTAACAACTACTAGTATATAGTGTGTAACAACACGAGTGAGAGAGGAGAAATGAGCCAAATAATTTTGTCTATTTGATACAAGTGAGTAAGAAAGAAAAGGTTTATCTAGTGATCTAAATCGTTGGTTTTGATGTTGTGTTAAGTCTAAGTGCAATTTGTTTGTTGGATTTAGTGGAGGTTATGTGTCATCTAACAAGTACAAGTATATAGTGTGTGACAACACGAGTGAGAGAGGAGAAATGAGCCAAATAATTTTGTCTATTTGATATAAGTGAGTAAGAAAGAAAGGTTTATCTAGTGATCTAAATCGTCGGTTTTGATGTTGTGTTAAGTCTAAGTGCAATTTGTTTATTGGATTTAGTGGAGGTTATGTGTGAGAGGGTGATTTAGTGGAGCCAAATAACATTTATATAAGGAAATAAGTAAAATAAAATACATTTTTGATCCATAACCTTATCGCACTGTGTCAATCTAGTTCATAAACTTTAAAATTGTCACTTAAGAACTTATTCACGGTTCGGATCTGTTAGGTCCAAACAAGTCCAAACAAACTCTTTCCCTTCTTTGAACATGTTCTTTTTTTTTCTTCTGCTTCAAAAATCGATTGCTGGTGCCCTGAAGAGATCAAATCCATCGAAGTCAAGGAATCAAGCCCCACTGGCCATGGTGAGAGCGACCCTCGCCCGTCGCCGTCCAAACACTGTCGACTGTCCTTGTCCATCCATGAGCGCGAAGCCCTCGATGTCACAACAGCTAAGAGCATCGAGCATGGTGTCCGAGAAGAACTACATGCTCGCTGTTCCGCTCACTGCCTCGGTGTCCGTCGTCGTGAGGTGGCAATAAGAGCCGCCATTGGCAACAGAGTGAGCAGCCGCAGCCGCGTTTTGTCCTCGGGCGGCAGCGCGGGCGGGCAGGAGGGCAGAGGACGACAGCGCGGAGGCCAAGTCGGCAGCGGCGGGCTTGGCGAGCGCGGTCGCTGTCATGTAATCCACGTCGCCGTGGCCGCGCATGTGCATGTGCAGGTTAGCGCTCGAAGGACTTAGGCCTGTTGGTTACTTAGTCGCTAAATTATTCCGTTTGATTTCATCGATGATTAAAACCAGACTAAGGAATATTAATTATAGTGAATAATGATTGTATTACCTCTATTAATTAGTGAATGTTTACTGCAAGAAGAAAATGTAGAGAGCAAGTAAGGTAAAAATCATACTTTAATATATTTTAGTCACCCGCTTTGACTAAAGAACTAAAGTTTAGTTACCTTAATTTAGTCACAATGTTTGCTTCTTTAGGGACTAGTCAGCAATCTTAATGGATTTGTCTGCTGCTGCAATCATAAGGTTATCTGACTTGAGATCTCTGTGAATAAATCCCAGTCCCAGTGCATGAACAATCTGAAGAGGGTGAGCCACGGGCCGTGGCCCTTAGTGGGGCGGCGATGAGCGAGTGGGCGTGCGCGACTATCGTCGTGTGGGAACTAGAGCGTGGGGCTCCTGTCTCCTCCTGCTGCCAAGGCTGCGCCTGCGCGAGCTGCCCCCTGTGAGGACGATGAGTTGTCCTCCATAGCCGGCTTCATCGCGACCAGGCTGTAGGCTAGCCGCGACGTCGTAGGGATGAACGTGGCGTCGTGGCGAGCAGGCATCTTTGCACGGCTATCAAGGCGAGGAGGGAGCGGCACAACCGATGACTTGACGGGAAAGAAGAGGGCGGGACTGCGGATGACGGCGTCGCGGGGGGAGGGTGTTGGGCTGCATCAGGAGACCAAGAGGCCCAGGAAGAAGAGTGTGAAGGTGTTTGGGCCCAGTTGGGTGAATTAGAGTGATGTGTTTTCCTTATATAAATATATCACAGATGTGTGCGGATAGGTATGAAATGTAATAACTGAACTCCATATTTGTCCTCCAAGTTGAACTCTATCTCCTACCTATTCCTTGTGTTGTTCGTCCAATTCCTCTTGCCGTGTTCCAAGTTCCTACTTCCCAGCCAGCAGTTAACAAGTGGTATCAGAGGGCAGTCGTTCTTGCTTGTTGGGAATTTCACTCTGGATCCTCCGTCGTGCCACCACTACAATACCCGCTTCCGCCGGCAGCAAGTGATGGTGAATCCGGATACTCAAATTATTTTGGATGAGATCGCTCGGCGTTTCGCAGAGCAGGAAGCGAAGTTGGATCGCCGCGCCACCGATCAGGATGCGCGCTGGGAGGCACTATTTTCGGGCCATACGGCGGCGCAGGATGCTCGCGTCCGTACCCTTGAGCACGCCACGGGTGCGCTTGAGGAATGGAAGATGGGCATCGATGGCGTGGTTGATGATCTTCGTCTGGAGGTTGGCAAAATTGCCAAGCATTGTGAGAGGGCGCTGCTGGATCAACCCACTCTGATGACGGGAGTACTTGCCCCATCGCCATCAGTGGGAGTGCGTCCTGCTGCCGGTTCTCCAGCCGCCTCGCCCCATGGGCACTGCATCGAATCGATTCACCGGGAGGATGGTTTTGGGTCGGTCACCGCCCTTATCCATCCCCGGTAAAGGGTATGTGCTCTTCCTCTGCTCAGCAGTTTGTTGCTTCTATGCCTGAGATGATTGGGTCAGATGGTGTTAGTGGGGCTATGAGAGGTCGGTTGCCACAGTTAAACTTTCCAGTGTTTGAGGGGGAGAATCCAAAATTGTGGATCCGACTTAGTCAAGACTATTTTGATATGTATTCAGTGGATCCGAGTTTGTGGATCAAGGTGGCAACGATGCATCTGAAAGGACCTGGTGCTCGTTGGTTTTCTTCTCGAGCAGAGCAGTGTCATGCTTCTACTTGGCCTGTTTTTTGTCAATCGCTGTTAGATCGGTTTGGCAAAGATGAGCATGAAGCTTTTATTCGTAATCTATTTCGTATTCGTCAAACATCTACTGTTTCTGAATATGTGGAACGTTTTTTCCGCTTTGGTCGATAATCTGGTAGCCTATGGTCGTCCTATGGACCCAATTTATTTTGTGCAACGATTTGTGGATGGCCTTCGTGAGGATATTAGAGCTGCTGTGTTTGTTCAGCGTCCTTCTTCTCTGGATTCTGCCTGTGTGTTCGCATTGTTGCAGGAAGAGGTGTCGACATCGCATAGGCGTGTGGATGGACGTCGTTCGGAGTTGTTTCTGCCCGAGCGTTCATTGGCGTCTAATCCTTTGCCTCTACCTCGTCCACCGGTCACTGAGAAGAGAAATGTTCCAACCATTGAAGGTCGTCGTCCTGAATTACATCGACATTCCACTGGTGAAGATAAATTGGCTGCACTACGTGCCTATCGTCGTGCTCGGGGGCTTTGTCAACGTTGTGCTGAGAAGTGGTCACGTGATCATCAATGTCCACAGTCGGTGCAGTTGCATGTGCTTCAGGAAGTGTTGGATCTTTATGTGGATGATGCAGAGGGTTCATCTGTCAGTACTGTTGCTGATCAGGTGGCGGGTGACCAGGTGTTCATGATGTTATCTGCAGCTGCAGTGTCTGGCGAGGAGGCTTTTCTTACTGTGAAATTTCAAGGAGTGATTCAGGGGTTTGAAGTTTTGGTGTTAGTTGATTCGGGCAGTTCGCACTCATTCGTGTCTTCCGCACTGGCAACAAAGCTGTCTGGTATTTCCTTGATGCCTAGTTCTGTGCAAGTGCAGGTTGCTGATGGTGCTCGTTTAAATTGTTTTCAGCAATTGATCGGCGCTAAATGGTCAGTGCAACACTGCACATTTACATCTGATTTTCGAGTCTTGCCATTATCATCATATGATATAATTCTCGGTATGGATTGGTTGGCATGCCATAGTCCGATGAAAGTGCATTGGTTGCAAAAATGGATGATTATTCCTTATCAAGAATCTTCGGTGTTGTTGCAAGGCTTGTCTGCTGTTTGTTCTCCAGGTTCAGTGGTTGTTGTCCATCAGTTGGAACCTGTCTCACAGTCTGTGATGGACTTGAAATTACCTTCACCTCTGTTGGCATTGTTGTCTGAATTTCTCACAGTGTTCGAGCCTCCTTCTGGTCTTCCTCCTTCTCGTTACTGTGATCATAGTATTCCATTGATACCGGGAGCCTCTCCTGTCAAGGTTCGTCCATATCGGTATCCCCCGGCAGTGACGGATGAGATCGAAAGACAGATCAAGGTGATGTTACAATCTGGAATTGTTCAGCCTAGTGTGAGTCCTTTTTCTTCTTCAGTTTTATTGGTTAAAAAGAAGGATAATACATGGCGTTTTTGTGTTGATTTTCGGCACTTAAATGCAATCACATTGAAGTCGCACTATCCGGTACCAGTTATTGAAGAACTATTGGATGAATTGGGCAATGCATCTTGGTTCACTAGCTTGGATCTCACTGCCGGTTACCATCAAATTCTGCTACACCCGGATGATACTCACAAAACGGCTTTTTAGACCCACTCTGGTCATTATGAGTTCCGTGTAATGGCATTCGGATTGACTGGTGCACCGGCCACATTCCAGCGGGCGATGAATGATACCTTGGCGCCTCTGCTTCGCCGTGGTGTTCTTGTATTTTTTTGATGATATTTTAATCTATAGTGCCACTTTTGAAGACCACTTGCTGCACCTTCGGTCGGTATTGGAGCTTCTTGCCCGGGATCAGTGGCAGTTGAAGTTGTCTAAGTGTTCTTTTGCTCAGTCCCAGTTGTCCTATTTGGGTCATCTTATTTCTGCTCAGGGAGTGGCAACAGATCCCAGCAAGATACATGCAGTGGCAGAATGGTCTACGCCGGGTACAGTGAAGGAATTGCGCAGTTTTTTTGGGGCTGGCAGGCTATTACAGGCGTTTTGTGAAACACTTTGGACTTATTGCTCGACCCTTGCAAGCTCTGCTCAAGAAAGGGGCCCTATTTGTGTGGACTTCTGAGCATGAAGCGGCATTTCAAGCCTTGAAGGAAGCTCTCATTACAGCCCCAGTGTTGGCACTGCCTAAATTTTCATTGCCTTTTTGTTTGGAAACGGATGCTAGCGCAGTAGGTGTTGGGGCTGTACTTATGCAAGCTGGTCATCCGGTAGCTTATTTGAGCAAGGCTTTAGGTATTAAATCTCAAGGGTTGTCAACGTACGAAAAGGAGTACTTGGCTATATTGATGGCTGTGGACCATTGGCGTCATTATTTGCAGCTGAAGGAATTTCACATTCATACAGATCATCGCAGTTTGGCACAGTTGGATGAGCAGCGTTTACATACGCCGTGGCAGAAGAAGATGTTCACTCGTTTGTTGGGATTGCAATATCGCATCGTCTATAAACGAGGAGTTGATAACAGTGCAGCAGATGCATTGTCCCGTCATCCACAGATGCAATTTACCTGTTCAGTTGTCTCGTCTTGTACTCCACAGTGGATAACTGACATTGCTGAGTCTTATCGTACGGATGAAATAGCGTCAGCAATGATTGCCAAGTTGGCCATTGATGGTTCTGCTGTACCACATTTTTCATGGCACAATGGCATTCTGCGTTACAAGAACAGAATTTGGGTTGGCCAGTCTCCGGCTTTACAACAGCGTTTATTATCAGTTTTTCATGAATCCGCTGTTGGGGGCCATTCAGGGATACCTGTTACCTATGCAAGGTTAAAACAGTTGTTTGCATGGAAAGGTATGAAGCATACTGTTCAAGAGTTTGTGCGTCATTGTGTCATTTGTCAACAGGCTAAAGCAGATAGAGCTCGTTTGCCAGGTCTGCTGTAGCCCCTTCCTGTCCCTACTGGTTTGTGGCAAATGATTTCCATGGATTTCATCGAGGCGCTCCCACAATCACAATCCTATACTTGTATTTTGGTAATTGTGGATACTTTCACAAAGTATGCCAATTTTCTGCCCCTTAAACATCCCTTTACAGCCTTGTCTGTGGCTCGGTTATTTCATGATCAGATTTACAAACACCATGGATTACCTCAGTCTATTATATCTGATCGCGACAAAATATTTCTCAGTCTTCTGTGGCAAGAGCTCTTTCGGCTGGCCGATGTGCAGTTGCACATGAGTTCTGCCTACCATCCGCAATCCAACGGCCAGACTGAACGTGTGAACCAATGTTTGGAAACGTTTTTACGTTGTTTTGTTCATGCCTGTCCGCATCAGTGGAGCCAATGGTTATCAGTAGCTCAATTTTGGTATAATTCATCTCCTCATTCAGCCACCGGTCGTTCTCCATTTGAGCTGCTATATGGGTGCCAGCCTCGTCAGTTTGGTATCTCTCCTGATGCGGTGATTAGTTCCACGGATTTGGATGTTTGGTTATAGGAGCGTCATCTAGTGTCAGAATTGGTGCGTCAACATTTGGAACGTGCCAAATTACGAATGAAAAGACAGGCAGATAAACGACGTTCTGAAAGGGAGTTTGCTGTGGGAGATTGGGTTTTCCTGAAACTGCAGCCGTATGTGCAGTCTTCGGTGGCTTCACGTGCGCATCAGAAGCTAGCTTTCAAGTTTTTTGGGCCGTTTCGTGTGGTGCAGCGTGTGGGAGCAGTGGCCTACAAGTTGTTGTTGCCAGATACGTCCAAGGTCCATCCGGTATTTCATGTTTCGCAACTAAAGAAGGCGTTGGGTGTCGGTCTGAAAGCTTCACCTACTCTGCCCACTGGTGATTTTGCTTTCAATGTTCCTGAAATGATTTTGCAGCATCGTACAGTAGCGAGGGGTACTACTGCTTGTGCTCAAATTTTGGTGAAATGGACTCACATGCCGGCAGAATTAGCTACTTGGGAGGATGTGGCTGAATTGCGTCAACAGTTTCCTCGAGCTGCTGTTTGGGGACAACCAGCTTTCAAAGAAGGGGGGAATGTTGGGCTGCATCAGGAGACCAAGAGGCCCAGGAAGAAGAGTGTGAAGGTGTTTGGGCCCAATTGGGTGAATTAGAGTGATGTGTTTTCCTTATATAAATATATCACAGATGTGTGCGGATGGGTATGAAATGTAATAACTGAACTCCATACTTGTCCTCCAAGTTGAACTCTATCTCCTACCTATTCCTTGTGCTGTTCGTCCAATTCCTCTTGCCGTGTTCCAAGTTCCTACTTCCCAGCCAGCAGTTAACAGAGGGAGGTGCGGGGGCGACACCCAGGGGGATTTGCGTCCGAAGGGGGAGGGGGCGTGGTGGCATGAGCGGAATCTATATCGCGGGGGCGGGACGGGGGAGGCACGGGTGGGGTCATGGTTTGTGACTCGTCTACACCATCGTTTTAATAGATAGTAGAGAAGATATAGATATAGATGATGTCCTTCTTCAAACTGAGATGCTGTCATTCATTATGAGTTTAGATATGTACCATGGCAAAAATCATTGCTGTCCAAGGACAACACATCTTCAACGTAGATCCGCCCCTCTTTGTGCGGCATGCACATGCAGTGTTGGCTAGGGATGAAATAGATAGGTCCGTCCGTTTTGAAATTTAGGGAAAAATTCGAAAATGGGACGAAAACAGAAGAGAGTCTATTCTATTTGTTTTACGAGATTATATTTTTCTCGGTTGAATCCGTATTTATTTCGTATTTGAAAAATCCGGGATCGACTCTATGTGCAGTAGCTAAAGCCTTGTATCTCTAGGTGGTAAATTATAGCACAAGATGTTATTCTAGCCATAGACTCTTCTTAACGACAAGTGACATAAAGACTCACACAACACCGGTGATAGCTATATATTCGCCAATAGCAAGCTAACAACAATAAAGTGTCGTCCCTCTATATCTATTTGTTTCATGTTGTTGCTTTGCTAGTCAATCACTAGTTAGCCATTAATATTATATATGTTTATATTAAATTATGAGTTTCCGCTTAATATTTTCGTTTCCATTCGTTTGTGTACACTTGTTTATCCTGTTTTTATTTTTTGTTACCGACTATTTTGGACCTGATGCATTTTTGAGAAATGAAGAGATGGAAACGGAAGAGACATTTTTTGTCCGTTTTTTTATCCCCACTCGGCGCCCGGCGGGCCAGTCTCAATATGGGCTGGATGTGTTGGTCTGGGAATCTGTTGGCCTATGGAATCATACTGGGGGGCTGTATTGATGGTCCAATATTATCTCTTACAGCTTCCTCTGCGATTTGCAGAGGCCCAAATCGCTGCTATCTGGGCTGGTCGTAGTGTTTCGCGGGAGACGTCCATGCATCCACACTTTCTCAAAAAAAAAAAAACTGTCACATCTCCAGACGCGCCCCACCGCCCGCTGCCATGGGACCCACGGAATCCAACCTCCCCCGCCAGCTGCCGCTCGGCTGCCCTCCGGCCTCCGGGCATCGCCATCGGAGTGTGCAGGAACCAGGAGGAGGCCAGTAGAGTCCGTGCACCCGGGTCCCACTCCCCTGAGGCCGTCCGTGGCTCCGTGCAAGATGGGGATTGCGCAAGGGTGCGAGGTCACCATCCCCGCGCCGTGTCGTCAGTGTGAGTTGAGATTCTGCGTCTCCTCGCTCGATTTACTTGCAGCCACATGCTTGCGAGTTGCGGTACCCAGCTTAGCTTTTTCGAGTCCTTGCAAATCTTGGTGGGGACGACGGAGACCTGATGCTATGCTTCCTTCCCTCCCTGTGCTGTTGAGTTCCGCTTCTACAGCTCGTGTATGGCCGACACGGTAACGCTGCGAAACGAGGTCATGCGCGCCTTCCTTGTGCTTTCGGATGCACCGCGGCTTGCCATCCAAAATTCGCTGCAATGCGTAGCTAGATCGAAGGCCTACTTACGCTCAGAGGTGTCAGCTTGGGGATCCCCATCTTTTATCTCTTGTCGTGGTTAAAACAGCGACCTGATATGTCAGGTGTTTGTTCCGCAAAAGGGTTGTATTTCCCACGTTTAGGGATGAGAGTTTGTTCGGAATAGCTTGCTCAAAGTCATGGAATTTGGTCGCAGGGAGTGATCAAGTAGGTACTAGGACAGTCCTCTCCCTTTGGTGGTGCTGTTGATTCCTTGCAAGACCTGTACCTCTGTGCTCAGATAATCCAGCATGTGCTGCATTCAGATGGGAGATTGAATGAAAGTGTGTAATACCAGTAGCTTCCTCAAATACTGCAGATTGAATGCATGACAGGAACATTCCAACTTTGTTGTCGGTATCCATTCTTCATGAAGGCGTCAGTATAGCCGGCTCCACTGAATTCTTCAAATGGAATACCTTGTTAATTATCTGCAAAATTTTGTAACCAATAATGGAGCAGTTGGAGGCTCAGAGAAGCTACATTTACTAGCTGGATTTTTAAATTGGTTTCTCTTTGGAGAGATAGGTGCAATATTTTTTGTAAGCATAGTCAAATTTTTACCCTTTCAGAAAGTTCTTGTGACGAAAGCTTGTGGGATGTGGTACTGAGGACCACTTAATTCAAAACTAAAGTGGCTAGGTGATCATATTTCAAGGCCTAAATATTTAGAATGCCTCCCCTAATCAAGACTTTTTTCCCCTTGTCAATCTACATCAGTTGCACTGTTTCGTAGCTGGAAGGTTGGTAATCCAGGCTGTCATTCAGTGAATTAGTCTGACGGGAGGTAGCGATACCCAGCCCATTCTCTTTTAGTGGCATCTCCTAAAGTTGTCTTCGTAATGTGAGCAGTAGTCATGTTCATGGAAGATTCAGGAATACCAAGTCTGATTCAGGAATACCAAGTCTTTTGCTAGGATGTTGCACTATACTGTGGTTTTATACTTTTATCTGTCAGTAACTGGTGGTGAATTTCTAGTTTCTTTTGCGTGTTTTGTCCATTTCATTGATCAGCTTGATCATTGGTGAATCACAATTGCAACTTGAAATGATAGGCTAATACTTTCAAGTAGGAAATTTGATAGTTTGATTCTTCTGGTAGGGTTACATGGAAATTGAAACTTGAATGGTTTGGTAAAAAGTAAATCTGGGACAAAATTTTACCATTAAGAACCTATATGAGATGATATCACGTGTTAATATCACTTGCTGAAAAGCGTATGTAATGAGTCAAGACTCAGGAGCATATACAAACTGCAACAAAATGTTATTAATCAAGTGCCTGTTTTGATGTAATTAACCACCATCTATTGATGAATTCTAAGGGGTAAAGGGTGAGATCTATGTTAGCAAATAAATAGAAGAAAAGGCTACAAACAGAAGTTAGGATTTAGGATTGACACACTTCTCCCCTTGCCTTTTTCTCTACTCAACTGAATTGCAATGTGAAACTGAAAATTCGTATGATGGTAGATCCTTGAGTACTACCTTTACAGTTGTTTTAGAAGTTTTCATATTATGTTTTAGGAACGAAATGATAGTATTTGTCATGATAGCTAGTGTGTGATCTGCTCATCTGCATTATGTCTCATGGAAATGTACATCACAAATTATAGGTTATTGATAAATATTGGAAGGCTGGATGGAAGATACCTATGACCTAGGAAAATATTGTTTTCATCTGCCACTTCTCTTCAAAAAGCAAACTTCTGTTTACTGCTTTTACTTTTCAACACAGAAACACACATCGCTACCTGGGATAGCAACAGTGCACAGACTCTGAGAGTAACAATTAAACAGTTGCAATTTTTATGGTGTGGGCATTTTGTTTGCATGGACATTTTTTCTCTTATTTTCTATACAAGATGCATGCAGAAGAATGAGTTAGCATTGTGTATCAGAAGATTGATGCTGTTCTATCAGCAGTTGCTAACATTTTCCTTGGATTGGATTGTGTTTATGTAGAAATAATAATCTGTTAAAGTTTCTGTCTTGTGTTATATTTGTCTACATAAATAATAAGATGCTCTAGTTTTAGTGCACAGTCTTTCACAGATTGGAGCTTCTTGCATATGCAGATTCAGTAGAAGAATGAGTTGGTGTCTTTCCGATCTCAATGCATTTCACCGCTCCACCGGAAATTCCCTCTGCCCCTACCGTACTCCAGTCTATCTGTTATAGTGCAACACAATGATAAAATGGTTGGTGAGATATAGTTGCTTAAGATGGCAACAGGGGCGGCACACATATATGCTTTTGTGGGGAATGGAGGCTTCAATACTTAGAGATAATCATACTTTAGTTCCTGTTGCATCATCTGCAAACAAATTCCCGTGTTTAGAAAAGGATAGCTAACTAGAAATTTGAGCTAATTTATCTGCAAATAGGGTGTTGTTCATTTCAGTATGCTAGTTAATTAAGATTATACCATCCTTTTGTACCATATTGTAATATCGAAGTAAATAATCAGCTTGGTCAAAGATGCTGACACATCTCATTTGAATGAACATGATTATCAACCCTAGTAGTAGTACCCTATGATGCTGCCACACGATTTGTAACTGTTTTTTAGCAAGGGCTTGACATGGTACAATTTATTATAGGTCAGACTTAAACTCTTGCTTCCAGTTTACTCTTAAGTAACCAAATCACCATCACTTTCTACATCAGCAAATAGAAAAGCATGGAAAGCACAGGACATTTTTTAGTGAAATTGCACGGAGCTATACATACATGTGGGCAGGCATCCACTGCAGTTGCAATGGAGCTTTCACAGCCCTTTTGTATGATGTTTGTCTGCGGAGTTTGGTGGCTCACAGCATATATAAAATGCAATAGAAGCGTACTGATAGCCTTGTTAACTCAGTGCTTAATCTAGTACAAGTTGCCAGCTGATAGTAAATTGATCAATGGGGAGACAGCCGTGCTGTGACAAGGAGGGGGTGAAGCGAGGGCCATGGACAGCGGAGGAGGACAAGAAGCTCATTAGCTTCATCCTGACACATGGCCGGTGCTGCTGGCGGGCAGTGCCTAAACTCGCAGGGCTGCTTCGTTGCGGCAAGAGCTGCCGTCTGCGGTGGACTAACTATCTTCGCCCTGACCTCAAGCGTGGCCTCCTCAGCACTGCCGAGGAGCAGCTTGTCATTGACCTCCATGCCAAGCTCGGAAATAGGTATACTAACTTGCATCATACATATAACACGTGCATGGATGCATATACTCCAATTTGTATGTTAATTCATCTTCTTTATTGTGCTATGGTAGAATAAGAGCTATTTGCATCAGTTCCTTGGCATGGGGTGAATTCCCCTGTTTAAGTTTTGAACTGCTGAGGAAACCGCGAAACATGTTGATGGAATACTTGGTTAAGAGTAGCTAGCTTATGTGTTGTAAGTCTACACGAAGTGTAGCGGCTCTACTTACTGTAAAATGATGCCGCAGAATTCAGAATCAACTGAATTCATGCAATTAATAGTAACACAGTCACATGCATGCATGTGGTATTGTTGGCAAGCCCCCCTGGTGCTCCACGTCTATCAACAAAGGCAAAGTTCAGTCAAAACAATGTGTAGTTTTGAGAAAGAAATAAATCCTGCAATACTAGGATCAGTTAATCAAGTTTACATAGAGTTTGTAAAAGATTTTCATGGTTATTGAGCTTATTGCAGCTTACATATTCTAACCCTATAATTGGTATCATTTTTTTACCTTTGTTTTTTGTGCTTGTCCCTAGTTTAGCACTTAGCAGTGACCTCTTTGTTGTTTCATGCTTTCAGTGCTCTTACAAATGCTGAGTTATCTCAAAAACAACAAATATAATGGCTATCTTTTTCTTAGTTGTTGTACTTTGAATTGATAGTTAATGATACACCGATGTGGATTTCATACCTGCATGTGAATTGAAGAGCACACTAGAATTGAAGGGCAATAGTAACAGCACCGCTCAAGTCATTCTCAACCTCTTCACTTGTAGCGCAAACTCCAGTTCTAAACCATGAAGACGCAATTGCGAAAACAATGGAAAACTGTAAAATTTATGCATTTGCTTCAAGTTCAGCTGGCTGAAACATGGGTGGAAAGGATTAGCTGCCCCCTTTCTGCTCATGTGCTTCGTTCTCTAGAAACAAAATATCACAACAACCAGCTAAAAAAAATCACAACCACTTTGTGTGCTCCTAATGACTTGAACCTGTGCAGATGGTCCCAGATTGCTGCCAAGTTGCCTGGGAGAACAGACAATGAGATCAAGAACCACTGGAACACGCACATCAAGAAGAAGCTTGTCAAGATGGGTGTCGACCCGGCCACACACGAGCCTCTAGCCAACTCCAAGGCAGCTCCCTCACACTCCACAGGTACAGACGAATCCGCTAAATCCAGCGACTCAAGAGAGGAGCTGAGCCTGAAGGATGACAACCATCATAGGGAGGTTCCGCTGTCCACCGATTCATCGGAGCAGTCCAGCTGGCCAGATCCAGGCAGCAACTTCGGCGACCAAGAGCTTGGCGATGGCTGGGTGAATTGGCCGTCGGAGACCGACTTGTCAGTGGACGAGCCATGGCTGGGTTTTATGAGCAACGGCAATGAGCTTGGCGATGTCGAGGGGACGTCGCCGTGGGACGGAACAACAGACTGGCTGCTGGACTACCAAGATTTTGGCATGTGCAGCTCCAACTCGGTGGACGATTCAATGTTCCGCGCCTCAAATGGATTGAACTTCTAAATGTCGGAGAAAGGCTGTCCAATTTCAAGAAATAGGGAGTAAGACAGACTGCAAGTTTGAGCGCACTGCACAGCTCCCAGTATAGAAAATAGATACAACACTTTCAAGAATAAGATTGTGAAAAGAGAGAGAGAGGCATGGGGCATATCTTGACCATAGAATAGTGATACCTTGCCCTTAAAAGTAAGGGGTTTGTATTGTTAGAAACCTAATGTTTCTCGGTACGTGAAGCTGAAGAACTAGACCCAAATGTTCGAACCATGCAAGGCATCCTATCCTATGAACAAAGTTAGGGTGTTGCAGCTTTTCTGTGCAAGCTAAGGCTGTGCTCTGAGCAGTACAACAGCGAGGTTTTATCTTGATATCTCCCTGTTGCTGTCCCTGGCAACTGTGGAGCAATTACAGAGTTCAGGACATGTTGTGTTAGAGACTCACACTCACCATCCTTGTTCCAACATCAGACTCATCACACAGGCTTGTGGACTTTGATGTGCGTAATGTTAAGCAGTTGCATTGCAGACGAAAGGAACAAGACGCCCGAGACTGTACGTGGATCAGCAAGAGCCTTCCTGGATTCTGCACGTTGGTCAGTCCAGTTGCGGCGGTTGGTCAGTCCAGTTTTCATGAGGGCAAAGGTGTGTTCTCTGTTCCGTTGCCGTCCATGTCTGTCCCTGACAGATGCAGGACCTTAAAAGGAGCCAGTGAACCAACCATCTTCCAACTCCTGACGTGTTTCTTCCAACTCCGATGACTGAAAAAAAATGAAGTGCCAGCAGAAACCAAAGCCTTGTTCGAGAGCTGACTTCCTTCCAAGCTCACCAGGTGGCTTTGTTGCGTCGTGAGCACTGTTGAGCTTCTCCACTGCACTGATGGTGATGGCAACTCCTGAGGGCTAACTTGGTGGATAGGGAGGGATTCATGGGCCCCTTACTATTTAAAATTGAATAACAAACAGATTTCTCCTTATGCTCTCTATTTCCCTGTCCACTAAACCAATCCAGAAAGATTCGAAAACCCTGTCGTGGAAAGCCTGAGTGCGAGCCTGTTTGTGTGGCGTAGTTTAGGGGTGTTTGTTTTATATGACTAAATTTTAGTACCTAAATTGCCGAACACATATTAAAATAGAGATAAAAAAATAGAGAGAATTCTTCTTTTAGTCTAGTCACTATGTTTCTGTGTTTAGCGATTTAGGTATCAAAAGAGATAAATTGAGAGACTAGAATATGTTTATGTGTTTAGCGATTTAGGTATCAAAAAAGATAAATTGAGAGACTAAAAATTAATTCGTCGAAATCAAACCCTTATTTAGCTAGGCCACCTGTTACGTGCTCAGGAGGCTTTGTGGACGTGAATATATTCTTGTTCGTGAAAATACGTGACGTTATGAGTACATTCTTCAATATATATATATATATATATATATATATATATATATATATATATATATATATATATAGGGCAGGTATAACAGGAGCCCTGGGCTTCCAATAGTTAAAGGAAGCTCAGGCCGACCACCCCTGTAAACTGGTTCAACCAGCGCGCCCAAACATGCTGTCGGGTGCGCCACCTGCCCCACGTCTGTTAGCGCAAAAAAAAGTAATGCATGCATGAGTCAAACACGATCCAATGCATGCGCATAAATTTAGGAAAGATATGTGCGACAGTTTCTGTTTTTAAAATCCTTTATTTCCTCCATAAATTTAGGATCGCTGCAACAGCCATGCAGCTAGACGCGTAAGGACCATTTTATGATATATACTGAGACTAAATATGCTACACTGTGTTAATAATTATGCAATTCGATATACTGCGTAAAAATCTGTTACCAGCTGCATGCACACGAATTTATGATAAAAAAAATGTGCAATGAAAGGTAATGAATTACACGCATAGAAACAAAAAATCGTATTTAATGTTTTATTTCCTTCATAAATATAAGGTCCCTCCAACAGCCATGCAGCTAAAACACATTAAATCTAGTTTATGACATATACTGATACAAATTATACTACATGCGTAGGTATTTATGTAATTCGTTACACTGCGTAAAAAATCTGGCATGTTGTTCACTGGTGGACGCACCTCCGGGTTGGAGCGTAATAACCTTAAGTTTTGAGCATAAAATCCCTCAATTATAAGCGTATATACTGAGCCAATGTGAGAGGTTGATAGCTCTAGTAGGTTGTTATTACGATCCTATTTTTATGGCAGATCCGAAAAATATGGCAGTCGCATGCATGCGGTTATACAGATCCTAAAATTATGGCAAAATGCATGCATGAGTCAAACACGTTCCCTTGCATGCGCGTAAATTTAGGAAAGATATGTGTGGCGGTTTCTATTTTAAATGCTTTATTTCCTCCATAATATTAGGATCGCTGCAACAGACATGCAACTAAAACTCGTAATGACCATTTTATGCTATATACTGATACTAAATATGCTACACTGTGTAGATAATTATGCAATTCGGTATACTGCGTAAAAATCTGCTACAGGCTGCATGCACACGAATTTATGATGGAAAGATTATGCAATGAAAGTAAATGAATTGCATGCATAGAAACAAAAAATCACATTTAATATTTTATTTGCTTCATAAATATAGGATCCCTCCAACAGCCATGCAACTAAACGCATTAGAACTAGTTTATGATGTATACTGAAACAAATTATACTACACGGTGTAGGTATTTATGCAATTCCTTACACTGCGTAAAAAATCTGGCATGTTGTTCACTGGTGGACGCATCTCCGGGTGGAGCGTAAAAACCTTAAGTTTTGAGCATAAAATCCCTCAATTATAAGCGTAAATACCGAGTCAATTAGAGGTTGATAGCTTTAGTAGGTTGTTATTACGATCATATTTTTATGACAGATCCGAAAAACATGGCAGCCGCATGCATGCGGTTTCTATTTTTATACAGATCCAAAAATTATGGCAAAATCGTGGGAGTTTCCATTGCATGCGCGCAAATTAAGAACAGCATAAATCAAGGAATTGTCTTTCCAATGTGCATGCAGTAAACTGATATACGAACCCTGTGTTAAAGCATAAAATCATACAGTTTTTAGCATAAATAATACATGTGGTAGGCATAAAACACAATAAACGAAAAGAAAAATGCGCCGGATCGGAGGATGTCACGCGCGATCATCGCTGCGCACATCTCGCCCCTTCCGTGACGTCGCTCGCTCGAACATCGCGCCTCATGCGTCGCCGTCGCTACTCGCACGTCGACGGGCGTCGCTTGCTCGTCGGCCTTGGAAGTGCCGCCTCCTCGGGGCTTCGGGGACGCCGCCGCTTGCCCGCACAAGGGCCTCGCTGCGGATCGAGGAACCTCCGCCACCGTGCGTCAAGGTAATGGAGTTGCGGCCACCGGCCTGGGATCCGTCGTCGCCGCACAAGGGCGCTGCCGCCGCTCGCCCTCTGGATCGGGGGCCGCCACCGTCGGCCTGGGAACCGCCGCCACCGCATGTCGAGGTCGGGGAGCCACGGCCACCGCAGCCACTGGCCGGGGTCCGCCGCGCGCGCGCTATCGGGCAACCGCCGTCGCTAATGAATCGAGATGGGGCATAAAAAATTGAACCCTAGCACTCCGGGTCCTATTTTATAGACGTCCGGATGTGGTCCGGCTCGACCGGATTGCACTCTCTGGCCTGTGCTTCCTTTAGTTATTGGAAGCCCAGGGCTCCTAATATACAATATATATATATATATATATGTATGTATGTATAGAAATTCTGACGTGGCGCAGCGCTTCAAATATACTAGGTGAGTGCCCGTGCGTTGCAACGGGAACATATAATATCATGGTAATTTATATACAAATGTGTGTTATAAAGTTACGAAAAAATGTTTTGTAATCCATTTATGATCCTAATCATACACAAATTTTGTTATTTTAATCTAGTTATTTCACCACTATATAAGTACGTGCCCGTGCGTTGCAACGACATACAAAATATTTGACAAAATGATAGCGCACAATGATTACATAGTATCGTAATGTGATACTTGTAGAAGGTAATTCAAAACCTTGGATAACTTAAGGCCAATGGACTGGACAAAGAAATAACAAGGAAGCTATAAAATTTGGAAAGTCAAAGTGCAAACATCATGCCTGGTAAAAGAATGTTTCATGTAACAATGAAAGCTACTTCATATTCTCGAAATGTATGATGTCCCAATAGACCTGGAATATAAGAGATTTGCATAGCGTCAAAATCCTAAAACATGTCCCGGCTTTGTCATCACACCAGCAATGGAAACATACCTCCCTTGCTATTTTCCTCCATAACAATGTCTGCTATTATTCACACCTTTGTCATGTCTTGCTTTGTTGGCAGCATTGTCCGCATAGTAGCACCATTGCACCGGCATCATGTAACTAACCGTAGCATCAAGCTCTTGAATCGCTCACCTCTTTCTCCTCCGATAACCCGGCAAGGAACTTAGCGTACCTAATAATAGCTTTTGGTACCTTCTCCACCATCTCGACATCTTCATTATTGACTGGTTCAAGTGAATAATTCAGACTCGTTAGTTAGAAAGTTTATCTATTAAAGTATGAACGCAAAGGGACCACAGAGATTACTATGAAGCACAAAGGGGTAAAACATATTGTGTTTTCTTTTTTCTGAATGCTCTTATATCTTGGTCATCTAGGTACAACAAACACAATATAGATAGGACGCGATAAGCATTTTGAAAAGAAAAAAGAGTCAAAACAAATTTATGTGTCACCTTCAGAAGAGTAGGGGTTTAGGGTCATAAACTGAGAGAATGAAGTCCAAACAAGTATTAGAAAGTGGCATTAAATAGAAAGTGAAAATATGGAATAGCAAGAGATTAACATCACCTTATCATCAACTTCGACATCAAATGTCTCTGCCACACTGTATAAATATATTATTATGTTATCAAATGTCATAAAACGCATTTTGGGTATGTATCTCATGCTATCAACCTCATGGCACAAGAAATATATACTGATAGAAAAATTGTTGGCAGGATATACGAACTGAGCATTGTATTTTTCAGTGTGGGAGTACCATTTACAGACAATTAGCTGAGAAATACAGTTCCAGTAATTACTTTATGGACAGAGTAAGACACACCGAGTATCTGAAAACATAATGTTGCAAGTATCCATGATATTTAGCATAAAAAGATTGGCTTCATTTCAATCAAAGCAAATAAGAAATCCTTTGCATATGAAGGATCGTTCATTATCACTCACAATACAACAGATTCTGGTTTTCCATGTAGAAGTAAATAAAGGGAAGTCAAGACAACTTCAGCTACATCACACAACCTTAGACCATCAATATGTTCCTGTATTTGTTCTGGAGTGAATAATTCAGTCATTGAAATGCCTTTTATTTTTTGCTTTCCTGATTTAGACATAGTAGCATAAGTTAGACACTAAAATACCTTTAATCATTATGGATGAAAAACATGATAAGCATGAGTTTGTAGGGTATAGTCAAAGCTTAGTGGAAGCTAAAAGCTTGGAAGGAAAAACTATGTACGTGCAGACTCAAAATTGCCATATATACAAACTGAACCTACCCACTTTCAATTTTCTAGACTTCTCATACTTCTCTCTAGCACTTTGCCTTTTCAGTGAGCTGCTTGCTACCAGGAAAACATACTTTAAATCCTTTTGGTTAATTGGATCATTCCTAAAGGGTAACCATGTAACAATATTGTCATGTTTGACTTCTTTCCAACTGTAGGCTACACGAATAATCAAACACTGCATGCATGCTACTATTTGTAAACATAGTTTGTACACAACAGATCAGGGAAATTTGTACCTTTCTCCAAGTATTGGGCACTCAGGGACTGGAGCTCCTTTTCCAATATTTATTGTGATGTCGCTTAGTAGAATGTGACGGTTCAGCTTTCCCATCTGAAATAGAGCAAGATAAGCAGCACACACAAAAAAGTTGTTAGTTTTCTTAACTAAAATGATGCTTCAAATTCTTAAACAAGAATTCAGTTTCAGCTATGCATATGCAATAATGCCAGCTAAATTAAACTTCTGCCGCAGACACCACTCCATGACATATTTGATCATGCTTCGAAAAATATAGAGTATAATATGTATGTAGTCCCATTCTAAATTCAGCTTAGGTGAAAGCAAGTATGCAGTCTGTTCACTTGTTTTAATCGCAGGATTGATGGGGGAGCCATCATCTTTCTTGAGCTGCACCCTGGCCCTCCCCGCCTGGAAAATATCCCGAGGGTACGACTTATCCAACTTCACATAGAAACAATTGGCTAATCAAATGTATAAACAAATGATACTGCCAATCTTGAACTGGGAAAATAAACGATCAAAGAAGGAATCAGAGCAAGTACCTCGATGGTGTGGAGGATCTTGAGGTGTGAACAACAGTTGTCGAAGAAGGAATGAGAGTGACCTGAAGAATGTTAGTAACATCATGACAGAAGCTAGATTAATCATGTATAGGTGAACGCCCGTGCGTTGCTACGGAGTGAACATGTTATGATAAGGTACATTGAAATTCAAAAATACTAATTGCCATTTTATGGTGAACATGTTATGATAAGGTACATTGAAATTCAAAAATACTAATTGCCATTTTATATTCTTGTTACCATCTTTTAAAAGTTAAGATTTTTTACATACGAGGCCTACAGTGCAAGCTAGTAAGAGCTACGTAGTATGGATTCAGAGCCAAAGTTGAGAACTCAGAATTCCCTGCATGAGCCAAAAGACACCAATATTTCATAACTTTCACTTCCATGCCCTTAACAATCATCACTCGCCAAAAATCTTCTACTTTAAGCAACAACACACTCATCATTCACCAACCAGCTATAATCCAACTTGTCAGTCATTTTTAGGAGTCAGGACATCAGGAGCGCTTAGCATAGAACAAAACAGAGCAGCGCAGAACAGAGGGATGAAACGACATGAAGGAAGGGAGTGTTCACCAGTGCAACACGATCGCGGTCGCAGGGGTGGTTGTAGTGGTAGCGCACCCCGTAGCCGTAGGAGCCCGTGCGGATGTAGTAAGCAAAGTCCACCTCTCTTGGCCGCTCCGTCAGCTTCGCAGACACGTCCCTGTCCCCACTAAGCTCCAGCCTCCGCATCGACTCTACGAAAAGCATCCACGACAACAGCCACCATCATCACACGTCAGGGTGAGGCAACACAACAACAACCGAATCGAAGATTCAAAATCCTAAGACTGTCTCCAGTAGAGTGTGTAAAAAGGATAGCAATGATAAAAAAGAAACGCCCCTAAAAAATCTTAACTTGCACTTAAAAGGTTAATAGTCGATTACAACTACTTTTTGAACAATAAAAATATAAGTTGAAGAGTTTGTTAAGGGAAGAGGCAACAACATATTCTTTTATCTTTATTATCCACACAAGTACTATTGTATTAAATAAATGGCAACCTGCGGCAGTATATATACATATAACGAATCACATACTGGTTCCACCTTCCACAGTTCCAGGCAACCTAATCTAAAACATTTCAATTGCTAAGGCTGAAGCTTACATGCATAAGTGTAAAATTACAGAATAAAAAACAAAATGCTATAATGTCTGAGAGTGAAGAGCACATAGATAATTGATTATTTTACACAGGACTACCTCTGGTTAATAAGTGTCTAGGACCTAGAATTCTTCAGTCTGGGAAATTATAGCTTGCCACAGAACAGGGGTAAGCTTCAATCAGCTTCTTCAGCTCAATAAGCATTATTACTCTTGCATATTTTGTATCACCATACTTAACTGCTCATTTTCCCTAATAACAAGGAAAACCCAGAAATCACTCATTGAACAATCTAGAAACAACTAATCCAATTTGCTTGGGCAGTCATAAATAAATGATGGAACATCATTATAAAATGTTGTATCATGAAGTGACTGTTACACAATTTTCGTAGTCCAAGCATAAGTAAAGCTCATCACTCACTTCATTATATAAACTTCCTGTGCAAATTCATGTAGCATATCAACACTAACCCGCTCAGGCTCAAGTACTTTGATACCTACATCTTGATTGTAGCACGTCCCATGGTATCTGATGGCACATCAAAAAGTCGGTTACATATAAATAAGAGTTACCTCTAGGCCATATGCTACCAAATACTAATGGAGATTCGGTCATACCTCTGGGGAAAATGTCTTGCATCCTCTAAAGGTGAACCCATAACCATTGCCTGCAGTGTCTCTGCCACCTAGAATTTAAATAAAACTATTAGCCAATTTGTCAGAAATCTATTTACCCTAGCTACAGAATTCAGTGTAAATATTACAAAGGTAAAAATAAAATTGTTTCAATATGCTTCAAATAAGGATCATTGCAAAGCTCTAATGCTAATGTTTTGGAAGTAAGGGATTTAGATTTATTTTTTGGTACATTAGACTTGTCCACTTCAATTTGTTTGAGAGCATTAATAGAAAAACTAACTATAGAGCTATCGTATCTCAACTTAAAACCTATGTTGCCGAGCCTATCTGAACATGCAGCATCAGATAGAGAATTTATGTTAGGGAGGGCATTTGAATTTGGTGTACCAAAGGTTTACTGAGGAGTTGGTGAGGGCAAGTTTGTCTTGTTCTTTAAGACAACCACCTTCACCATGTCAATATGTCCATCTATATTCCTAGCAGCAGCCATTTTCATAGCCTTGATAGTATATCCTCATCTGCAACTGATATGCCATACAAAGTGGGGGTATTAATGCGTGGACTTCTTCTAATTTCAGAAATATGAGCCTCACTGGAATGGAGAAAGGGAAGACCTGCTACTGTTTTCGTGACAAGCCTATTCGCGTGGTCACTAAAGATCTGGTCTAGTCCTCCTCTAAAACAATTTTCCTATTGAGTGGTAACTAAATCAGGACAACAAACACAATTTCCTTGTGAGAAGAATGTAGTATCAGCAGATAATTACCGAATTTCTATATTTATGTAGAGACAATTACGACTTAATTGTCAAGATATTAACAACTACAAACAACAAAGAAGATCATCAGATAAGCAAGTCGTATCAACCGTTAGCATGTAAGAATAACAAAAAGGTTGTTCATTGACAAAGATATATAACTCATGCTGATTTATGTTTGAGATGTTTTGGTAGTGAAGCCTACAACCAGCTTCATTATAGGACCTCATTCTGACAATGTAGTTGGATTTAAGTATATGATTCATGACATTTGATTCCTGACAAACTGGATATATCTTATTTAAGTATCTGCTCAATCATGTGTTTATACGAAAATACTCTGCAATAATATTGCTCAGTGTCTCAGTCAGCACAATTAACAGTACATAATACCATCACAATGTTAACAATTAAATGGTGTCCCAGGGGATAATATATAAGCCGACTCTCTATGGCATATCAGTTGTGCCAACAAAAGAGGAAGGAGAGTGTTAGAGTAACTAACCAATCTCCTCACACTATTCCTTCATCAAGAACTGAGTCCTTCCACTTTGCCTTATGCTTAACTGGGCCAGTCTTATTCAAATAGAAACGGTGGAAAACAATATCTTCAGGATGCACTTCATTTTCTGACAATTCTAGAAGCTCTCCTCCAATAATATGATGATTCAGGTTAAGCTGAAGACAAAGGCATGGGTCAGAAAGGTATAAAAATGTGTTTGATAGTATTTAGTATTTAAGACAATCTAAACACATTTATTCAAATTTTGACACAAATATTTTAAGTCTAAGTTTTGAGCATATCTTCTCAAGAGCATCTAGTGTGATTGGAGGGAAGAGTAATCAGGTCATCTACAAATCCAGATATAGGAAAACGACTCACAGAGTCAAGGGAATCCAAGTAAAAAGAGCCAACCTTTTTAGCTGGGGCAATTTGTGATCCACCGTGCCATCTTCCTTCAGCTATGCGGCTCCCTTTTGGTTTATTTTCCATGAATTTGTCAAGGAGAGCATGAAGTGATAGGTCTGTCAGTGGATCACCACCATAAACAAATGCAAGGAAACACTGGATATGATCACAAGTAAAGAGTCTCACAAACAGTTCATATATATGTTAACCACCATAATCAATGACTGATTCGTTTCTAAAAAATGATGGCAAAAAATATTAAGTAAATAACAACTTTGGTGCTCTACATAGAAGTGCCCATACAGACAGACGAACTTGAACTGGACAGAGCATGAGAAGGGTGTATTTGTGACAATGTAATATTTAGTAACCTCATCCAACAGCAACTGATCAGCTTCACCTTCTAGACCCAAACTGATACTTGAGTTCACCACTCAACGTGTAATATGCCAAAATATCCACCTCCTGCACACTATCAAAACTGACAGTTGTTTCCATGATTGAATCATATAAACACATGATTGATCAAAATGATAAGAAGAAAATAGACCTCTTCCACATTTCTTTCAGAAGTCTTACCACCAGGCACCAAAGCTTCAGAGTCTTTGACTCTTTGTTGTTACTACTACAAGTAGCATGTAATAAGCACATTAGTAGATATCAGTAACAACAGTACTGCAGCATTTTGACCACAGCGGTTTAATTCGTCTCCTGGAATTCTAAGGTATTAACCAATTGCAGATTTACATGTATAGTACTACCGATTACAATGCGGCCTAAACAACATAATGGAGCGACGTTGGTATAATAAGTGCGTGCAATTCTGGGATTGATAGGCACCTTAGCATCGCAGAAGTTGATGAAGACCTTGTCAGTGCCCTCCTGGAGAACGAAGCGGGCGATAGCCGTCTTGCGACGGCCCGTGGCGGTGATCCGCTGCGCCGTGAACCCGCCCGGCAGCCGCTGCTTCACATACTTTCATAGCACGATTCCCGAAAGGGCATCCTCCTCCGCCTCCTCCTCGACAGCCATCACCTCCTCCGTGGGCAGGCTCGCCTCGAAGGATTCGGCGGCTTCGCCTGCGGAGGCACGGAGCGCAAGGCTAACAACGCGGTGGTAGGTGGAGCGCAGGCGCAGGAGCGAGGCCGGGTGAGGCTTGGGTGTGGAGGTCGATGGGAGGGAGAGGTGGGAGAGGGCGGCGGCGAGGGAGGAGATGGAGAGCGCCATGCTTCAGATGGGGGGACGCGGGCACCAATGCTGGAATCGCGGGGGGAGGGTAGAGGATGGGGAAGGGGCCTCATAACACGCGTGGGAGAGGGGCAGGGGCACGGGACGGGGGCTCGGGCGGGGGCATGGTCACGCCCTTGTTGCCCTTCTTCTTGAGGGACTCGAGCGCGACGAACAACTTGTGGCAGGGGAAGGGGCCGCAAGGGCATCCTCCTCCGCCTCCTCCTCGACAGCCATCACCTCCTCTGCTCCTCCCTTGCGAGACAACGGGCCCTTGCGCGGAGACGACGGGGGCAGGAGAAGGGGCGCCCTTGCGAGACGATGGACCCTTGCGCGGACCCCAGATCCCCGGATCCAAGGATGGCGCGGAAACGACGGACCCTTGCGCGGATCCCCGGATCCAAGGATGGCGACGCGAACCCCGGATCCAAGGATGACACTATCCATGTGCCTGAACATTGACTTGTGGTTTCAGTTGGATTTCAACTCTAGCCTACCCTAACTTGCTTATGTCTAAAAGGCTATGTTGTTGTTGTAGATCAATAGAGCCTATGTTTTGGCATACTTCCAACAGCATGGACCAGAGCTTGTGGACAGTGAAGCACATCACAACCATTCATGACTGGTGAACCGAATATTTAGTTCTTAGGCATTTTTTACCAAGAAACTGATCCTAGCTCAGTTGATGGGTGGTGTGGATGTCATGGTTCTTAAGGCGGTATGGCGAGACAAGAAATTGGCCATCGCCTGGATGCCTAGGCGAGGTAGGCGAGCAAGGTGCCTCGGATTGCTTGAGAGCCTGGACGCCTAGGTGACGCCTTTAAAAACTGATGGATGTACACCCCCACCAACCAGGTTCAAGTTTTTTTATCTCGAACCTGGGTGCGTATTTCTTATTATCTACAATGCCGCCTAGTTCCTACTTGGCTGGTCAAGTTTTTCCTTAGGCAATTTCAGCAACAAAGTAAGATTTCAAGTCAACAATAGCTTTATCTAGAAAATGAATGCCCTTTAATAGTTACATACATAGTACATACCTGGTAGGACCAAGGGGCAAGTATTTAGCCCTTGGAACAAAACAGAATAAGGAAACAAAATCAAGAAGCCTCTCATGGGTTTCATAAAGTTTCTTGAGTTCCTCATCACTCCATTCCTGTTTGTTGTTATCATGCTGGCGAATATCTCTGCAAAAATAAGAGAGAAAAAGAACAAAAAATGAGGCCACGTCAAGACATTTTATAGAGCAGCCATGAGGGATTTTAGTGTCAAATATACCTGACAGGGTCATCTTGGCCTCTATACATTTCATCAAGGACCTTAAGCATTGGGCTTATTAAAGATCCAAGACCAGTACCACTGGCACCTTGATTTTCCCCATTACTTAGCTGTAATTCTGAAAAGTTTGACTGCACACCTCCAAGAGCCAAAGCATGAAGAAATTCATATATCTGCAGTCTATAAGGTTCACCAGACCTTATTGCAATGGTAGTTAGGGCTTGTATAGCAGCAATGCGGATCTACAAGTTTAACAGTACAATAAAGAGAGAAAAAATAGAAAGGCATCAAATAAAATGACATACTATATCACTCCCAATCGTCAAGTTTTTCTAAACAATATAGAAAATAAATTGTCCTTTGCAAACGGGCCTACCTCCTAGCTTCCACTAAATGCACACCTTTGAAGCCTTGTCAGAGCGCTAGCAAGTGTAGGATTACGGGAACTTGCAGCAGCAACCATTTTATCAGCATCTAGCATCATTAATGCAGTACCGGGTGGTGTTGCAGACTCCCAGGCATACTCAGATGCAGCATAATTAGCATTTTCTCCTAGAAACCAAACCTGATAGTTGACGGGCCAAACATCAGTCTGTTGTTTCAAAGTCAAAGCTCAGTGAACAAATTAATCAAGCAGAAATTTTGTTCTTACAGCAGCTTGAACTAATCTTTGGAGTGCCATTGCAGATTTTGGATCAGAGGCAGATACCATATCAACAGAAGTGAGTCTAGACATTGAACCAGGCTGAGGTGGTGGCAGATCAAGAACTATAGTTACAGCTTCCAAGGTTGTATGTTTCCCATCTGGTCCTGCTCCTACGACGGGGCGAGGGGGAGTTTGGACCCGCCGCACACCACAAACCATGCGCTGCCGGGCCATCGCCTCCACGACCGGCCGCCTCGGCCGGATGCCCTGCTTCATCGACCAGCTAGTCGTTGGACGGATCTCCCGTGTCAAGGTCCCGCGCGGAGGATGGGGCTGCGCTAGCACTATCCATGGGAACAGTCATCATCCATCAACAGCACACGAGTTTCAGCACCTGCAGCCAAATTACGAGCCCATGAGTCACCGGCAGAAAGCAAACATCGCGCCAGAAAAGTACCAATCCAATCTCGAAAGCGAGTATCCGAGTCCCGACCCGAGCAAACGAAACCCTAATCCCCCTCCTAAACGCGTAGAAGAATGAATCTACGCTCCCGACTACAATCCCCGTCGATCAGCAACAAATCTGCGGATCTCCTCAAATCTCGGTCAACTCGAGGCGGGTGACCGTGAAATCTCGGCTCAAAATCCAAGGTTCCGCACCGGGAAAACTCGCGATCGGGTCGACGAGGAGGAAGAATCCAAGGAAATCGTGAGTTCTAGGGAGGAATTCGTACCTGCACGTTGCTTGCTATCGCGACGCGAGCGAGCGGGGAGGGGAATTTGGGGGCAGATGGCAGAGCGAGGGAAAGAGGAGGAGGAGGAGGCGATTTCCTTGTTTGTTTGTCGTCGTCGCCGTGTTGGGATTGGACACCCTCGCCGTCGCTGGAGTGGAGGCGGCAGGCGCCGTAGCCTAGGGTGTAGAAGGCATGCACCGTAGGATGGGCTGCAGAATGGGCCGCACCATCGTTGGGCCGCATACACCGCTCGAACACAGGCACTGCTATGGTATTATTTGATTAGTGCCATACCGGCCACCCAGAGCATCGAAACATGACTTATAAGCGTTGGTGTGTGCTGTTTGTTGCTCAGATGTGTTGGTGTGTGCTGTTTGTTGCTTAGACTAACGTCGCTGGTTGCAAGAATTTTTTGACGCGGGGCTGTACGACCGGAGGCAGAACCGGTCAGAGGCAGAACGACAGAACGGTCAGAGGCAGACTACTATTGTTTACTTAATAAGTAGTAGAGATTTCTGGATGACTCAAGTGACGAGTGGAAACTAAACTCCTTCCTTTCATCCCTCTTATCCACCGATTAATTAATTATACTAAATCCGATTAAAACGATTGAGTTTTAAGAGCAGCTCCTTAAAAACTTTGCTCTTAAAAACATCCTTACTTCAACAGCTCCTTTTATTTTTATTATTTTAAAAACTGTCTACGGAGGTGGTGGAGCTGCCTCCTACGGAACGGACGGGAGCAGTGGCGGAGCTAGCCAATAATGGAAGCAGAGGCGGATCAAAGGGGTAAAGAGGACCATGGTCACCTTAATTTTGTACACCTTTTTATACCTAATGATTATTTAGTGTTAAGTGTATAAAAAAAATCAAAGTGTTAGATAGTATAAAGTCTTGTTCTAAATCTCTAAAACTAATAGCTAGTTGTTAAAATTAGACGAGAGGTTTAGAATAGATTAAATAATTGTTAGCTATACCCCTCAAATAAGTATTAGTTGTTAGATGCCCTAACCTAGCTAAAACCAGTTAACATTTAGCTCTAGAGGTTTAGAACATGGCCTAAAACAACCATGTTATGAGCCTGCTCGTCGGATCCTCTCGGTCCCGTCTTTGCATCTACCAGTCTGACTCTAATCTTCCCGACACCACCTAAACCAGTCTGCTTGCTGCCCCGTTTTCGTCGCCGACCCATTCCTGATGCGATACCACCCGACTTCGCCCCTTCGTGGCACCTCCGTCCCTTGTCCTGTTTTTATCGTGACGTCGATCCACTCGAAAAGTTAGATCTTGCTCGTCGCAACGATATGACTTGTCCTCTGCGGTCGATGGACTTGACGAACTAGAAAATCATGACTCTCGTGTGGTCTTTTTGACCCCTGGCACCTCCTCCGCCGGCAGCGTCGGCGGGTCGGCGGGCACGTGGAGTTGGAGAGCAACCAGGTGCCGATGCAGCCAATGTGGAACGAGCAGCCGCAGCCCGTCCTTGCCGGCGAACTCGCACAGGCAGACCCGGTCCCATGCAACGCGGACACCTCCCCGCCGCGCCTGAGCAAGAGTTACAGTAGGCCGGAGACGAACAGCACCACGACATTAGAGATGAAGTCATTCATTCCGGCGAAACCCATAGGAGCATCAATTTTTTTTTTCAGATAAAAGGGATCCCTCCTTTATTCCGGCTTCTACACGAGTTCTGCCCTTGGTGATTCAAAACGAAGCCTGAGGCTTCTGAGCCAATGGCTCATCAAACAAAAGCTGTCCAAAGTGCGTGCCAACAAGTATGAGCAAGAAAGATACGGCTGGCGTCGGGTCGCTATCCTAGGGGCTGTGGGTGTGGCTGGTGCTGGTTCCTCCACGAGTTCGGGGGCCGGCAGATGGAGTCAAGGCGGTGGGTGATGCAATGCGTACTCAAGTTCAGCGGTGGCGTCTGGGAATCCCCCATCCCCGCGAGTCTTGTGACGGCGAGGCACCCCGCACCCCGCATTGACGAAAACGAGTTAGGGTTATATAGGTAAATACTTATTTTACTTATGAGGGGTCTCACATCTCTATATAAGAAATATGTACAAACTCTCATAATACAGAGATTAGAAAGAGGCCAGATGTCCAACCCTATATCATGTGTCTCGTGTGTTTCCTCTATCGTGTTTATGGGAAAAGAGACGGGCCATCTACATCTTCTGGCGTCTCTACTGCTGACGGGAGGGAAGAGAGTGAATCTGGTGATCCGTGGTAATGTAGTTCTCAACACGTTATCAACACGCTCTACTTCGACGTTGCTGCGAGATCAGATCTGCATCAACTTACCGTCAATCCGGCAGGTCTCCGGCCTAGCCGAACTCTCTTACGCGAGAGGCTTCGATTCCCCTCTACACAATCGAACGGTATGATTTTTATCTACTATCCATTCATGGGATCTCGCCTAGACAAACACTCTGTCTCCTCGGCTCCTCACTCTCCTGCTTGTCCCGTTGGAGATCTCGCCGTCGCTCCACCATCTCCAGTAGGGATCGACTCGGACTCCACGCATCGCTGGAGGTCACGCCCGCGCTGTGCTCGAAGCGTCTGCGTCGGGCCACTCGTGGCCGGGGTGGGCGGTGAGTTGGCCCGCGTCCTAGCGTGTGGAGATGTGGCCAGATCTGGTTTTTCTAGGAGAAAACAATGGGGCACTTCCTTTGGCCGCTGGGTGCTCACGCATGCCATGAGAGGCTGCGCCGTTTGGACCGCTTTGAGTAGATGAGCCATACAAAAAAAAAGAGCCCGGTCAAATGGATAGCTAAAAGCAAGGAGCAGTTGTGAGCTTGCATGTAGTTAATAAAGAAACCAAACTTGCATGGCTTGCATGGCAAATGCGCATGCAACTCTAGAGCCTCCACCGTACTCTTGGTCCTTGCACACATATGTGTGATCTCGTGCATGCAAAAAATGGTGAACTGGTCTTGCAAACTCGGTAGACCCCTTCTCGCGTGCTCGCGTAGCAGCCGGGCAGGAACTGGTCTTGCATAGATCGCACGGGATGCCAAGTGGTGGGGCCCACTCGTGGAACCCACTCGAGGCAAGGGAGGTCAAGTCGTACGTGCTTCTCTTCGAGACGCTGGTTAGTCATACTATAATACCCCAGATGGACTGTTTTATATTTATATATACACAGTTTTCTTTTTATAAATTCTTGTGGAATTAATAAACTTTCGTAGAATTTTGATTTGTATACATATTTCATATTGTTTATTCTATTTATTTTTATTGTAAATAATAAATAGAATAAAGCATGTTTTATATAATCTTCTCTACCTTAATTAATTATTTCCCACAGTATATAATTATTAGAAAATGTATGATTGAATATGAGAAAATATCTTTTACACCTATGTGTTATGTTCATTATGTTGTTTATTTTTCTACTTTTATTTTCTGTAGTAAATAATTAGTAGAAAAATATTAAAATGCATGTGAAGACCATGTTGCGCATTTTTATACGCTCTAAATATTTATGATGTGTTGAGCTTTCGGGCTCACATTGAGCGATTAAATTGTATAGTGGGTACTCAGACATGTCAATCAGGCTCCATTATGAATCAACTGAGTTATGACATTGGCTATGCATTGGCTGCACTCTAGCAACACGACGCAGTATTTGTGTCGTACGAACTTGGCTACGTCATATGATTGCTATGTAGCACTCTCGTTTATTTGGACAGCTCCCGTTGAGTCGAACCGCCATCACTGAGTCGCGTATTTTTCGCATGCCCTGTAGGCACTGTTTGTCTACCGTGATCATTGAGCCACAATTGCGCTTGTTGCACACGTTGCGTGGACTTATCGTGTACCCTGATTACCGAGCCATAATTGTGTCTGTTGCGCTTATTATGAAGGCTTGTTGTGTTGTCGTAGCCCTGATGGTCGCACACGCGTTGACGTCAGATACACTAGAGCTTGTACTCGCGTGGATTGTGGTGGGTTGTTCAAGCCCCTGAAGTCACATCATAACGCAACCTTCGTAAACAATTTTGTTTGGCTCTATATTTTACTTGACTTTGTGTGGCATTATATATTCATATATCGCCAAGTGGCCATAACAATTATATCAAGATTTATAGTGCTTAGAAATCTGGGAAATTAAATTGAAATACAATGAAACACAAATAAGTTAATTTCCTGCTCTCTCTCTCCTCATGCATAGAGTTTTACTCAAAGTAACCCGAAGACATAATATAATGCATGAACGCCTTTTTGGCATAGAAGACATCACAACTTGGGATTATGTTAGTAGGCAAAGAGACCTTACCAGATGAATAAAGGCTGAAAATCTCAGTCATACATTGCTCAACCAGATGTTAGCACATTGCTATTTGTCGTTGAATGCCATGAAGCGAACTCTGAGATAAAAAGGACATGTAACCCCTAGCAACACGAAGTTGCGTGCACAGATTATTCTTAGAATTGCTTTTCACTATGTTGGTGTGAAAAACCATTGTGTGTTCCCGTCGAACCACTTTGTTGTCCTATCTAGGACCTATATGCTTGTGTTGCATATATCTCTTAGAATTATAAATATTCATAGTCATTGAATTGACTTGATATAGTCCTTTGATGAGTATGGTATACATTGCAAGCCAACTGGTAAAGGTCAGTCATGATTGGATATATATCTAGGGTTTATGTAGTAGAACTACATTGGATTCCACCCTTTGACATGCTTATTGTACTCTATCTCTGATCTACTAGAAGTAAGAAGAGTAGAAAAATAGTCATAAAATTCCACATCACCACAGAGCTTGAAGCTAAATTAGACATTAATATGTTCTTGGTCCTCGGAGCCAGAAGAGCCATATGTTTTGACCACTAGAATACTAGTGATGATAATTTGTGATAGAAATATGAAGATCTTGTAGCGACCTGTTGTATCCTCTCTACTCCTGATGATTTCTTCGTATGAGAGCAGTACTATCTGTTGTTGAAGACGGATCCTAGGTGGATACCAGTCTTGTTTCGTTCTTGCCAAGCAGTTATCATCATTTGTTTCATGAAAAGCTAGTTATATGGTGATTTTTCCCAGATAAAAATGAATTCTTGGCCTTGTCTGTTCTATTCCAAAGCTTCTCTTTTTGCCGAACAACATAGAGATCGAAATAATGCTTTATAGAACAAATTGGTATATAGTATGAGGAGAAATGTTTGCCATGCTGGCAGCATCACAAATTATTAACTATTGTTATAAATTCTCTCTCAAAACTATAATACCTAAAAATGATGCACAAATTGATACCCAATTTCAGAATAGTATGGGTAATTGGGTAAACCATTGGCAGTGATAAAAACGAGCTGGACTATACATCTACGCATATAAAAATATTTGCTTGGCAGCATTGGCCTGATGTCGTGCACTTGACTACCATTATCTACACACATATTTTCCTATGTGCTTAAAAGCACAATGCAACCAGTGAATGTCTTTGTGAGCGTTAGACCCTGACGGTCATTTTACTTGTTGATTTGAAGTCAACTAATGGCTCCAAACGATGAATGGTATTCATGAGCCCCTGAAGGACCCTTATGGATAAAATAGTGTTGTGCATGTTAGTCTAAATCTTAATGATTGACTGTGTATTTGGTAATAATAACAATAAGTTTGCAGAATTGTAACCACGAAGCAACTTGTTGTTGCGTGTCTTGCTAGATGTTGAGACTAACCCTTCATGTTGAAGGAAAATATGTAGTATCCATGCCACTACATTAATCTAAGTCCAAAGCTCGCTGTATAGAACCCCGATCTGTAATGTGCGTAAGATTTCCCAAATAAATCACCACAATAGCATACATTGGCCACAACTGGATGATTATGGTTGGGGATTTTATCTGTATGCTTTTAGAACATCTCGGTATTAGGTGGAGGAATGCCCGTATAATATAATGCCTCAATATTCTATTAAACGCACAAAAGCCAAACTGAACCTGTCGTTTAGTGTGTACTCTTGTGTATATGAAGTTTGCCAGAAATCGTTGAGGATTAACCATATTGGTTTGAATGCTTTTACCTGATGTAGATGTGGATATACCCGGGATTAATATCATATCCAAATTTGACTTATTGGCATTTGATCTATTCCGCGGGGACGCCTGCGAATATGATCCATCAGCCTTAGTCAAAGCATATGTTCTGAATGCAGATTCATGTGGTCTGTGATAACTCTCCTCTGATTAATTCACCCGGATGGTGATTTGTCTCACTGAGAGGTTCATCTTGATGATGAAATTTCTATCAATGCACAATATCATTATGCTAGGAATACGAAACAATGAATCTTTTGTTTTTGGGAAATAACAAATATCATTATTAAATGTGGGAGACAAATGTGTCGACACCTATCTTGCTTCTATAGATTACAAAGGGATCTAAAACAAAGTCCTAGGCATGAGTGCTTGAAGCTCTCTTATCGGGTCATTGATAAATGCAATCTCAATAATCGCAAAATGAAAGTCACGAGCTTGAAGTTTGGACATTTATGGACACTATTGAAATAATGTGTGGTGAATGCGATGGTTCAAGTGGTCTTGTAAGAGACCCATCCCACACGTGTGTTGAATAAACACTGTTTCACTATGTAATATATCTAGCATATGGCATTAATTAAAATGTGCAGTTAATAGGATTCTGAAGATCCGCATGAGATCCTACGAGGACTCATATCTTTGAATTATAAATATGCAACATATAAATCTCGTACTAGATAATACATTCCTGATGAATGATCACTCTCCTATGTAGAGAGAATATCTTCTAGATGAGATTATAGTTCCTTGATGGAACCTTTCCAGAAGAAATAAAGTCTGTGTTAAACACCAAAGTTTGATAATCCCTATAAAGGCATAAAGACCCATACAGACCTGAAAAGGAATAAGATGAGGTACCAAAGGACTTGAAGTTTACCGAATAAACACATGTGCATTCCACGATCTTTATCATGGTATTTTCCACTAGATGTGGAATTACGGTATCCTCTAAAGCTGAGAGCACCTAGAGGGGGGGGGGTGAATAGGTGATCCTGTGAAACTTAAAACTTAAGCCACAAAACTTGGTTAATCGTTAGCACAATAATTGCCAAGTGGCTAGAGAGGAATCTCAACAAAACACAATAACCACAAGAAATCAATCACAGAGATGGCACGGTGGTTATCCCGTGGTTCGGCCAAGACCAACGCTTGCCTACTCCACGTGTGGCGTCCCAACGGACGAGGGTTGCAATCAACCCCTCTCAAGCGGTCCAAAGACCCACTTGAATACCACGTGTTTTGCTTACTTTTTCTCAATCCCGTTTGCGAGGAATCTCCACAACTTGGAGCCTCTCGCCTTTACACTTGAAATTCACAAGAAACACAGAGATGGGAGGGATTAGCAACGCACACAAGACACGAGAATCAGAGAATCAATACGCACACAAGTCGCAACAAGAGCTCGCAACACAACCCAATGAGTTCACAACTCCACTAGAGCTCTATATGCTATCACTATGAAACGAATGCGCAAAATCGATGTCTTGGTGCTTAGGAATGTTGTAGGAATGCTTGGTGTTCTCCTCCATGCGCCTAGGGGTCCCTTTTATAGCCCCAAGGCAGCTAGGAGCCGTTGAGAGCATCTTAGGAAGGCTGATCTTGCCTTCTGTCGACTGGCGCACCGGACATGTCCGGTGCACCACCGGACACTGTCCCGTGCCCGATTCCTTTCCTTAAATGGCAAAGCCGACCGTTGGCGCCTGAGAGCCGTTGGCGCACCGGACACTGTCCAGTGCACACCGGACAGTCCGGTGCCCTCTTCTAGCCGTTGGCTTGGCCACGTGTCCCGCGCAGATCGCGCGGCCGACCGTTGGCCCGGCCGACCGTTGGCTCACCGGACAGTCCGGTGCACCACCGGACAGTCCGGTGAATTTTAGCCGTACGTCGCCGGTGAATTCCCGAGAGCGGCCAGTTCACCTGTGCTAGCCTGGCGCACCGGACACTGTCCAGTGCACCACCGGACACTGTCCGGTGCACCACCGGACAGTCCGGTGCTCCCAGACTGAGCAAAGTCTTAGCTGCTCGAGCCAAGACAATTCCATTTGTTCTTTTCCTGTTTCCAGCACTTAGACACAATACATTAGTCTCTAAAACAATGTACTAAGTCTGAGAAACATACCTTTACACTTGATTTGTATTTTGTCCACCATTTTACACTTAGGCACATATGTTTGACACTAAATCACCAAAACACTTAGAAATGGCCCAAGGGCACATTTCCCTTTCAATCTCCCCCTTTTTGGTGATTTATGCCAACACAATATAAAGCAAGTGAAACAAATACAAAAACACTTCAAATAAGAACTCAAATTGTTTTGATTCAAATTTGACATATATGGATCACCCTTTGCCACCACTTGATTTGTTTTTGCAAATCAAACTCAAATTCCTATCTCTAAGTCAAATCCACTTGTAGAGATAAAAAGAGAAGTATTCCAAAGAAATTTGATCACAGATTTCAAAAACTCCCCCTTTTTCCCATAATCCACATTCTCCCCACAAGAAGCCAACTTTTGACTAGAGAGACAGCAAAAGATTTTGACACACCAAAAAACTCTATTTTAACTCTTTTCAAAATATCTCAAGTGGTAGCTGATCCATTTATTACTTTGGCCTTTATTTTCTCCCCCTTTGGCATCAAGCACCAAAACGGGATCAATCTTGGCCCTTTTAACCCCATTGCCTTACCAAATCTTCAAATAAGAGTCCAACGGCAATAAGAGTTCACAAGATGAACTTGGAAGTAATTACCCCTCATCGGAGTGCAGTGGAAGTCTTTGATGGTCCAAGTCCACCTTTCCCTTTCAATCCACCTTTGAGGCTAAAACAAGGAAACTCAAGCACACGGTTAGTCTCAAAGGGTCAAGTTGTAGCACAGCTCCCCCTAAATATGTGCATCACTTTGCAACGGACTTGTGAGGTCCGGGGAGTGAATGTACAACTTGAGCACCAAAAATAAGCAACAATTGCAGAAAGAACATGATCAAAGGCATAAACACATGTATGCTATAATTCAATCCAAGTTCCGCGAATCTAGGACATTTAGCTCACTACGCAGCCTGCAAAAGGTCTTTTCATCTAAAGGCTTAGTGAAGATATCGGCTAGCTGGTTCTCGGTGCTAACATGAAACACTTCGATATCTCCCTTTTGCTGGTGGTCTCTCAAAAAGTGATGCCGGATGTCAATGTGCTTTGTGCGGCTGTGCTCAACAGGATTTTCCGCTATGCGGATAGCACTCTCATTGTCACATAGGAGTGGGACTTTGCTCAGATTGTAGCCAAAGTCCCTGAGGGTTTGCCTCATCCAAAGTAGTTGCGCGCAACACTGTCCTGCGGCAACGTACTCGGCCTCAGCGGTGGATAGGGCAACAGAGGTTTGTTTCTTAGAATTCCACGACACCAGGGACCTTCCTAAGAATTGGCACGTCCCCGATGTACTCTTCCTATCGACTTTACATCCAGCATAGTCGGAATCTGAGTATCCAATCAAGTCAAAGTTAGACCCCTTTGGATACCAGATCCCGAAGCAAGGCGTAGCGACTAAATATCGAAGAATTCGCTTCACAGCCACTAAGTGACACTCCTTAGGATCGGATTGAAATCTAGCACACATGCATACGCTAAGCATAATATCCGGTCTACTAGCACATAAATAAAGCAAAGAACCTATCATGGACCGGTATGATTTTTGATCAACGGACTTACCTCCTTTGTTGAGGTCGGTGTGTCCGTCAGTTCCCATCGGCGTCTTTGCGGGCTTGGCGTCCTTCATCCCAAACTGCTTTAGTAAATCTTGCGTGTACTTCGTTTGAGAGATGAAGGTGCCGTCCTTGAGTTGCTTCACTTGGAACCCAAGGAAGTAGTTCAATTCGCCCATCATCGACATCTCGAATTTCTGCGTCATCACCCTGCTAAACTCTTCACAAGACTTTTTGTTAGTAGAACCAAATATTATGTCATCGACATAAATTTGGCACACAAAAAGATCACCATTGCAAGTCTTAGTAAACAGAGTTGGATCAGCTTTCCCAACCTTGAAAGAATTAGCAATTAAGAAGTCTCTAAGGCATTCATACCATGCTCTTGGGGCTTGCTTAAGTCCATAGAGCGCCTTAGAGAGCTTACACACATGGTCGGGGTACCGTTCATCCTCGAAGCCAGGGGGTTGCTCTACGTACACCTCCTCCTTGATCGGCCCGTTGAGGAAAGCGCTCTTCACATCCATTTGGTACAACCTGAAAGAATGGTGAGCGACATATGCTAGCAGAATACAAATTGATTCTAGCCTAGCCACAGGAGCGAAAGTCTCCTCAAAGTCCAAACCTGCGACTTGGGCATAACCTTTTGCCACAAGTCGAGCCTTGTTCCTCGTCACCACCCCGTGCTCGTCCTGTTTGTTGTGGAACACCCACTTGGTTCCCACAACGTTTTGCTTGGGACGAGGCACCAGTGTCCAAACTTCATTGCGCTTGAAGTTGTTGAGTTCCTCCTGCATGGCCAACACCCAGTCCGGATCTAGCAAGGCCTCTTCTACCCTGAAAGGCTCAATAGAAGAGACAAAAGAGTAATGCTCACAAAAATTAACTAATCGAGACCGAGTAGTTACTCCCTTGCTAATATCACCCAAAATTTGGTCGACGGGATGATCCCTTTGGACCGTCGCTCGAACTTGGGTTGGAGGTGCCTTAGGTGCTTCTTCCTCTTCAACTTGAACATCCTGTGCTCCCCCTTGATCATGCGCCTCCACTTGAGGTACCTGTTCGTCATCTTGGGTTGGGGAAAGCACCATAGTTGAGGAAGAGGGTTGATCTTGCTCATTTTGTTCCTGTGGTCGCACATCACCGATCGCCATGGTTCGAATTGCGGCCGTCGGAACATCTTCTTCATCTACATCATCAAGATCAACAACTTGCTCTCTTGGAGAGCTATTAGTCTCGTCAAATACAACGTCGCTAGAGACTTCAACCAATCCTGATGATTTGTTGAAGACCCTATACGCCTTTGTATTTGAGTCATAACCTAGTAAAAACCCTTCTACAGCTTTGGGAGCAAATTTGAAATTTCTACCCTTCTTCACTAGAATGTAGCATTTGCTCCCAAAAACTCGAAAATACGAAACATTGGGTTTGTTACCGGTTAGCAGCTCGTATAAAGTCTTCTTGAGGAGGCGGTGAAGATAGACCCTGTTGATGGCGTGGCAAGCCGTGTTCACGACTTCCGACCAAAAACGCTCGGGGGTCTTGAACTCTCCAAGCATAGTCCTCGCCATATCGATGAGCGTCCTGTTCTTCCTCTCTACCACACCATTTTGCTGTGGTGTGTAGGGAGCGGAGAACTCGTGCTTGATCCCCTCCTCCTCAAGGAACTCCTCCACTTGAAGATTCTTGAATTCAGACCCGTTGTCGCTCCTTATCTTCTTCACCTTGAGCTCAAACTCATTTTGAGCTCTCCTTAGGAAGCGCTTAAGGGTCCCTTGGGTTTCAGTTTTATCCTACAAAAAGAATACCCAAGTAAAGCGGGAAAAGTCATCAACAATAACAAGACCATACTTACTTCCTCCTATACTCAGATAGGCGACGGGTCCGAAGAGGTCCATATGAAGCATCTCCAGTGGTCTTGACGTGGTCATCACATTTTTGGTGTGATGAGAGCCTCCCACCTGTTTCCCTGCTTGACAAGCTGCACATGGTCTATCCTTTTCGAAATGCACATTAGTCAAACCTATCACGTGGTCTCCCTTTAGAAGCTTGTGAAGGTTCTTCATCCCCACATGTGCTAAGCGGCGATGCCACAGCCAGCCCATGCTAGTCTTAGCAATTAAGCATGCATCTAGACCGGCCTCCTCTTTTGCAAAATCAACTAAATAAAGTTTGCCGTCTAGTATACCCTTAAAGGCTAGTGAACCATCACATCTCCTAAAGACAGACACGTCTACATTTGTAAATAGACAATTATATCCCATTTGACATAACTGACTAATAGATAGCAGATTATACCCAAGAGACTCTACTAAAAACACATTAGAAATAGAGTGCTCATTTGATATTGCAATTTTACCTAAACCTTTTACCTTGCCTTGATTCCCATCACCGAATATTATTGAATCTTGGGAATCCTTGTTCTTGACGTAGGAGGTGAACATCTTCTTCTCCCCCGTCATATGGTTTGTGCATCCGCTGTCGATAATCCAGCTTGAGCCCCCGGATGCATAAACCTGCAAGGCAAATTTAGGCTTGGGTCTTAGGTACCCAACTCTTGTTGGGTCCTACAAGGTTAGCACATATATCCTTAGGGACCCAAATGCAAGTTTTATCACCCTTGCATTTTGCCCCTAATTTTCTAGCAACTATCTTCCCATCCTTTCTACAAATAGCAAAGGAAGCATTTAAAGCATGATATATTGTAGAAGGTCTAGTAACTTTCCTAGGAACATTACCAGTATTTCTCCTAGGCATATGAACAACATTTCTCCTAGACATATCTCTATCATGCTTATAGGAAGAACTAGAAGCAAACATGGCATGAGAATAAAAAACATGTGAATCATAACTTCTAATTGCATTTCTAGCATATCTCCTATCATGATACATAAAAGCATGGTTCTTCTTAGCACTACTAGCCATAGGGGCCTTCCCTTTCTCCTTGGCGAGAATGGGAGCCTTATGGCTTGTTGAGTTCTTGGCCTCCCCCTTGAAGCCAAGCCCATCCTTAATTGAGGGGTGTCTACCAACCGTGTAGGCATCCCTAGCAAATTTTAGTTTATCAAAATCGCTCTTGCTAGTCTTAAGTTGAGCATTAAGACTAGCCAATTCATCATTAAGTTTAGAAATTACAACTAGGTGTTCACTACAAGCATCAATGTCAAAATCTTTACACCTATTACAAGTTGCAACAATTTCTACACACGATGTTGATTTACTAGCTATTTCTAGTTTAGCATTTAAATCATCATTAATGTTCCTTAAGCTAGAAATTGTCTCATGGCAAGAGGATAATTCTAAAGAAAGCATTTCATTTCTCTTAACTTCTAAGGCATGAGATTTTTGAGCTTCTACAAATTTGTCATGTTCTTCATATAACAAGTCCTCTTGTTTTTCTAAAAGCCTATTCCTATCATTCAAGGCATCAATTAATTCATTAATTTTATCTACCTTGGTTCTATCTAGGCCCTTAAATAAACATGAATAATCTATTTCATCCTCATCACTAGATTCATCCTCACTTGAAGAAGCATAAGTAGAGTCTCGTGTACGTACCTTCTTCTCCCTTGCCATGAGGCATGTATGACGCTCGTTGGGGAAGAGGGATGACTTGTTGAAGGCGGTGGCGGCGAGACCTTCATTGTCGGAGTCGGACGAGGAGCAATCCGAATCCCATTCCTTGCCAAGATATGCCTCGCCCTTCGCCTTCTTATAGTTCTTCTTCTTTTCCCTCTTGGTCCCTTGATCCTGATCATTTTCATTATCGGGACAGTTAGCAATAAAATGACCAAGCTTACCACATTTGAAGCATGAGCGCTTCCCCTTTGTCTTGGTCTTGCTTGGCTGCCCCTTGCGACCTTTTAGCGCCGTCTTGAATCTTTTGATGATGAGGGCCATCTCCTCATCATTAAGTCCGGCCGCCTCAATTTGTGCCACCTTGCTAGGTAGCGCCTCCTTGCTTCTTGTTGCCTTAAGAGCAGGGGTTGCGGCTCGTTGATCGGACCATTCAAAGCGTCGTCCACGTACCTCGCCTCCTTGATCATCATCCGCTCGCTCACGAATTTTCCAAGGACTTCTTCGGGCGACATTTTGGTGTACCTGGGATTCTCACGAATATTATTCACCAAATGAGGATCAAGAACGGTAAAGGACCTTAGCATCAGTCGGACGACGTCGTGGTCCGTCCATCGCGTGCTTCCGTAGCTCCTTATTTTGTTGATAAGGGTCTTGAGCCGGTTGTATGTTTGTGTCGGCTCCTCGCCTCTTATCATTGCGAACCGTCCAAGCTCGCCCTCCACCAACTCCATCTTGGTGAGTAAGGTGACGTCATTCCCCTCATGAGAAATCTTGAGGGTGTCCCAGATTTGCTTGGCGTTGTCCAAGCCGCTCACCTTGTGATACTCGTCCCTGCACAATGAGGCTAACAATATAGTAGTAGCTTGTGCATTTCTATGAATTTGTTCATTAATAAAAGTGGGACTATCCGAGCTATCAAACTTCATTCCACTTTCCACAATCTCCCATATGCTCGGATGGAGAGAGAACAGGTGACTACGCATTTTGTGGCTCTAAAATTCGTAGTCCTCTCCATCAAAGTGTGGGGGCTTGCCAAGAGGAATGGAGAGCAAATGCGAATTTGAATTTTGAGGAATACGAGAATAATCAAAAAAAAATTCAAATTGACCGTCTTTTGTTTCTCGTAGTCATAGTCATCCTTTTGGGAAGAAGTGGACTCATCACTGTCGTCGTAGTAGATGATCTCTTTGATGCGTCTCGTCTTCTTCTTCTTCCCTTCTTTCCGTCTATGGCCCAAGCCGGAGTCGGTAGGCTTGTCGTCCTTCGGCTCGTTGACGAAGGATTCCTTCTCTTTGTCGTTGATCATGATACCCTTCCCCTTAGGATCCATCTCTTCGGGCGGTTAGTCCCTTTGTGAAGAGAACGACTCCGATACCAATTGAGAGCACCTAGAGGGGGGGGGGGGGTTGAATAGGTGATCCTGTGAAACTTAAAACTTAAGCCACAAAACTTGGTTAATCGTTAGCACAATAATTGCCAAGTGGCTAGAGAGGAATCTCAACAAAACACAATAACCACAAGAAATCAATCACAGAGATGGCACGGTGGTTATCCCGTGGTTCAGCCAAGACCAACGCTTGCCTACTCCACGTTGTGGCGTCCCAACGGACGAGGGTTGCAATCAACCCCTCTCAAGCGGTCCAAAGACCCACTTGAATACCACGTGTTTTGCTTACTTTTTCTCAATCCCGTTTGCGAGGAATCTCCACAACTTGGAGCCTCTCGCCTTTACACTTGAAATTCACAAGAAACACAGAGCAAGGGAGGGATTAGCAACGCACACAAGACACGAGAATCAGAGAATCAATACGCACACAAGTTGCAACAAGAGCTCGCAACACAACCCAATGAGTTCACAACTCCACTAGAGCTCTATATGCTATCACTATGAAACGAATGCGCAAAATCGATGTCTTGGTGCTTAGGAATGTTGTAGGAATGTTTGGTGTTCTCCTCCATGCGCCTAGGGGTCCCTTTTATAGCCCCAAGGCAGCTAGGAGCCGTTGAGAGCATCTTAGGAAGGCTGATCTTGCCTTCTGTCGACTGGCGCACCGGACATGTCCGGTGCACCACCGGACACTGTCCGGTGCCCGATTCCTTTCCTTAAATGGCAAAGCCGACCGTTGGCGCCTGAGAGCCGTTGGCGCACCGGACACTGTCCGGTGCACACCGGACAGTCCGGCGCCCTCTTCTAGCCGTTGGCTTGGCCACGTGTCCCGCGCAGATCGCGCGGCCGACCGTTGGCCCGGCCGGCCGTTGGCTCACCGGACAGTCCGGTGCACCACCGGACAGTCCGGTGAATTTTAGCCGTACGTCGCCGGTGAATTCCCGAGAGCGGCCAGTTCACCTGTGCTAGCCTGGCGCACCGGACACTGTCCGGTGCACCACCGGACAGTCCGGTGCTCCCAGACTGAGCAAAGTCTTAGCTGCTCGAGCCAAGACAATTCCATTTGTTCTTTTCCTGTTTCCAGCACTTAGACACAATACATTAGTCTCTAAAACAATGTACTAAGTCTGAGAAACATACCTTTATACTTGATTTGTATTTTGTCCACTATTTTACACTTAGGCACATATGTTTGACACTAAATCACCAAAACACTTAGAAATGGCCCAAGGGCACATTTCCCTTTCAAAAGCCACGATGGCATAAACCTATAAGGTTAAGGTGTTACTGGCAAAATATCCCCATTGTGCCAGAATGACAGACTATAACGATATATCTAATCGATGAAAAATCCCTGATGGATTATGATCTTTGATGGACTTTTGTGATACCATCATAGATGTTGCAAAGGATGAACGCCTGGAGCGATGTGTCATATTTAGAATATGTACTATTGCAACTATATTATCCCCTAAATCCTATTGAAGGACATGTTATTTGCTTTGCACAACTATGTATAAATTGTGGTGTAAGATAGAAAATGATAGCACCCCAACCTCATCCATTCTCGTTATTCCAGATGAACAATGAGACATATATCTTGAAGAATATGCTTGAGTTATGAGGGATAACGACTTTGACAGATGTCATCGTCAGGGGGAGCGAATGCTTATATTGATCACAATCGTGAGACAATAAATGTCATATTCTATGCCCTGAAGGCGTGAGCTTGATGATCAATATGTGAACCTTTATGGAACTTTCTATCAAATATATAGATCCAGTCGATTGAACACCATTAGTTAAAGTGGCTTATTTATATTGATACATGCACTTACCTCGTATATCCTAGAAGTGAGTAGAGGTAAAGTTCCTGAAATAGTCCTTGCAAGGATATACAATCCGTTTGCTAAATCTTTATATGCATATACTTCCAGAAGAAGATGTTTTGCCTTATTGATGCGGTTTTGCAAGGATCAGGGAGAGCACATTTCTAAAGTTAGCCCTTGTAAAAGATTCGATAGAATCTAGATCCCAGAGGATCGAAATCTATCACGATGACAACTGTTGTACTCTTTTTTCCTTGGTGAGTTTTCTTAAAGTTTCTCACATGAGGTTTTTAACGAGGCAACAAAGTGCAAATGCAATTTGTATCACCATGCACTCTTTCTCCACATTTTTTCCACTGGTTTTTTTGGAGTTTTAACGAGACATGTATTGGTCGCGGTATTCGCCAAGGGGGAGTGTTAAGTAACCCTAGTTAGGGTTATGTGGGCAAATACCTGCTTTACCCCTGAGGGGTCTCACATCTCTATATAAGGAACCTATACACCCACTCATAATACAGAGATCAGAAAGAGGCCGGAGGTCCAACCCTATATCATGTGTCTCGTGTGTTTCCTCTATCGTGCTTATGGAAAAAAGACGAGTCGTCTACATCTTCTGGCGCCTCTACTGCTGACGAAAAGAAAAGGAGTGGATCTGGTAATCCATAATAACGTAGTTATTAACCCATGACGCACAAAGAGCGGGGAGCGAGCGTTTGCTTCGTCCTGGCAGCCCAATGCCGCCCAGTCCGGCTCAGCAGCCCACCACCACCTTCTCTCCCTCGCGTGCGTGGGCTTCCCTGTCTACGGCTGGCCTGGGCTACCTCCGCCGCCGCCCTATACCAGGAGCCGACGAGGTCTCTCTCCGGCTTCGCGCACTTCGCCGGCGACCAGTCACGCTCAGAGATGTTCTTGCCTTTTAGGCCAAAGCTCGTGTTCGTAGTTTGATCATGGGCATCCTGTGCAGTGAATGTAATTAGCTATTTGAAGACAGGAGATCTGAATGTAATTAGCTAAGCAGAGCTCATCTTGCAGGCCCCCGAACAGAAAGAAGCTAACCATGGGGGGTCATACTATGGGCATGGTGACAGAACGAAACGAGATTGAGGAAGAAGGAAAGAGGAGACTGGCGGGAGTAATTGCACAGGGAACCGCAATTTATGTAGCAGCAGATTGCCAACACTGAAACCCACCATACCAAGGCACAAACACGGAAGCTGAATTGCGATGCATCCTATGCACAAGAATTAGCGACGGAGATGTGGGGCCTTGCTAGTTTATCTTCAGCAGCTTATCTATACCTATATTTAAACTTCACATTACGAACACTACAATCTACAGTATAGAATAGTGCAGAACAATGTTTTTAGGTAGTGTTTGGTTCCAGAGTATAGTAGAATCGAACCGCTCTGTTCTAGTACTGAGACTGTTTGGTTCGAATCAAAGTAGAACGGAGCCACTCTATTATAAGAATATTCTCTCAAGATGCTGGATCCCTGGGCTCCAAAAAAAAAATAGCCGGACCCGAGCGCTCAGCAAACGCACGACGCCGGTCGTGGCTTGCATGCCTCTCACGCGCGCGTGTATATATATATATATATATATATATATATATATATATATATATATAATATATATATATATATAAATAACAAAGACGCACGATGCCAAACTTAATATATAGTGTTATATTTAATATAATTATATTTGATATATATATATATATATATATATATATATATATATATATATATATATATATATATATATATATATATATATATATATATATATATATATATATATATATATATATATTATAGTGGTATGAATATGCCAAACGTATGATAGAGTCGATTCGTTCTACTTCACTCTAGAACCAAATAGAAAAGTAAAGTGACTCTGTTATGATTGCCAAACACAGAATAGAGTCATTCCATACTCAGAATATGGAACAGAGTCATTCCGTCCAAATAGACTCTGGAACCAAACACTACCTTAGATAAAGTTTATAGATTGCTGCAAACAGCCTTAGAAAGAGGCTGACCTATTTGGTTGGCTTCTCTATGTAGTCTGGCTGTATGAGTCAGGCTGACGGGAGTCTGGCTCTAGAGATGCGATCAATTTACTCGCGCCTGCAGAGCCTAGCCTGGGTGCTTTGAGTATCGTGCGAGTCTGGCTCCACATCTGCACGCAGGTAACCAAATACACACCTCGCACGCGTAGAGCCTAGTTCAACAACCAAACATCATCTAATTATATCCCACGATGCAAGCACCAACAAATACAGACAACCAAACATAACATACAGACAATCAACGCACGAAAGTGAATCATCTACGGTACCTGAGATGTCGAGATCCAGGAGGTCAGCTGGCGGGGGCCATTGACAACCTCATCATGGAAACGGATGCTTTACAGGTCAAACAGGCTTTCTACTCGCCATCATTACGCCGCGTTAGTTCCAATGTGATTATGTCCCTAGAGAATATAATATAGTGGCTCATGAATAGCTGCTTGCGAGTATGAATGTGAGCAAGTTATGCGCTCGCTCCTGACGCACATCAATGTAATAGTTGCTGACAATTTGTTAGCTCACGCCAAATGCATGTCCTACCCAATTTCAAAAAATAAAAATATAAATTTGTTCACATAGATTTGATTACTATGATTGGAGAAGGCTGAAGTGGCCTCTATGTCAACTTACTGTGGTATCCAAATTGATGTCCGTTGTCTCTTACCACCACCAAAAGGACGACAGATCGTTTTTTTCCCCTATGTTCATTGTCCACCATTATCTCAAGTAGTTTTTACACTTGATCCTTGAACTACTATTTTGTAGCTAGGGCAACCAATGGGCCTGGTTTCTCAAAGGAAACGAGACTACTCTTTAATATGAAATCGCCTTTAAATTTCTCCTTAAGGACCCACCAAACAAGATTACTAAAACAAGACTACGTACATTTCAAGAAAATTCGAATTTTCTTGAAAGCTAGGCCACCAGCCCACCACGGTCCACGCCCTCACGTCTGACGGCCCACGCTCATTTTTAGAATTTTTTTTTGGCTCGACACGCCGTGTTCTTGGGTTGTTGCGACTGAATATTATCAGAGAGCGCGTGCTTGGTTCTTAGAATTTATTGCATAGATAGATCGTCGGTGCCAGATTGCCAGTAGGCAGTAGGTACTTGCCCTCCCTAAAAATAAGTGTCGCTCTCATCTTCCGAGAAATGAAACACTTTTAAATTTAATTAAATATATAAAAATATTATTTATGGTACATAATTACTGTTATTAGATAAATCATTAGATCAATTTTTATAACAATTTTTTTGGTGATATAAATGTTGTTGATAATTTTTTTTATAAATTTAGTTAATTTTCAAAAAGCTTAACTTGTATAAATATTACAGTAATATTTATTTTGAGACAGTAAGAGTATCGTATACGGATGCAAGTAGGGATGCAAAAGATATGGACTATCTGTTCGTATTCGAATTCAATTTGTCTAAGCGTGTTGAGATCTGATTCGTATTCAAATTCGAGTATCCAGTGTATGATTCGTATATGATCTTTATCTGTGTCTGTATTTTCAAAGTTGGATATTTAGATGTCGTATCTATTCAAATTTATCCGTCACGACTTGCTAATATTCATATCTAATTTGAATTAGAAGATAAAATATGAAAACAAATATGAAACAAGTAATTATGGGCCACTCGACCCGATCAACCAGACCCAGCCAGCCCGAAAAACCCTGACCGACCAATTCAACGGGCGGGTACGGGACATAATTTTTGACCCGCAATAATTCATGGGCCGGGTACGAGCCATTATTTTTGACCCAAAACCCGTCCTAAAAGTCAAAAAACCCGACTCAACCCAGAAAAAACTCAACCCAACATGTCAAACAGGGAATCACAGGCCAACCCGATCTAACCGACACTAGCCACGAGTCGGGTACGAGCCGTGTTAAATGGGCCATGACCCGACCTTGACCTAACTCGTATCCAACCTGACCCGACATTTCAACAAGTCTACCCACACCCACAGCTGCTAGCCGCAGCGAATAAGTGAGTGCATGAGCATCGAGGGATATTTTTATCCTGTCAACCTTGGGTCGTCACCGGCATGGCAACTCCAGCGAAGTTTTTTAATCTTATTCAGTAAATATTCTAAAAGTAACTGTTTTAAAAAGATTTAGCAAATCTCACTATATTTATCTTGCCAGTACGGCATAATAATTTACACTGCCATGCTATATACTTTGTACGATAATGATTGTCATGATAACATCTCTATGTGCATCGGGCGTCATGTGCGAAACACGTTGATCTGTTTCCCCCCTTCTCGCTTAGCAATGGGTCCTTACATCATAAATGAGTTGTTTCATCACATGAGCTATGAGAAACTATCCAAACCTAACATGGCAGGAAGCCACACGTATCACAACGCTCTCATATAGCATCACCTCACTAGCTAGAGGAGAACGAGCGACTGAGCGGGCTATAAAAAGGTTTGAGCTCTTTTTCAATTTATACCTTTCTCGTTTTTTGCTAAGATAAAGTGTAATTATTGTTCTTATCAATTTAATATCTGATATGTGGACCGTATGTTCACTTTGATATTAAATTTATTTTTCATGGGTATCAAACATGGTTGTGTGTCGTCGCAACGCATGGTCATTATACTAGTGAATCTTTGATCGAAAGTTGCGATGAACTATGGTAGGGTCCATCCTATCGCATCAGCAAATTGATATGATGAGGCTATATATGGCCATGGCCTCAACATCTTTATGTTTCCCTCCTCTCTTAACCCTATTCATACGTAAACTCCTTCAGGGCTTGTTCGGGTAAGAGTGGATTGGAGGGATTGAATACCTTGCTTCTCAAAATTGAATAGAATGGGGTTTAATTACTGAAAGGGAAATAGGCTCACACTGTCGGTGTTTAGGGTCCGACCGCACACCCGGTGTTGCCCCTCAAGGTGTTTTAGGAGTAGGAAGGTGTCAACAACTGTAGCAGAATGGTTCGTGCCGATCGCACGAAGGACGGTGGACAAGATTTACAGGTTCGGGCCGCTTAGTGATGCGTAACACCCTACGTCCTGATGAGTATGCTTGGTGGATATGGTTACAAAAGAGCTCTCTGGATCGAGAATACAGAGAGTTGATGTGGGTGGCTAAGTAATGGGTCGATCGTTCCGAAGGGGTGCCCCCTAGGCCTTATATACTCGACCGTGGGGCAGTACACATGATAAGATAACAACAAGTGGCTAAAAGATAGTGAACCTCTCGAGATTATCCTTTACGTAACCCTCGCCGACTTATCCTCACGTGACTTCGTTGCATGGAGGCCCCGACGCGGGAAAGTCGGGTCTCTGTTGCGGCCAATGGCTCGACGCTATGGGCCGTCCGGGCTTGCACCAATCCGGCCTCATGTCGCTCTGCGTTGCTGGTTGTCTTTCCCCAGGCCCACGAAAGAATAACCTTACGAATTATTGGGCCCTTGGGCCTTTCGTGAGGTCCTTTACTCTTTTAGTGGACCCGGGGGGTATCTATCCCCCACAAGCCCCCGATCTTTGGGTTAATTTAGAGGTAATCAACCCGAAGATCCCAGGTCCAGCTTGTAGGTGATTTGAAGAAAGATGACTCCTTGCTGTTCTCTCCTGCTTCGATCACTTGTTGACCAGAACCTAGCTTTGTGCCTGTGCCTTAGAGATCGGCATTCCTGCTTGTTGGATTCTGAACTTTATTGGGTGCACCGGAGGTGCACCCAATGGGTGTAGCCCCCGAGCTTCGAGTAGATTTTAGAAAATAATCTACTCGAAGGTCTTCATCAGAGATTACTTCCATTTGTGTTCCTTTATTCCAGTTGAGGATTGGCTTCTTAATCTTGTCCCATGCCCTTAGAAATTGGTGCTATCCTGGCTTAGAATGACAATCCATGGGGTGCACCGAAGGTGCACCCAATGGGTGTAGCCCCCGACCTTCAAGTGGATTTTTTGAGGATAATTCGCTTGAAGGTCTTCTTTTTGTGTCCTTTTGCTGAAGATTACTCTTTTTGCTTATAAAAAAGTTGGCATGATGTCATCCGTGCTATGTCATCAATATTATGCTTCGGAGGTCAGCATGTGTTTTGTCTTTTGCGACTGAATTTGCAATCCTTCCATATCTTGCTAAGTAGCATAGTGTGTTTGCTCTGCAACTGATTGGACGTTCGATGGACGTTCTCTGTCTAGTCTTCAAGTCATGTCTGTCGACCATATTTTGCACTCTGCTGGCTATACTTGGCTTCCCTTTAACTCTTGTTGATATCTCATTTTTGTCTTGAGGCATTCACTGCATGCTCTGTACAGATGTGACCATTTTGAAAAATATACTGACAATTCCTGGGCGTCCCCCCCAATGGGTGTGGGCAAGGGATGGCTTGGTACGCTGAGTGTTTTAACCTTGCTGCTTCTGAGTTGTAATGTGATGGGACGGCGAGTGTAATCATATCCTTTGTGCTGTTGACTGGAGTCCCAATGGGTGTAGTGCTGCATGAAACGGCGTCAGCCGCCTGACGTGTCTTTGGACGGGTGGAGGTGTATATTGAATGCTTAGCGACTGTTCAGTGACCGCAGTTGGAGGTGAGCGGTTGCCTTTCTCTTCTATAAATAACGCTGTTGTTCCTCTGGTTTCTTCACATCCCTTCGCTATTCCTTACTGCTTCCTTCTCTTCTTTTCTGCTTGCCTCCATGGGAAAGAAACGCAAGCGCGAGCCGACTCCTCCATCGGAGGACTTCGGCGACTCGGAGTACTCGGAGGAGGAGTTCTCCTCCGAGTCCGAGAGGTCCCCGGCCCCCGTCTCTCCCCCGGCGTCGTCCGATGACTCGGACGACTCCCAGGGGATAGCCGCGGAGGTCTGGTCGTACATCCGGGCCGTCGAGCGCTCCGGGCTCGAGGGCTCGGATGAGTCCGAGTACTCCTCGGAGGAGGAGGACTCGGACGGCGGCGGCGAGGGCGAGGACGACGACGACGACGACGACGATGGCGACGACGACGACGACGACGACGACGACGACGGCAGCGGCAGTGGCGGGGGCGGCGGCAACGGCAGCAGCAGGGGCAGCACCAAGAGCGGCGGCGGCGGGGGCGGCATCAAGAGCGGCGGCGGCGGCAGGGGCAGGGCCAGTGGCTAGATGCCACTGGTCCTTTTAAATATTAGTATAGATTAGAAGTAGTATAGTTAGATAATGTAGTAGTATTAGTAATGTAGAGTAGTATAGTGTAGCGTAGTAGTAGTAGTAGAAATAGGGAAGTATCAACTCATAATGAGTTGATTTGTAAATATTGCCACTTCCCTTGAATGAAGAACGAATTTGGTTTCCTTTTGATGAATCGCTTCGTTTGACTATGAATCTGAGTCTTTTGAGGCCATAGACGAACAGCTTGATCATTATGCTGACGCTTCCGAGCAATATTGAAGTCTGTATCAATGTTTTTAGAAGTAATGCCGAACGATTGAATTCGAAATCAACGTTTTAGAGGCAACGCCGAGTAATTAAAGGTCGACGCTGGCATTTTAGAAGTAATGCCGAACGATTGAACTAGAAACCAGTGTTTTAGAGGTACGCCGAGTGACTGAGTAGTGACGTCGGCGTTTTAGAGGCAACGCCGAGTTATTGAACTCAAGGTCAGCGTTTTAGAGGCAACGCCGAGTTATTAAGGGTCGTTGTCGGCATTTTAGAAGTAATGCCGAGCGATTGAGCTCAAGATCGACGTTTTAGAGGCAACGCCGAGTGACTGAGTAGTGACATCGGCATTTTAAAGGCAACGCCGGGTTATTGCACTCGAGATCAGCGTTTTAGAGGCAACGCCGAGTGATTGAAGGTCAACGTTGGCATTTTAGAAGTAATGCCGAACGATTGAACTCGAGATCAGCGTTTTAGAGGCAACGCCGAGTGATTGAATAGTGACGTCGGCATTTTAGAGGCAACGCCGAGTTATTGCACTCGAGATCAGCGTTTTAGAGGCAACGCCGAGTGATTGAAGGTCAACGTTGGCATTTTAGAAGTAATGCCGAACGATTGAACTCGAGATCGGCGTTTTAGAGGCAACGCCGAGTGACTGAATAGTGACGTCGGCATTTTAGAGGCAACGCCGAGTTATTTTGAGGATTAACACCCGAGTAAGGAGAGGGCCCACCAGTTTTTTGGGAAATAACTGCCGAATGACCACGTGGCCTGCTAGGATTTCGGAAATGACTGCCGAGTGATGACTGGGCACTTTTTGAAACGGTATCTGGTCCGAGAATATCCCATAAGAGTTGCACTTTTAGCCGCCTTTGCTTTCCGCGCCCTAGTTTTTGCATTCCTGCTTCCAAATCCTCTCTGCGCTTGCCTCCAATTTGCTCGCTGGTGAAATCGAGATGGCTCCCAAGAGGAAAATCGCGAGTTCTTCCGCTGTGGTGATTCCCCCAATTGATCCCAACAGCCAGTTGCCTTTCGCAGGTAATCACATGTCCATCATCTCTGAAATCGAACTCCTTCACCTCGTGTCCATCGGGGTTCTTCCTCCACGGGAACTCTGTTCTTGGCGGATTTGCCACGGGACTACGGTCCCGACGGAGGATACCCACGAGTCCGTGGTTTACGCTCCCTTTCTTCTCCGCGGCCTTGGCCTTCCTATTTCTCCCTTTTTCCGTGGTCTTCTTGATTTCTACCACATCAACTTAACCCATCTGAACCCTAACTCAATTCTGCAAATTTCTATCTTCGTCCACTTATGTGAGGCCTTTCTTAGCGTGCTGCCGCATTTTGGCTTGTGGAAACACCTGTATCATTGTCGCCCTGGGATGGCCGGGGGACAACATCAGTTGGTTGGAGGTGCCAGCTTGGAGATGCGCCGGGGATGGAAAACTGAGTATCTTGAGATCCCCCTTAAAGACAGCATTAAGGGATGGCGCCTGGAATGGTTTATAGTTGATAACTATGGAAATTCTCTCCCCCCCGGTCAGGAAGACAGCCAGATGTTCGCACCCCGAGCTGGACCGAGTCTCCTACAGACGAGGAGGTGGCTGAGGCCAGTGTGCTGCTAGCTGAAGTTGGGCTATTGAAAGAGAGGGGTTTAACTGCTGAAGCTATAGTTGCTGACTTCGTTTTCAAAAACATTCAGCCGCTGAAAGATAGGGTCCACCCGGCTTATCTATATCAAGGGCTAGCCGACCCAACTCGAGTTACCAATAGAAGAATCCCTTCTGCAGATTTGGTGAGCCGACTGGAGATGATTCTCAGAGGCAAAGTATCCAATGTTGGTGCTCCGGTGGCGTATTCAGCCTGGAATCTGCCTCCTGCCAAGGCCTTCACTCGCTTCGTGTCAAACCCACCTGCGACTGATGGCAGTTTGGGCCTTAGAACGCGGCCTTCTGACGAGGAGGTTAGTGCTTTGGTTGCCTCACTTGGGAAAATCCCTGATGATGAACGACAAATCCATTTCGAGGTGCCTTTGGATCCTACTGATGCTGAAATAAATGCCGTGCTTGACATGTTGGCTGAAGATTCTTCTGACGCTATTCCTGCTGAGTCATTGGCAGTGGCACCTCTCCCAGAGGTCGGTATAATCTTGGATGTTCAGAGACCTGTCCGTGCTCGCTCGAAGCGTCCCCGCCGAACCAATCAGACTGATCTTTCTGTTGATGAGCAGAAAAAGAAGAAGAGACGTATTCGGCGAGTATCTAGTTTGGATCAGGGTGCTGGTCCCTCGGTTCCTGCTGATGAGGAGGTTCCTGCGCCTGAATTTGCTGATGCTGATCCCAATGGGTGTGGTATGACTGTTGCTGATCCCAATGGGTGTGGTCCATCTGTTGCTGATCCCAATGGGGGTGTTGCCAGTGTTGCTGATGAAGACGACGAAGAGGAAGAGGATGATGTTCCTCTGACTCGGAAGAACAGTCGGCAATTCCTCGCCAGTGGGGAAAGTAGTGGGGTTCCTTCTCCGGCTTTGTCTGCTCTTGTTGGTCTGCAAAACATATCCCTGGCCGACTTTGATCAAACTCTCGAGGATATGGTCCCAGAGGACTTGTTATCAGGGCCAGTGGATGATGATGTGACGGAAGCTTGTGGTGCTGTGCCGGACGCTGGGTTGAGGTCATCCCGTGCCTCATCAACCTTAGAGCGCGATCTTGAGGGACGGGATGTTAACTTGGATTGTCCTGATTCCATGGAAGTAGCCGAGGGCCCATCAACCTTGGAGATGGTTACTGCTGAAAGTTTGGACCCCAAGGATGGTGTTGACACATGTCCAGCCCCCGAGGGTGTCGTCGGGGATGACTTAGCCCGGGCGAAGAGTGCGAGCTACTGCCCAGCCCCCGAGGGTGTTGCTGGGGATAATCTGGCTCAAGTGGGCAGTGCCAACTATGGCCCAGTCCCCGAGGGTGCCCAAACAGGGTCTCCTTCCGGCACTTCCATGGACGTTCACGCTGGGTCACCTCCACACTCTGGCTGCATGGTGGTGGCCCAAACTTCAGACCGGGGCGTCGCTTTGGAGGGCAGCGTCCCCGTTGATCGAGTATCCGGCTCTGTTGAAGGAGATGAACTGACTCCCACTGTTCCATTGCATGCTGCTTCGGGTGATGACCTTGCGCCTGGTTATCATCTGATTTCTCCTGACTTGGGGATCCCTTCGTTCTTCTCCAACCTCCAGGTACTGTGCTGTTTCTTAGCTTGACTTTTACATGAACTCTTGCCATTATGCTCATCTGCTCTTCTCATCAGGTTTTGGTGGATGGGATGACCAGCCAGCTGAAATTGCATGGTGCTCCTATCCCGGAAGTAGCTTCATCCTTTTCGTGTTGGAATCCGGTGTTTCTTCATCGCCGTGTATCCGAGTTGGAGGCGACTAACGCTGGTTAGTGCCCTTTTTTCTTTTCTTCGTGCTTGTTGTGGACTGTTTTACCTTCTGACCTCGCTTTGTTTGGTTGTCCTTCGCTAGGAATGACTCGACAGATTACACTACTTGAGGAGAAACATTCTCAAGATCGGGCTGAACTGTCTCAGCGATGCACTGATCTTGAAGAAAAGTACTCTCAAGGTCAAATTGAGCTGAGTCAAGTCTCTGCCGCCTTAGATGATGCCAACGCGTTGAGTTCTTCCCTGCATGCTCAGCTAGACTCTGAAAAGGTGAAATACGAAACTGTGCTTTTGACTTGCTATACTCCTATTGTTTGCCTGGTTTTCTGAAGGAACTGATTTGTGCTTGCAGGAAGAAAAACGCATCCTTGCCGCTTCTCGTGACAATCTTGATAGGTTGTATCGAGATTCTAGCAACTCGTTGACTATTCTGGAGAGGAGTCATCGCTTTTCCATGGAGGAGTTGAACAATCTTCGCTATAAGCTGCAGGAGTCCTTGGATGATGTGATTCGCCTTCGGGAGTTGATATCGGCTAAAGACGTTGTCATCAAGAATCTGCGTGCTTCCAAGAAATCCGTCACCCAGGAGCTAGAGGCTGCCCAGTTGGCTGTCAAGGTTGCTGAAGAGACTTCCAATACTCTGAGAGCCCAATGCGATAGGGCCATGGATAAGGCCATTCGAGCGGGACGAATTCTGATGAGGAGGCCTGGCGTAGTCGTTCCTGAAGATATAAGGGCTGACGTGAACGCTGCCCCTGATTCCTCGAGTCGTCCTTCTTCGTCGACTGCTCCTGGAAAAGACATTGCAAAATAGAGAAAACATTTCGAGTGCTCCAAGCGCGCAGCTTGCATGATTGAACATTTGTTAGAGGACACCGGTTTATTTGAATAACATAGTTATTCACTCATTGTATCAGAATTTTTTAGTTAATGAGTTTGGTAGTTATGACGCATGATGACTATGAATTTTGTCTGTGGGATATGGAAATCATCCCCTGAATTAAATAGGCGAGAGCATGTTGCGTTGGTCTTAAGTAGGCGCCAACTGGAGTTGATTGCTTTGTTAGCTGGGCATAGTGGTCGCCCTGGGTTAAGTAAAGCGTGAGCATGTTGCACCGCTTTAAGTCGTTGCCGACTTAAGTCGATTGCTCCGTTAGCAGGGTATAGTGGTCACCCCGAGTTAAGTAAGCGTGAGCATGTCGCACCGCCTTAAGTCGTTGCCGACTTAAGTCGATTGCTCCGTTAGCAGGGTATAGTGGTCACCCCGAGTTTAAGTAAGCGCGAGCATGTCGCACCGCCTTAAGTCGTTGCCGACTTAAGTCGATTGCTCCGTTAGCAGGGCATAGTGGTCACCCCAAGTTTAAGTAAGCGCGAGCATGTCGCACCGCCTTAAGTCGTTGCCGACTTAAGTCGATTGCTCCGTTAGCAGGGCATAGTGGTCACCCCAAGTTTAAGTAAGCATGCAAGTCAATCGTAAATAAAGTGAGTATCCTTGAAACCTTTTCTTTATTGATGACATATTTCCACTTTACAGAGTACATCATCGTTATCCCAGCAGTTTTGAGGTACGGCTAAGGATAAAACTTTCTCAGGTGTTCTATGTTCCAGGAGTTCCCAACTTCCGTGCCATCCATCTGAGTGAGGCGATATGATCCGGGCCGAGTGACTTCTGCTACTATGAAGGGTCCTTCCCATAAGGGTGATAACTTGTGTCGTCCTTCTCCCGTTAGAATTCGGCGAAGGACGAGCTCCCCTACTGAAAAGGATCGTTGCCGCACAGCCTTGTCGTGATAGCGCCTTAGAGTCTGCTGGTATCTTGCTGACTGGATTACTGCGCTTAGCCGTTCTTCCTCGAGTACGTCTATGTCCTCCAGCCTGGTGGTCTCAGCTTCTGATATGCTTTCAAAAATCAGCCTTGGCGCCCCAAACTTGAGATCAGCAGGCAGCACTGCCTCCGACCCATAGACCATGAAGAAAGGAGTGTTTCCATGCAAAGCTCGGCTAGGTTGGGTTCTTAGGCTCCAAACAACATAGGGTAATTCCCTTATCCACTTTCCTGCGAATTTTTCGTTCTTATCGAAAATCTTTTTCCTGAGTGCATCCAATATCATCCCGTTGGCTCGCTCAACTTGCCCGTTGGCTCTTGGATGGGCTACAGATGCATACTTGATCTGAATGCTTTTTTGCTCGCAGAAGTCAAAGAATTCTGAACTCGTGAAATTGGACCCTAAATCAGTTATGATGCTGTTTGGTATCCCGAATCTGAATATTATGTCCTGTATGAATTCCACGGCCTTAGCAGAAGTTAAGGAGGCAATGGGCTTGAATTCTATCCATTTAGTGAACTTGTCAATTGCTACCAACACATGAGTATATCCCCCTTGAGCTTTTTTGAAAGGTCCAATCATATCCAGCCCCCAGCATGCAAAAGGCCAGGTCACTGGTATGGTCTGCAGCTGCTGTGCTGGCAGGTGTTGTTGCTTTGACAAGTATTGGCAGGCTTCGCACCTCTGAACTAACTCGGCTGCATCATTCTTTGCTGTTGGCCAATAGAATCCTGACCTGAAGACCTTCCCAACTAGTGTTCTGGAGGCTGCATGTATCCCACATTGTCCAGCGTGGATCTCTTCTAAGAGTTGCTTTCCAGTGGATGGGGGAATGCACTTCATGAAGACGCCTGATGCACCCCTTCTGTATAACGTTTCCCCAATAAGTGTATAGTGAGCTGACTGTCTTGCAATGCGCTCTGCCGAGTTCTTATCATCTGGTTCTTCTTCATTCCTTATGTGCTTAATGATTGGCTTTCTCCAGTCATCGGGATCTGACTCGGGTTGAGCTATGATGTTGCATTCTTCCATTTGACCCAATGAGATACTTGGCTGCAGAATTTCTTGCACAAAAACCCCGGGTGGGACCTGAGCTCGACTGGACCCTAGCTTGGACAGTACATCGGCTGCCGCGTTCCGATCTCTCTCCACACGATGAAATTCTAGACCCTCGAATTTATCCTCCAGTTTTCGGACGGCAGTGCAGTATCTTCCCATCGAATCGTTTGAGCAATCCCACTCCTTATTTATCTGGCTGATGACTACCAGAGAATCCCCATATACCATTAATCTTTTGACGCCCAATGATATGGCAATGTTCAATCCATGGATCAAGGCTTCATACTCGGCTGCATTGTTGGAGGCCGGGAATAGCAGCTGGAGGGCGTACTTGAGGTGTTCGCCCCCTGGTGCAGTGAAAAGGATCCCCGCTCCTGCTCCCTGCAGCTTGAGTGAGCCATCAAAATACATTCGCCATACTTCTGCGGTCTCCGGGTTGTCTGGTACTTGTTGTTCAGTCCACTCCGATACGAAATCAACCAGTGCTTGGGTTTTGATGGCAGTGCGAGGCCGAAACTCGATGTCATGAGATCCCAGCTCACAGGCCCACTTGGCTATTCGACCGATGGCTTCCTTGTTGTGAAGAATATCCCCTATTGGAAAACTTGTGACTACTATGACTTTGTGGTCGTCAAAGTAGTGACGCAGCTTGCGGGCAGTTAGAAGTACTGCATACAATAGTTTCTGAACTTGAGGATACTTTTTCTTTGAGGGGCCGAGGACTTCACTAATGAAGTAGACAGGATGTTGTATTGGATAGGCATGCCCTTCTTCTACTCGCTCGACTACCAACGCGGTGCTCACCACGTGAGTCGTGCAAGAGATGTACAATAGCAAATCTTCGGCTGGTTGAGTTGGTGTGGCTCGCCGAGGTGGTTTCAGTACTGGCGGTGTTGTCAAGAATTTTTTCAGAGCATCTAGAGCTTCTTGTGCTTCTGAAGTCCACTGAAATTTATCCACCTTCTTGAGTAACTTGTAAAACGGCAAACCTTTTTCCCCCAGTCTGGATATAAATCTGCTTAAAGCTGCCATGCATCCAGTAAGTCGCTGAACCTTCTTCTGCGATCGAGGTGCTTCCATCTTCATGATAGCTTCAATCTTATCCGGATTAGCCTCAATTCCTCGGTGGCTGACAATAAATCCGAGCAACTTTCCGGCTGGTACCCCAAAAACACATTTCTCGGGATTAAGCTTCCATCTATACCGCCTCAGGCTGTTGAAAACCAGTTGCAAATCTTCGATGAAGTCTTTTGAGTCCTGTGTTTTGATCACCACATCATCCACATAAGCCTCCACACGCTTGCCCCAGTGATCGGCTAAGCATGTTTGAATAGCTCTCTGGTAAGTCGCTCCAGCGTTTTTGAGGCCAAACGACATGGAGGTATAACAGAAAGCGCCAAATGGAGTAATGAATGCCGTTTTTTCTTCATCTTCCTTTGCCAGACTGATCTGATGGTACCCGGAATAGCAATCCAAGAAAGACAGCATAGAACACCCAGCGGTGGAGTCCACCACCTGATCTATCCTCGGGAGCCCGAAGGGATCCTTCGGACAGTGTTTGTTGAGATCGGTATAATCAACACACATGCGCCAGTCCACTTTATTCTTTTTGAGTACAAGAACAGGATTGGCTAACCACTCGGGATGTAATACTTCTCTAATGAATCCAGCCGCGACCAAGCGAGCTAACTCGGCGCGAATGGCTTCCCTCTTATCAGGCGTGAAACGACGTAATTTCTGTCGAATCGGCCTCGCCTGGGGAAAAACCTTCAGTTTGTGCTCGGCCAGTTCTCTCGGGACTCCCGGCATATCCGCAGGTTGCCATGCGAATACATCTCGGTTATCTTGCAGAAACCGGACGAGCGCGCTTTCCTATTTGTCATCCAAACTGGAGCTGATGATGGCCGTCTTGCGCTCATCAGCGAACCCCAGGTTGATTCTCTTGGTTTCTTCAGTCGGCCGCATAGAGGTCGCGGTCTGAGCTTCATTTGCTGGTATTGCGAGGTCCTCCTCAGGCTTAGAGTTCGCCATTGCGGAGGGAGCTGTCGATGGCTTGGCGGTGAGGGCTGCTTGAATAGCCACTCGGAAACATTCTGCGGCGCCTTGGAGGTCGGCGCGCACAGTTATGATCCCTTGTGGCCCTGGCATCTTCAGTATCATGTATGTGTAATGCGGAATGGCCATGAACTTGGCCAATCCTGGCCTCCCGATGATGGCGTTGTACCCGCAGTCGAAGTTTGCCACTTCAAACCTTAGGAACTCAGTTCTGTAGTTCTCCGGAGTTCCAAAGGTGACCGGCATGTAGATGTGGCCCAGCGGGTATTCCCCTTCCGTCGGCACGATGCCGAAGAAAGGAGTGTCCGACTCGTGGAGCTCTTTGAGATGAACTCCCAAGCTTTGGAGTGTCCGGGGGAAGGTGATGTTGATGCTGCTCCCCCCGTCCACTAACACCTTTTTCACCCGGCTCTCTCGGATCACCGGATCGACGAGAAGCGGGTACTTGCCCGGGTGGTCGAAGTTGAGCCATTGATCCGCCCGAGTGAAGGTGATCGGGTGCTCCGACCATCGGTATGGGGCGGGAGGGCCGATGGTTGCCACCAGTATCTGGCGATCATTGAGCTTTTGCTGTCTTCTGCTCTCCTGCGATCCGTGTCCGCCGAAGATGACGTTGACCTCCCTGTCAACGCGCGGAAAAGCTCCTCCTCCTCCTCCCTCCTCCTGCCGATGGGGTTGTCGTGGTTCATCTGGTCCTCCCCTCGGCGGAGGAGGAGGTAGAGGTTGGAAGGGTCGGCCGTGTCCGACGGAGTGCTTGAAGTCTCGGCAGTTTCGAAGAGTGTGGCGCATGTCCTTGTGGTACGGGCACTGGGCGTCGAGGATGTCGTCCAGCGTGCGTTCGCCTCCACGAGGTCCTCCTCGAGCGCGAGAGGCAGGTGGTCCGGCGGCGTGCACTTCTTCGCGTGGCCTCTTCTCCCACCGCTTGTCAGGTTGTTGGTTCGTGTCGCGTCGTGGTGCTGCCGGTGCGGGCTTTGCTCCTCCGATGAGATCCTGGGCTCGCTCGTCGGCGGTGATGTAGAGGTCGGCTTCCCGGAACAGCTCCTCCGAGGTGGTCGGCGCCCTTTGTAGTATGGCTCGGACGAAAACCGAATCATTAGATCCTCGGTAGAAGTCCTCGATCACGGCCGCCTCCGTGACATCGGGGATATGATTCCTCATGGTTTGAAACCTCTTGAGGTACGATCGGAGAGTTTCGTCCCCCCGGCGCTTGATAGATTTAAGGTCCCACGGCTGCGCCGGCTTGTCGGAGAGGGACTGGAAGTTGGCGGTGAAACGCCGGCTGAAGTCTCCCCAGACGTCGATGCAGTGTCGGGGTAGATGTCGTAGCCATTGCAGCGCGTCTTGTCCAAGGACAATGGGCAAGTACGCGGTCATCACGTCTTCAGATGCTCCGGCAGCTCGAGCGGCGGTGGTGTAGACGGCTAGCCAACCCCATGGATCCTGCTTAGGTTCATACTTGTCAACATTGGATACCTTGAAGTTGGGAGGCCACTGGATGGCCCTAAGGCGCGGAGTAAGGGCGGACACTCCGCACGTGTCCTCCTGTCGTCGGGGTCGATGTCTGTCCCGGGGAGGGGAGTTGTGGTTGTGATTCCTCGACCGTCCCCGGGAGGTTCCGCCAGTTGAAGCCGTTGCCGACTCAGTCCTGGTAGCTTGGCTCTGAGTCGGGGCGCCATGATCCCTGTCGTACTCCTCTCGACGACGAATTTCGTTCTCATGCCGCCGTTCCCGCGAAGCATTGATGGAGCTCCGCGCGTCTCGGCGACTGTTGATGGCGTGTCGCAGATCGTTTGGCGGGTGGGCAAGCGGTAGAAGATGGTTGGCCGCCTGGGTGAACAGCCGTCGGTAGCCGTCGGCGTCTGGAGTCCGAGGAAGTCCTTCCGCTATCCGAGCCAGCACCCCTCCGACTTCGCTCGGCGTGTTCATGGCTCGGGCGAAGTCGGGGTTCAGATTGCGCCCGAAGAGTGGATTCTCTCGACGTTGCCTTGCATCTTGCTCAGCCTGTTCCTGAGCTCGTCGGCGATCACGTCGTCGGGAGTTCCTTCGCTCTCTGAAGACGCGTTCTTCCGGGGTTTCTCCTACCTCCGAGACCTCGTCTCGCGAGACAGGTTGTTCCGGATTCCGCTCTCCGGCTGCGTGATGTCGTCGAACATTCCTGCGCCGGTTCCTTCGTCGATGGGACTCTCGCTGAGGCGGTTCCTCCCCAGGCACAGTCGGCTCGTCGTCGGAGATGGTGGGCGATTCCGCCCTTCCGACGAAGAGGACGTCGGGGTAGAACGGTGCTGCCGTCGCGGTGATCTTCTTTCGGGGGGCCGGAGGTTGCACCTCTCCGGTATTTTCGGAGTTTGTTGAGGAAGACTCCTTTTCCGGCGGACCCGCGATACGGTGCAGAGTTCCTTCTTCGTCCGCTACGAATGAGATTGTTCCGAAGCGGAACATAGATCCGGGGCGTAGGGCGATCTTGCTGTAGAAGGAGATGGCCATTGAGCTAGCTTGGATTGTCGACACACCCCCTACCTGGCGCGCCAGCTGTCGGTGTTTAGGGTCCGACCGCACACCCGGGGTTGCCCCTCAAGGTGTTTTAGGAGTAGGAAGGTGTCAACAACTGTAGCAGAATGGTTCGTGCCGATCGCACGAAGGACGGTGGACAAGATTTACAGGTTCGGGCCGCTTAGTGATGCGTAACACCCTACGTCCTGATGAGTATGCTTGGTGGATATGGTTACAAAAGAGCTCTCTGGATCGAGAATACAGAGAGTTGATGTGGGTGGCTAAGTAATGGGTCGATCGTTCCGAAGGGGTGCCCCCTAGGCCTTATATACTCGACCGTGGGGCAGTACACATGATAAGATAACAACAAGTGGCTAAAAGATAGTGAACCTCTCGAGATTATCCTTTACGTAACCCTCGCCGACTTATCCTCACATGACTTCGTTGCATGGAGGCCCCGACGCGGGAAAGTCGGGTCTCTGTTGCGGCCAATGGCTCGACGCTATGGGCCGTTCGGGCTTGCACCAATCCGGCCTCATGTCGCTCTGCGTTGCTGGTTGTCTTTCCCCAGGCCCACGAAAGAATAACCTTACGAATTATTGGGCCCTTGGGCCTTTCGTGAGGTCCTTTACTCTTTTAGTGGACCCGGGGGGTATCTATCCCCCACACACACCTTTTCCTAAATGATTTTGGTGGTTGAATTGCCCAACACAAATAATTGGACTAATTAGTTTGTTCTAGATTATAAGTTCTACAGGTGCCAAGGGTTCAACACAAACCAATAAAAAGTCCAAGAAAGGGTTCAAATAAAAAGAGCAAAAGGCAACCGAAGGCAGCCCTGGTCTGGCGCACCGGACTGTCCGGTGCACCACCGGACAGTGTCCGGTGCACCAGGGTGGATCAAATCCAACTCGCTAGCTTCGGGTTTTCTGGGATCCACTCCGCTATAATTCACCGGACTGTCCGGTGCAGCACTGAACTGTCCGGTGTGCCAGCGGAGCAACGGCTAACTGCGCCAACGGTCTGCAAAAGTCTACAGTGAACAGTGAACAGTGCAACTGCACGCGTAGAGTTAGAGCAGGTGAAAGTCGCCTAGAGGGGGGGTGAATAGGGCGAAACTGAAATTTACAAAGTTAATCACAACTACAAGCCGGGTTAGCGTTAGAAATAATGAGTCCGCGAGAGAGGGTGCTAAACAAATCACAAGCGAATAAAGAGTGAGACACGCGGATTTGTTTTACCGAGGTTCGGTTCATGCAAACCTACTCCCCGTTGAGGAGGCCACAAAGGCCGGGTCTATTTCAACCCTTTCCCTCTCTCAAACGGTCCCTCGGACCGAGTGAGATTCTCTTCTCAAATCAACCGAGAACAAAACTTCCCCCGCAAGGACCACCACACAATTGGTGTCTCTTGCCTCGGTTACAATTGAGTTTTGATCACAAGAACAAATGAGAAAGAAAAGAAGCGATCCAAGCGCAAGAGCTCAAATGAACACGGCAAATCATTCTCTCTAATCACTAAAGCTTTGTGTGGAGTTGGGAGAGGATTTTGTAACACCCGGCTTTAAGGAACAAAGCCAGGTGCATCTCATACATGCGCCAAGAAGACAACATATATAATAACAGAGTGTATAGAGATAAATGTCATAAAACATCAGAGTATTTATTACATAGCGGAAGACTTATTACAAAATAAAAGATAAAAGTAAAACGAACTAAGGATCGTCGGCGCCAATGTCAACTGAGAAACGCCACCTAGATCAGATCATACTCCTCGCCTAGTGGCTCCTCCTGAACCATCTGCTCTTCTCCTGTGGGGGGGTGTGAGACAGCAAGGGTTAGCTCACACATGATCATAGCTCAACAAGTTGTGGGGAACCAGTGGACATAAACTCACAAAGGTGTGAGTTCATGTGATGTGTAAGGCTAATCAATGACAGGGGTTAAAGCTGAGCGTTGCTTTTAAGTAGTTGGTCAAACTTTTATTAGCAGTTACTAAGTGTAAGTGAATACCAAACCATAATAAGAATATTAGAACAAAATTAATAATAAACCCATGCAATGCAAATGACAAAATTGAATTTAAGTTCCATAATTTAAACATCAGAGAGTCCTGAGCTGCTCATGACCGTGAGCTCGGCTAGTATACCAGTTTTACACTCTGCAGAGGTTGTACCCTTTACCCACAAGTCATGTTACCCATCTGCCAAGGGATCGCGACTTCCCATACACCTCTACCGAGGAGGCGAGGCAGGGTAACACTACGAGGCCTTTACAAAGTTCCACTAGCTTCAGAAAACCCGCTACAGTTTATAGGAAGCTCCAATGCAGGGTTCTTGCCTGACTGCCATCGCAGCAAAATCAACCAAGGACCTCCCTACACTGACCACTCCCCTACTGCCCTTGCCCCTTTCGGGTAAGGTAGACCTCCACTAGCTTTCCTAGTTAATCAGCCAAGGGCGTCCCATTAAACCCTTGTGGTGGCACGTGTTACTCAAGTTAAGCTCTATGTTCCAATTAACATTAATGATCTCAACATGAACATAAATAGAATAACAAAAAGAATTGGAACATAGAGGTAGTAAATGATTATCTCAACACCAGGTAAAGCAATAGCAAACTACCCAAGTGAGTCAGGGGTAAACAAGGTAATGAGATAAACAATCTAGGGTGACCTATCGGGTCCCATCAAAATTACCTATGCATGGATAAATGATATTAAAGAACATTATTGGGTAAAAAGTGGTCAAGGGCACAACTTGCCTTCAATGAGCTCCTGCTCAGCTACTTCAACCTACTGCTCACCAGGATCCTCGGTCACGGGCTCTTCTACTCGCCACAATACAAACAAGCACAGTGCATATAGAGAAATTAACATTACACCAAACATATAAACAAAATACACAGTAATAATCTACACATTAAAATAAAATCCTAGGAACAGGAATCATAATTTTTGGAGTTATAGAATTTAAGTTATGGATTTTCAAAGGTTTTATGTGTTTTAAATAGGATCAAGTGTGAGATTAATTTTCTTATTGTTGTCATGATAAAACAGAGGTTCTAAGTGATAGATAATAAAATTACAAAATTTTAGGAACTGGAATGGACTAATTTGGACTAAAATGGATTTTCTATGATTTATTCAAGTTATAGGATTTATTTTTGTATTAAAAATCCAATTTCTAATTCATTTAATCACTTTAAAACAACACTGGACTGGGGCTCATTTAAACAGGAACATAGGGGGCTCGGGGCAAGATTCCTAAGACATAGGGAATAGTGACTAAGGGACGGCGGGTTGATTCCACTAAAGTCCGAGGGCTCTTTAACAAAACCGACCCGCGAAGGGGGTATCGGCTGACCCTGGCCGCTGGATGAGATCGGAGCGGCCACGATTAGATCTAGGCATCAAGTGAATCGGTACGCGTCAGCCGCCTTCGGATCGAGGATCAACGGTCACAATAGCATGCGGCGAAGGGATACGCCTAACTCTAATCGCGACCGTCTGACCCGAATCCGACGGTCTCGATTCACCCCACCCAGCCCTGGTTAGGCGCGCGGCGGCGCTATCCCAGCCGCAGCGGAGATCTCGCCGGAGATCACCCAAACCGTCGCTAGCTCACCAAATTCTCAATCGCTGGCCACTACACGTCCCTAGCTTGACCCCGAATATGATAGAGTGGAGGCTCACCAGAATGGAGCTGCGCAGACACCAGTCCACCGGAGATGGCAGCACCACGACGGTCACCCCGTGATGGCGAGGAATTACGCCAAGCACCACCAGCGAATCCAGCCGCGAATGTCACGGGTACCACCGGCAGTCACCGCCAAGGAAGCCGACCGACTCGTTTGGGGCTAGGTGGCGGAGCTCGCGGTTTAAGCCGGCGGCGGGGCACGCGGTCCCGAGGGCACCCCAAAATCTACCACGCCGGCGGTACTTCGGTCCAATTGTGGCACTGACACAAGGTATCCACCGGCGCACACCCAGGCACTTCCTATTTATCCCCCGTGAGATGGCCTGAGTCGCCGGAGAAGGTGCGATTCTCACGCGCGCGGATCTCGCGGAGTTCGGCCGCGTGGAGACGATGTGCAGTAGTCGCTCAGGGTTCCGGGCCCACGTAGCAGTGAGCGACCAAGCGACAGCACACTGCTGGGTTGGCCCACACGCCAGTGACCGAGCACCAGGCGAGCGCGCGGGTCGGACGGCCTGCAAGCGAGACCCGCAGGTCAGTGCGTGTGCGCGCGTGAGGAGTTACTGGGCCGCGCAGAGAGAGGGGAAACGAGGGAGTGGGCTGAAATGGATTTCTGCGGCCCATGTAAGGTTTTTACCCTTTTCTCTTTTATTTCATGTTTTCTTTTTCTCCCTTTTCTTTTCCTTTTAATTCCTAGATTTCAATTTTGAATTCAATTCTAACTGTGAATTTATATTCACTTTAAATGTACAAGTTGAACCCAAACAAGGATATCTAACTATTTTCTTTATAAGTATTTTCTTTATCTTTGTTTAGTGTTTCTTTCTTCTCTTTCTCAAATTCATGGATTTTTCCTTTGAGAATTTTAAATTCAAATTTGGATTTTTTTAACTTATTACTTTTCTTTTATATTATCTTATGTTGTCAAGGAATGCACATAAAATAAAATCCCAGCATGATGCATAATTTAGTTGAGTGTCTTTTATTGATTATTTATTGGTGTAAGTGAGACGCCCACATGAAATGATAAATAGGGATGACACACATATATGCAAGGGAACATAATTTCTGTTTTTATACTCTTATTACAAAGTGGGTATTACAAATCCTACCCCCCTTAAAAATAATCTCGTCCTCGAGATTAAGAAGAATTAGAGAAAAGGTGGGGAAAATCTATACGAAGCTCTTCTTCTCTTTCCCAAGTTGCTTCATCTTCACCGTGGTGACTCCATTGCACTTTGCACATCTTTATCACCTTATTCCTTGTAACTCGAGTCAATGTATCCAAAATCTTGATCGTGTACTCCGTGTAAGTCAAATCACCATGAACACTGAGCTCTTCCATTGGTAACTGTTCCTCGGGAACACGGAGACACTTCTTAAGTTGAGACACATGGAACACATTATGCACATCCGATAGACTATCCGGTAACTCGAGTTGGTATGCCATCTCCCCAACTCGCCTAAAGATCAAGAATGGTCCAATATAGCGAGGGGACAATTTGCCCTTGACTTTGAATCTCCTCATTCCACGAAGTGGTGACACCTTGAGGTACACATAATCTCCTTCTTCAAATTCCAGTGGTCTCCTTCTATTATCAGCATAACTCTTTTGCCTGGTTTGAGCCACTCTCAAGTTCTCTCGAATTATACGGACTTGTTCTTCTGCTTCTTGAATCAATTTAGGCCCAAAGAATTGTCTTTCTCCAGTCTGATCCCAATATAGAGGAGTCCTGCACTTCCTCCCATACAAAGCTTCAAAAAGTGACATCTTCAGACTGGCCTGATAGCTATTATTGTATGAGAATTCAGCATAAGGCAGACTTTTATCCCAACTTCCTCCATGCTGAAGGGCACAAGCTCTCAACATATCTTCCAATACTTGATTAGTCCTTTCAGTCTGTCCATCAGTCTGAGGGTGATAAGCCGTACTGAAATTCAACTTGGTACTCATATTCTCATGAAAGCTTCTCCAAAATCTTGAGGTAAACTGTGAACCTCGATCAGACATGATCTTCTTCGGTACTCCATGCAAACACACAATCCGAGCCATATACAACTCTGCTAGCTGAGAACCTTTATAAGTAGTCTTCACAGGAATAAAGTGAGCCACTTTAGTCAATCTATCCACAATCACCCATATAGCATCATATCCCTTCTGGGTGCGAGGCAATCCAGTAATAAAATCCATACCAATCTCTTCCCACTTCCACTCAGGTATCTTCAGTGGGTGCAATAGTCCAGCTGGCCTCTGGTGTTCAGCCTTAACTCTTTGACATACATCGCACATCGCCACATGTGCAGCTACATCTCTCTTCAATCCATACCACCAATATTTCCGCCTCAAATCCTGATACATCTTGGTACTACCAGGATGAATAGAATAATCCGAGTCATGGGCCTCTTTCAATATAGTCTCTCGAAGGCTCTCAATATCAGGAACACACATCCTGTCCTTGAACCATACAGTGCCTTGCTCATCTTCCGTAAATTCCGGAACTCGACCTTCAGTAATCAGATCCTTAATCTCTTTTATTTTAGCATCACCAATTTGTCCTTTGCGAATCTCTTGCTCCAAAGTAGGTTCCACATCAATAGTAACTCCTTCAGTATGAGCAACTATCCCCAAGTTAAGTCTCCTGAAATCCTCAACAATCTCATCGGGTAGTTGGGCAACAATAGCTGAATGAACATGCTCCTTGCGACTCAAGGCATCTGCAACCAAATTTACCTTGCCCGGGTGATAGTGAATCTCCAAATCATAATCCTTAATAAGCTCCAACCAACGGCGTTGCCTAAGGTTGAGATCCTTTTGAGTGAATATATACTTCAGACTCTTATGATCCGTGTACACTTGGCACTTGGTTCCCATAATGTAATGTCTCCAAATCTTAAGTGCATGCACAACGGCTGCCAATTCCAAGTCATGAGTGGGGTAGTTCAATTCATGTTTCCGTAACTGACGAGAAGCATAAGCAATCACATGTCCTTCTTGCATGAGCACACATCCTAAGCCTTGGCCACATGCATCACAATAGATATCAAATCCTTTCTGTAAATCTGGCATAACCAAAACTGGTGGCGACATCAATCTTTTCTTCAATTGATCAAAGCTGTCTTGGCACTTCTCGTCCCACTTAAATTCTCTTCCTTTCTCCAAAAGTGAAGTCATAGGCTTAGCAATCTTAGAAAATCCCTCAATAAATCTCCGATAATAGCCTGCCAATCCCAAGAAACTCCGAATCTCAGTAACTGTAGTGGGTACTCTCCACTCCATTATCTCCTTAACCTTAGCAGGATCCACTGAAATTCCTCCATTAGAAATAATATGACCAAGAAATGGCACCTCGCCAATCCAAAACTCGCACTTGCTGAACTTAGCATATAGCTGGTTATCTCGTAGCTTCTGTAGCACCAACCTTAGATGTTCCTCATGATCACTATCACTCTGGGAATAAATTAGGATATCGTCGATGAATACCACGAAGAATCTGTCCAAATACTCCATAAACACCTTATTCATCAAGTTCATAAAATAAGCTGGTGCATTGGTTAATCCAAACGACATAACAGTGAATTCATATAATCCATATCGAGTCGAGAATGCCGTCTTGGGAATATCCGATGGTCTAATCCTCATCTGATGATAACCAGATCGGAGATCAATCTTCGAGAATACTCTAGCACCTCTCATCTGATCAAATAAATCCTCAATACGGGGTAACAGATACTTGTTCTTCACAGTAACATCGTTGAGAGATCTATAATCCACACACATCCGTTGCGATCCATCCTTCTTCTGTACAAACAGAACCGGTGCTCCCCAAGGTGAGGAACTCGGACGAATGTACCCCGCCTCTTGTAACTCAGTTAACTGCTTCTTAAGTTCCTTCAACTCCTCTACGGACATCCTATATGGCCGTTTAGAAATAGGGGCGGTTCCAGGTAAGAGATCAATAACAAACTCAACTTCTCTATCAGGTGGCATCCCTGGTAACTCCTCTGGAAAGACATCCGGAAAATCTCTAACCACCCGGATGTTGTCACCAACAAACTTCTCAGGTATAAAGAACATTGCACGCATGGATGAGGAGGTTACTGCAATATTAACTTGAAATCTTTCTCCTTTAGTGGTAGTGAGTTCTACGGTACCTCTACCACATGCTATAACAGCCTTTGCCTTTCTTAGCCATGACATACCAAGGATCAGATCTATACTGCTTGACTCTAATATTATAGCAGTAGCTCCAAATTCTCTACCCATAATGGTCAATGTCAATCTACGTGTCATTTGATTCGTCTCAACAGGCCCTTTAGGTGTAATTACTATCATGGGTTTTCTCATTTTTAGCAGTGGTATTTCATTTGTGTTGGCATATCTAGCGGACATAAATGAATGTGTAGCACCAGAATCAAATAAGATGGTTGCAGGAATAGCATTAACATAAAACATACTAAGTACGATGTCCCCACCATATGGAGCAGCATCAACGCTGACTTGATTAACCTTGGCAATAGAATATCCCTTGCCAGATCCTGGAGTTTGCTGCCTGTTCTGAACTGGAGTAGTAGCAATCCTCTGTGGGCAGACATTTGCATAATGACCAGTCTTCCCACACTTGAAACAAGTAGTGCCTGGACTCTGTCCTGAAAACTTCGTTGGGGTGCCAGTGGTGGTAGCCTGTCGAGGGGTGGAGTCCTCAGTGGTGATTGCTGAACTGGGCGCTGGCCTCCGCCAGTGCGAACTGGTGTACCCTTGGGTGAACTGTAGCGAGGACGGACACTGCTGCTTCCTTGTCCTTGAGATATAGCCTTTCTCTTCAAATCTCCCAGCTGAACACGCTTGTGTTCAATAGCCAGGGCCTTATCAAGCAGCCTCTGAAATGATGGAAATGTGTGTGCCACTAGAGCATACTGCAGTGGTCCATTAAGTCCTTCAATGAAATGCTCCTGCTTCCTCTCATCTTCAGCAACTTCATCAGGGGCATATCTGGCTAACTGAATGAACTTGTCGCGGTACTCGCTGACTGTCATGCTTCCTTGCTTCAGCGATAGAAATTCCTTCTTCTTAATCTTCATCAATCCAGCTGGTATATGATAATTCCTGAACTGTGTACTGAACTCTGCCCAAGTAATAGTATCAGCAGCATCATGGGCAGCAGTATATGAATCCCACCAGTCAGCAGCAGGACCTGTCAGTCGTCCAGAAGCATATAAAACCTTCTCCCGGTCCGTGCATTGTGCAATATTCAGCATCTTCTCAACGGACTTCAGCCAATCATCCGCGTCCAGTGGATCAGGTGAGCTGGCAAATGTAGGTGGCTTATGACTCATGAACTCCCTATGCTTGTCTCGGGGTGGAACTGGTGGTGGTGGAGGTGGCAGTGGCACTTGTTGCTGTTGCTGCTGTTGTTGTTGCATTTGTTGTTGCAGCTGCTGTTGTTGCGCCCTCCTTTCCTGACGTATCTCCTCTCTCTCCTGGCGCAACTCCTGTCGTATCTCTTCTCTTTCTTGACGCATCTCCTGGCGTTCTTGCTGCATCTGTGCACGCATATCTGCCATGGTGTCCGCCATTTGCTGCATCATCACCATCTGAGCAGCAACCAGTGGGTCAGCTCCGCTTGGTGGAGGATTAGGAGGATTCATCTCTGCAGGTTGTGGCTGGGGTTGTCTGTATATTCTCCGAGTGTGTCGATTAGGAGGCAAATCAATTCCACCACCCTGCCTGGTATTGACCATCTGAGTTAGATACATATGGTAAGAGAATAGTAGACAAGGCAGTTATTTACAAATCAGGTTACTTTGGGGGATTTATTAGCTAAGCAGATTAATATTTCACCTACTAAAGCTAATTCAATACCTTATGTTGGTACATGCTAAGATGTCCGTCTATGATAATTCAATCAATCAAAGAGGCAAATCAGACATTTAGCATCAGCACAATCAACCAACATTTTTTTTAAAGCAAATAGTTTTAAATTTTGTCTTGGGTTCCCTATCTCTAAAAAAATCATAGTGGTAGGATTCCAAGGTGTAAAATCCATCTTGTCTTAGAGTAGGAAAGGTAAGAATGATCAGAGTAGAACAGTAGAAGGTGAGACAATATCAAGATGAGTGTAGAAAGAATCAGAGTAAGGTAAGTATAGAATGAATCAAAATAAGATAAGTGGGTAAGGGTTTTGTCCATTTCTATCTAGGCCTCGTCCTATAGTCAACATTTCCTCTGATACCACTTCTGTAACACCCCGCTTTAAGGAACAAAGCCAGGTGCATCTCATACATGCGCTAAGAAGACAACATATATAATAACAGAGTGTATAGAGATAAATGTCATAAAACATCAGAGTATTTATTACATAGCGGAAGACTTATTACAAAATAAAAGATAAAAGTAAAACAAACTAAGGATCGTCGGCGCCAATGTCAACTGAGAAACGCCACCTAGATCAGATCATACTCCTCGCCTAGTGGCTCCTCCTGAACCACCTGCTCTTCTCCTGTGGGGGGGTGTGAGACAGCAAGGGTGAGCTCACACATGATCATAGCTCAACAAGTTGTGGGGAACCAGTGGACATAAACTCACAAAGGTGTGAGTTCATGTGATGTGTAAGGCTAATCAATGACAGGGGTTAAAGCTGAGCGTTGCTTTTAAGTAGTTGGTCAAACTTTTATTAGCAGTTACTAAGTGTAAGTGAATACCAAACCATAATAAGAATATTAGAACAAAATTAATAATAAACCCATGCAATGCAAATGACAAAATTGAATTTAAGTTCCATAATTTAAACATCAGAGAGTCCTAAGCTGCTCATGACCGTGAGCTCGGCTAGTATACCAGTTTTACACTCTGCAGAGGTTGTACCCTTTACCCACAAGTCATGTTACCCATCTGCCAAGGGATCGCGACTTCCCATACACCTCTACCGAGGAGGCGAGGCAGGGTAACACTACGAGGCCTTTACAAAGTTCCACTAGCTTCAGAAAACCCGCTACAGTTTATAGGAAGCTCCAATGCAGGGTTCTTGCCTGACTGCCATCGCAGCAAAATCAACCAAGGACCTCCCTACATTGACCACTCCCCTACTGCCCTTGCCCCTTTCGGGTAAGGTAGACCTCCACTAGCTTTCCTAGTTAATCAGCCAAGGGCGTCCCATTAAACCCTTGTGGTGGCACGTGTTACTCAAGTTAAGCTCTATGTTCCAATTAACATTAATGATCTCAACATGAACATAAATAGAATAACAAAAAGAATTGGAACATAGAGGTAGTAAATGATTATCTCAACACCAGGTAAAGCAATAGCAAACTACCCAAGTGAGTCAGGGGTAAACAAGGTAATGAGATAAACAATCTAGGGTGACCTATCGGGTCCCATCAAAATTACCTAGGCATGGATAAATGATATTAAAGAACATTATTGGGTAAAAAGTGGTCAAGGGCACAACTTGCCTTCAATGAGCTCCTGCTCAGCTACTTCAACCTGCTGCTCACCAGGATCCTCGGCCACGGGCTCTTCTACTCGCCACAATACAAACAAGCACAGTGCATATAGAGAAATTAACATTACACCAAACATATAAACAAAATACACAGTAATAATCTACACATTAAAATAAAATCTTAGGAACAGGAATCATAATTTTTGGAGTTATAGAATTTAAGTTATGGATTTTCAAAGGTTTTATGTGTTTTAAATAGGATCAAGTGTGAGATTAATTTTCTTATTGTTGTCATGATAAAACAGAGGTTCTAAGTGATAGATAATAAAATTACAAAATTTTAGGAACTGGAATGGACTAATTTGGACTAAAAATGGATTTTCTATGATTTATTCAAGTTCTAGGATTTATTTTTGTATTAAAAATCCAATTTCTAATTCATTTAATCACTTTAAAACAGCACTGGACTGGGGCTCATTTAAACAGGAACATAGGGGGCTCTGGGCAAGATTCCTAAGACATAGGGAATAGTGACTAAGGGACGGCGGGTTGATTCCACTAAAGTCCGAGGGCTCTTTAACAAAACCGACCCGCGAAGGGGGTATCGGCTGACCCTGGCCGCTGGATGAGATCGGAGCGGCCACGATTAGATCTAGGCATCAAGTGAATCGGTACGCGTCAGCCGCCTTCGGATCGAGGATCAACGGTCACAATAGCATGCGGCGAAGGGATACGCCTAACTCTAATCGCGACCGTCTAACCCGAATCCGACGGTCTCGATTCACCCCACCCAGCCCTGGTTAGGCGCGCGGTGGCGCTATCCCAGCCGCGGCGGAGATCTCGCCGGAGATCACCCAAACCGTCGCTAGCTCACCAAATTCTCAATCGCTGGCCACTACACGTCCCTAGGTTGACCCCGAATATGATAGAGTGGAGGCTCACCAGAATGGAGCTGCGCAGACACCAGTCCACCGGAGATGGCGGCACCACGACGGTCACCCCGTGACGGCGAGGAATTACGTCGAGCACCACCAGCGAATCCAGCCGCGAATGTCACGGGTACCACCGGCAGTCACCGCCAAGGAAGCCGACCGACTCGTTTGGGGCTAGGTGGCGGAGCTCGCGGTTTAAGCCGGCGGCGGGGCACGCGGTCCCGAGGGCACCCCAAAATCTACCACGCCGGTGGTACTTCGGTCCAATTGTGGCACTGACACAAGGTATCCACCGGCGCACACCCAGGCACTTCCTATTTATCCCCCGTGAGATGGCCCGAGTCGTCGGAGAAGGTGCGATTCTCACGCGCGCGGATCTCGCGGAGTTCGGCCGCGTGGAGACGATGTGCAGTAGTCGCTCGGGGTTCCGGGCCCACGTTGCAGTGAGCGACCAAGCGACAACACACTGCTGGGTTGGCCCACACGCCAGTGACCGAGCACCAGGCGAGCGCGCGGGTCGGACGGCCTGCAAGCGGGACCCGCAGGTCAGTGCGTGTGCGCGCGTGAGGAGTTACTGGGCCGCGCAGAGAGAGGGGAAACGAGGGAGTGGGCTGAAATGGATTTCTGCGGCCCATGTAAGGTTTTTACCCTTTTCTCTTTTATTTCATGTTTTATTTTTCTCCCTTTTCTTTTCCTTTTAATTCCTAGATTTCAATTTTGAATTCAATTCTAACTGTGAATTTATATTCACTTTAAATGTACAAGTTGAACCCAAACAAGGATATCTAACTATTTTCTTTATAAGTATTTTCTTTATCTTTGTTTAGTGTTTCTTTCTTCTCTTTCTCAAATTCATGGATTTTTCCTTTGAGAATTTTAAATTCAAATTTGGATTTTTTTAACTTATTACTTTTCTTTTATATTATCTTATGTTGTCAAGGAATGCATATAAAATAAAATCCCAGCATGATGCATAATTTAGTTGAGTGTCTTTTATTGATTATTTATTGGTGTAAGTGAGACGCCCACATGAAATGATAAATAGGGATGACACACATATATGCAAGGGAACATAATTTCTCTTTTTATACTCTTATTACAAAGTGGGTATTACAGATTTGATCTCTTTGGTGTGCTTTGGAATGAATGCTAGAGCTCTTGTAAGGTGTAGAAGTGTAGAAACTTGGATAACTTGAATGTGGGGGTGGTTGGAGTATTTATAGCCCCACCCCCCATACTGTCCTGTGCGCCAGCCATGTTAGCAGACCGTTGGGGTTCGACCGTTGAGTTCTGACTTGTGGGCCCGCCAGGATGTCCGGTGGTGCACCGGACAAGCACTGTAGGCCGTTCGGTGTGCCACCCGCGCGTGTACTGCTCCTCTGTGCGCGCTATCGCGCATTTAATGTTCTGCAGGTGACCGTTGGCGCGCGAACTAGCCGTTGCCCGCTGTCACACCGGACAGTCCGGTGTGCACGGGACATGTCCGGTGAATTATAGCGGACGAATTGCCGAAGCTGGTGAGTTCCAGAGCCGCTCTCCTCTGGGGCACCAGACACTGTCCGGTGTACACCGGACAGTCCGGTGAATTATAGCGGAGCACCTTTGGATTATCCCAAAGGTGAGGAGTTCAGCGTGAAGTCCCCTGGTGCACCGGACACTGTCCGGTGGTGCATCGGACACTGTCCGGTGGCACACCGGACAGTCCGGTGCGCCAGACCAGGGCTGCCTTCGGTTATCCCTTGCTCTCTTTGTTGAACCCAATTCTTGGTCTTTTTATTGGCTAAGTGTGAACCTTTTGCACCTGTAAAACTTATATACTAGAGCAAACTAGTTAGTCCAATTATTTGTGTTGGGCAATTCAACCACCAAAATCACTTAGGAAAATAGGTGTGAGCCTAATTCCTTTTTAATCTCCCCCTTTTTGGTGATTGATGCCAACACAAACCAAAGCAAGTATAGAAGTACATAATTGAACTAGGTTGCATAATGTAAGTGCAAAGGTTACTTGGAATTGAGCCAATATAAATACTTATAAGATGCGCATGAATTGTTTCTTTAATTTTTGACATTTTGGACCATGCTTGCACCACATGTTTTGTTTTTGCAAATTCATTTTGTAAATCTTTTTCAAAGTCCTTTTGCAAATAGTCAAAGGTAAATGAATAAGATTTTGCAAAGCATTTTCAAGATTTGAAATTTTCTCTCCCTATTTCAAATGCTTTTCCATTGACTTAAACAAAAACTCCCCCTCAATAAATTCTCCTCTTAGTGTTCAAGAGGGTTTTAAGATACCAATTTTTGAAATCTCCTCTTTTAAAAACACAATAAGATACCAATTTGAAAATTTACCCATCGAAAATCATTATTTTTAAAATTAGGGTGGTGGTGCGGTCCTTTTGCTTTGGGCTAATACTCTCCCCTTTGGCATGAATCGCCAAAAACGGATACTTAGAGTGAAATATAAGCCCTTTACTAACTACTTTCTCCCCTTTGGCAAATAAAACATATGAGTGAAGATTATACCAAAGACGAAGAATCGCTTGGAGCGACGGCGAAGGATGAGTTATGGAGTGGAGTGGAAGCCTTTGTCTTCGCCGAAGACTCCAATTCCCTTTCAATACACCTATGACTTGGTTTGAAATTCACTTGAAAACACATTAGTCATAGCATATATAAAAGAGACATGATCAAAGGTATATTTATGAGCTATGTATGCAAGACATCAAAAGAAATTCCTAGAATCAAGAATATTTAACTCATGCCTAAGTTTGGTAAAAGTTTGTTCATCTAGTGGCTTGGTAAAGATATCGGCTAATTGATCCTTAGTATTAATATATGCAATCTCGATATCCCCCTTTTGTTGGTGATCCCTAAGAAAATGATACCGAATGGCTATGTGTTTAGTGCGGCTATGCTCAACGGGATTATCCGCCATGCGGATTGCACTCTCATTATCACATAGAAGAGGAACTTTGGTTAATTTGTAACCATAGCCCCGCAGGGTTTGCCTCATCCAAAGTAGTTGCGCGCAACAATGGCCTGCGGCAATATACTCGGCTTCGGCGGTTGAAAGAGCGACCGAATTTTGCTTCTTTGAAGCCCAAGACACCAAGGATCTTCCCAAGAACTGGCAAGTCCCCGATGTGCTCTTTCTATTAATTTTACACCCTGCCCAATCGGCATCCGAATAACCAATTAAATCAAAAGTGGATCCCCGAGGGTACCAAAGCCCAAACTTAGGAGTATAAGCTAAATATCTCAAGATTCGTTTTGCGGCCGTAAGGTGAGATTCCTTAGGGTCGGATTGGAATCTTGCACACATGCATACAAAAAGCATAATGTCCAGTCGAGATGCACATAAATAGAGTAGTGAACCTATCATCGACCGGTATACCTTTTGATCGACGGATTTACCTTCCGTGTCGAGGTCGAGATGCCCATTGGTTCCCATGGGAGTCTTGATGGGCTTGACATCCTTTATCCCAAACTTGTTTAGAATGTCTTGAGTATACTTTGTTTGGCTAATGAAGGTGCCCTCTTGGAGTTGCTTCACTTGAAATCCTAGAAAATACTTCAACTCCCCCATCATCGACATCTCGAATTTCTGTGTCATGATCCTACTAAATTCTTCACATGTAGATTCGTTAGTAGACCCAAATATAATATCATCAACATAAATTTGGCATACAAACAAATCATTGTCAATAGTTTTAGTGAATAGAGTAGGATCGACCTTTCCGACTTTGAAGCCATTTGCAATAAGGAAATCTCTTAGGCATTCATACCATGCTCTTGGGGCTTGCTTGAGCTCATAAAGCGCCTTAGAGAGCCTATAGACATGGTTAGGGTACTCACTGTCTTCAAAGCCGGGAGGTTGCTCAACATAGACCTCTTCCTTGATTGGTCCATTGAGGAAGGCACTCTTCACGTCCATTTGATAAAGCTTGAAGCCATGGTAAGTAGCATAGGCTAATAATATGCGAATTGACTCAAGCCTAGCTACAGGTGCATAGGTTTCTCCAAAATCCAAACCTTCGACTTGAGAATATCCCTTGGCCACAAGTCAGGCTTTGTTCCTAGTCACCACACCATGCTCGTCTTGCTTGTTGCGAAAGACCCATTTGGTTCCTACAACATTTTGATTAGGACGTGGAACTAAATGCCATACCTCGTTCCTAGTGAAGTTGTTGAGCTCCTCTTGCATCGCCATCACCCAATCCGAATCTTGGAGTGCTTCCTCTACCCTGTGTGGCTCAATAGAGGAAACAAAAGAGTAATGTTCACAAAAATGTGCAACACAAGATCTAGTGGTTACCCCCTTATGAATGTCGCCGAGGATGGTGTCGACGGGGTGATCTCGTTGGATTGCTTGGTGGACTCTAGGGTGTGGCGGTCTTGGTTGTTCATCCTCCTTGTCTTGATCATTTGTATCTCCCCCTTGATCATTGCCATCATCTTGAGGTGGCTCATCATTTTGATTTTCTCCTTCATCAACTTGAGCCTTGTCCTCATTTTGAGTTGGTGGAGATGCTTGCGTGGAGGCGGATGGTTGATCTTGTGCATTTGGAGGCTCTTCGGATTCCTTAGGACACACATCCCCAATGGACATGTTCCTTAGCGCGATGCATGGAGCCTCTTCATCACCTATCTCATCAAGATCAACTTGCTCGGTTAGGAGTTCGTATGATGTCTTCTTGAGGATTCGGTGTAGATATAACCAGTTGATGGTGTAGCAAGCGGTGTTGACCGCCTCGGCCCAAAACCGATTCGGCGTCTTGTACTCATCAAGCATGGTTCTTGCCATGTCCAATAGAGTTCGATTCTTCCTCTCCACTACACCATTTTGTTGTGGGGTGTAGGGAGAAGAGAACTCATGCTTGATGCCCTCCTCCTCAAGGAAGCCTTCAATTTGAGAATTCTTGAACTCCGTCCCGTTGTCGCTTCTTATTTTCTTGATCCTTAAGCCGAACTCATTTTGAGCCCGTCTCAAGAATCCTTTTAAGGTCTCTTGGGTTTGAGATTTTTCCTGCAAAAGAATACCCAAGTGAAGCGAGAATAATCATCCACAATAACTAGATAGTACTTACTCCCGCCGATGCTTATGTAAGTGATCGGGCCGAATAAATCCATGTGTAGGAGCTCCAGTGGCCTGTCAGTCGTCATGATGTTCTTATGTGGATGATGAACACCAACTTGCTTCCCTGCTTGGCAAGCGCTACAAATCCTGTCTTTCTCAAAATGAACATTTGTTAATCCTAAAATGTGCTCTCCCTTTAGAAGTTTATGAAGATTCTTCATCCCAACATGAGCTAGTCGGCGGTGCTATAGCCAACCCATGTTAGTCTTAGCTATTAAGCAAGTGTCAAGTTCAGCTCTATCAAAATCTACCAAGTATAGCTGACCCTCTAACACTCCCTTAAATGCTATTGAATCATCACTTCTTCTAAAGACAGTGACACCTACGTCAGTAAATAGAAAGTTGTAGCCCATTTGACATAATTGGGATACGGAAAGCAAATTGTAATCTAATGAATCAACAAGAAAAACATTGGAAATGGAATGGTCATGAGATATAGCTATTTTACCCAAACCTTTGACCAAACCTTGATTTCCATCCCCGAATGTGATAGCTCGTTGGGGATCTTGGTTTTTCTCGTATGAGGAGAACATTTTCTTCTCCCCTGTCATGTGGTTTGTGCACCCGCTATCAATGATCCAACTTGAGCCCCCGGATGCATAAACCTACAAAACAAATTTAGCTCTTGACTTTAGGTACCCAAATGGTTTTGGGTCCTTTGGCATTAGACACAAGAACTTTGGGTACCCAAACACAAGTCTTTGATCCCTTGTGTTTGCCCCCAACAAACTTGGCAACTACCTTGCCGGATTTGTTAGTAAGCACATATGATGCATCAAAAGTTTTGAATGAAATGCTATGGTCATTTGATGCAGTAGGAGTTTTCCTTTTAGGCAACTTAGCACGGGTTGGTTGCCTAGAGCTAGATGTCTCACCCTTATACATAAAAGCATGGTTAGGGCCAGAGTGAGACTTCCTAGAATGAATTCTCCTAATTTTGCTCTCAGGATAACCGACAGGGTATAAAATGTAACCCTCGTTGTCCTGAGGCATGGGAGCCTTGCCCTTAACAAAGTTAGACAATTTCTTAGGAGGGGCATTAAGTTTGACATTGTCTCCCCTTTGGAAGCCAATGCCATCCTTGATGCCAGGGCATCTCCCATTATAGAGCATGCTTCTAGCAAATTTAAACTTTTCATTTTCTAAGTTATGCTCGGCAATTTTAGCATCTAATATTGCTATATGATCATTTTGTTGTTTAATTAAAGCCATATGATCATGAATAGCATTAATATCAACATCTCTACATCTAGTGCAAATAGAAACATGCTCAATAGTAGATGTAGAGGGTTTGCAAGATTTTAATTCTACAACCTTAGCATGTAATATATCATTTTCACTTCTAAGGTTGGAAATAGTAGCATTGCAAACATCAAAATCTTTAGCCCTAGCAATTAATTTTTCATTTTCATCTCTAAGGCTAGCAAGAGAATTATTCAATTCTTCAATCTTAGCAAGCAAATCAACATTATCATCTTTAAGATTGGGAATTGAAATATTACAAACATTAGAATCAACCTTAGCTAACAAATTAGCATTCTCATTTCTAAGGTTGTCTATAGTCTCATGGCAAGTGCTTAGCTCACTAGATAGTTTTTCACATTTTTCTACTTCTAGAGCGTAAGCATTTTTAACTTTAACATGCTTCTTGTTTTCTTTAATAAGGAAATCCTCTTGGGAGTCCAAGAGATCATCCTTCTCATGGATAGCACTAATTAATTCATTTAGTTTCTCCTTTTGTTGCATGTTTAAGTTGGCAAAAAGAGTACGCAATTTATCCTCCTCATTTCTAGCATAATCTTCATCACTAGAGGTTTCATATTTAGTGGAGGATATTGATTTTACCTTCTTCCTTTTGCCGTCCTTTGCCATGAGGCACTTGTGGCCGACGTTGGGGAAGAGGAGTCCCTTTGTGACGGCGATGTTGGTGGCGTCCTCGTCGGAGGAGGAGTCGGTGGAGCTCTCGTCGGAGTCCCACTCACGGCACACATGGGCATCGCCGCCCTTCTTCTTGTGATATCTCTTCTTCTCCTTTCTTCTCCCCTTCTTGTCGTTGTCCCTGTCACTATCACTTGATAATGGACATTTAGCAATAAAGTGACCGGGCTTACCACACTTGTAGCAAACCTTCTTGGAGCGGGACTTGTAATCCTTTCCCCTCCTTTGCTTGAGGATTTGGTGGAAGCTCTTGATGATGAGCGCCATCTCCTCATTGTCGAGTTTAGATGCGTCAATTGGTTGTCTACTTGATGTAGACTCCTCCTTCTTCTCCTCCGTTGCCTTGAATGCGACAGGTTGTGCTTCGGGCGCGGAGGGGCCATCTAGCTCGATAATCTTCTTTGAGCCTTTGATCATCAACTCAAAGCTCACAAAATTACCTATAACTTCCTCGAGGGTCATTTGAGTATATCTAGGGTTACCTCGAATTAATTGTACTTGTGTAGGATTTAAAAATACAAGGGATCTTAGAATAACCTTGACCATCTCATGGTCATCCATTTTGTGCTCCCGAGGTTGCGCACTTGGTTTACCAAGGTCTTCAAGCGGTTGTACATGGCTTGAGGGTCCTCGCCTTGGTTTAGCTGGAACCGATCGAGCTCCCCCTCGATCGTTTCCTGCTTGGTGATTTTGGTCACCTCATCTCCTTCGTGCGCGGTCTTGAGTACGTCCCAAATTTCCTTCGCACTCTTTAGCCCTTGCACCTTATTATACTCCTCTCGACTTAGAGAGGCGAGGAGTATAGTGGTGGCTTGGGAGTTAAAGTGGTGGATTTGGGCCACTTCGTCCGAGTCGTAGTCTTCATCCCCTTCGGATGGTACCTGTACACCAAACTCAACAACATTCCATATGCTTGTGTGGAGTGAGGTTAGGTGATGCCTCATTTTGTCACTCCACATGTTATAATCTTCACCGTCAAAAACCGGTGGTTTGCCTAATGGAACGGAGAGTAAAGGAGTACACTTTGAAACACGTGGGTAGCGTAAGGGGATCTTACTATACTTCTTGCGCTCATGGCGCTTAGAAGTGACGGACGGCGCATCGGAGCCGGAGGTCGATGGTGATGAAGTGTCGGTCTTGTAGTAGACCACCTTCCTCATCTTCTTCTTTTTGTCTCCACTCCGATGCGACTTGTGGGAAGAGGGTTTCTTCTCCTTCCCCTTCCCTTTGTTGCGGGACTCTTCGGATGAAGCCTTCCCGTGGCTTGTAGTGGGCTTGTCACCGGTCTCCATCTCCCTCTTGGCGTGATCTCCCGACATCACTTCGAGCGGTTAGGCTCTAATGAAGCACCGGGCTCTGATACCAATTGAAAGTCGCCTAGAGGGGAGGGGGGTGAATAGGGCGAAACTGAAATTTACAAAGTTAATCACAACTACAAGCCGAGTTAGCGTTAGAAATAATGAGTCCGCGAGAGAGGGTGCTAAACAAATCGCAAGCGAATAAAGAGTGAGACACGCGGATTTGTTTTACCGAGGTTCGGTTCTTGCAAACCTACTCCCCGTTGAGGAGGCCACAAAGGCCGGGTCTATTTCAACCCTTTCCCTCTCTCAAACGGTCCCTCGGACCGAGTGAGCTTCTCTTCTCAAATCAACCGGGAACAAAACTTCCCCCGCAAGGACCACCACACAATTGGTGTCTCTTGCCTCGGTTACAATTGAGTTTTGATCACAAGAACAAATGAGAAAGAAAAGAAGCGATCCAAGCGCAAGAGCTCAAATGAACACGACAAATCACTCTCTCTAATCACTAAAGCTTTGTGTGGAGTTGGGAGAGGATTTGATCTCTTTGGTGTGCTTTGGAATGAATGCTAGAGCTCTTGTAAGGTGTAGAAGTGTAGAAACTTGGATAACTTGAATGTGGGGGTGGTTGGGGTATTTATAGCCTCAACCACCACAAAGTGGCCGTTGGAAGGCTGCAGTCGCATGGCGCACCGGACAGTCCGGTGCGCCACCGGACACTGTCCTGTATGCCAGCCACGTCAGCAGACCGTTGGGGTTCGACCGTTGAGTTCTGACTTGTGGGCCCGCCAGGATGTCCGGTGGTGCACCGGACAAGCACTGTAGGCTGTCCGGTGTGCCACCCACGCGTGTACTGCTCCTCTGCGCGCGCTGCCGCGCATTTAATGTTCTGCAGGTGACCGTTGGCGCGCGAACTAGCCGTTGCCCGCTATCACACCGGACAGTCCGGTGTGCACCGGACATGTCCGGTGAATTATAGCGGACGAATTGCCGAAGCTGGCGAGTTCCAGAGCCGCTCTCCTCTGGGGCACCGGACACTGTCCGGTGTACACCGGACAGTCCGGTGAATTATAGCGGAGCGCCTCTGGATTATCCCGAAGGTGAGGAGTTCAGCGTGAAGTCCCCTAGTGCACCGGACACTATCCGGTGGTGCACCAGACACTGTCCGGTGGCACACCGGACAGTCCGGTGTGCCAGACCAAGGCTGCCTTCGTTTATCCCTTGCTCTCTTTGTTGAACCCAATTCTTGGTCTTTTTATTGGCTAAGTGTGAACCTTTTGCACCTGTAAAACTTATAGATTAGAGCAAACTAGTTAGTCCAATTATTTGTGTTGGGCAATTCAACCACCAAAATCACTTAGGAAAATAGGTGTGAGCCTAATTCCCTTTCAGCAGGCGCCAGATGGCGCACCGGACAGTGAACAGGACCTATCCGGTGGACCACCGGACTGTCCGGTGGCCCACATGTCAGAAGCTCCAATGGTCGAACCCTAACGGTTGGGTGATGTGGCTAGCGCACCGGACAGTGTCCGGTGGCGCACCGGACTGTCCGGTGTGCCATACGACAGCAGCCTTCCACAACGGCCATTTTGGCGGTTGGGGCTATAAATACCCCAAACCACCACTCTTCAAGGCATCCAAGCATTCACTACTCCTCATTCAATACAAGAGCAATACACAACACTCCAAGACACAAATCAAAGCCACCGATCGAATCAAAGTCCACAATTCAACTCTAATTTTTAGGACTTGTGAGAAGATCGACTTGTGTTCTTTTGTTGTTCTTGTTGCTTGGTTAGCTTTCTTCTTTCTCTCATTCTTACTCTCAAAGCCTTGTAAGCAAAGCAAGAGACACCAATTGTGTGGTGGTCCTTGCGGGGTCTAAGTGACCCAGGAAATCAAGGAAGGAAGCTCACTCGGTTTAAGTGACCGTTTGAGAGAGGGAAAGGGTTGAAAGAGACCCAGTCTTTGTGACCACCTCAACGGGGAGTAGGTTTGCAAGAACCGAACCTCGTTAAAACAAATCACCGTGTCATCCGCTCTTATTTGCTTGTGATTTGTTTTTGCCCTATCTTTTGGACTCGATTATATTTCTAACGCTAACCCTGGCTTGTAGTTGTGCTTAAACTTTATAAATTTCAGATTTGCCTATTCATCCCCCCTCTAGGCGACTTTCAATTGGTATTAGAGCCCGGTACTTCATTAAGAGCCTAACCGCTCGAAGTGATGTTGGGAGCTCACGCCAAGAAGGAGATGGTGACCGGCGAGAAGCCCGCCACAAGCCACGGGAAGGCTCCATCAGGGGAGTCCGGCAACAAGAAGATGGAGGAGTCACCTCCCCACGTCAAGTCGCACCGGAGTGGCGACAAGAAGAAGAAAATGAAGAAAGTGGTCTACTACGAGACCGATTCTTCATCGCCCTCCACCTCCGGCTCTGACACACCTTCCGTCACTTCTAAGCGCCATAAGCGCAAGAAGTTTAGTAAGATCCCCTTACGCTATCCTCGCATTTCCAAACACACCCCTTTACTTTCTGTCCCACTAGGCAAACCACCGGTTTTTGATGGTGAAGATTATTGTATGTGGAGTGATAAAATGAGGCACCATCTAACCTCACTCCACGCTAGTATTTGGGACATTGTTGAGTTTGGTGCGCAGGAACCATCCATGGGGGATGAAGGCTATGACTCAGACGAGGTAGCCCAAATCCGGCACTTCAACTCCCAAGCCACTACTATACTCCTCGCCTCTCTAAGTCGAGAGGAGTATAATAAGGTGCAAGGGTTGAAGAGTGCCAATGAGATTTAGGACGTGCTCAAGACCGCGCACGAAGGAGACGAGGTGACCAAGATCACCAAAAGGGAAACGATCGAGGGGGAGCTTGGTCGCTTCATGCTTCATCAAGGGGAGGAGCCACAAGCAATGTACAACTGGCTCAAGACCTTGGTGAACCAAGTGCACAACCTCGGGAGCACCAAATGGGATGACCATGAGATGGTCAAGGTTATTCTAAGATCACTTGTATTTCTTAATCCTACACAAGTTCAATTAATTCGTGGTGATCCTAGATACAAGCTAATGTCTCCCGAGGAGGTTATAGGAAAAATTGTGAGCTTTGAATTGATGATCAAAGGCTCCAAGAAAATCATCGAGCAAGGCGCCTCCTCCACACCCGAAATGCAACCCGTCGCATTCAAGGCGACGGAGGAGAAGAAAGAAGAGTCTACATCAAGTAGACTCCCCATCGACGCCTCCAAGCTTGATAACGAGGAGATGGCGCTCATCATCAAGAGCTTTCGCCAAATCCTCAAGCAAAGGAGGGGGAAGGACTACAAGCCCCGCTCCAAGAAAGTTTGTTACAAATGTGGTAAGCCCGATCATTTTATCGCTAAATGTCCTTTATCTAGTGATAGTGACAGGGATAACGACAAGAGGGGAAAGAAGAAGGAAAAGAAGAAGTACTACAAGAAGAAGGGCGGCGATGCCCATGTTTGCCGAGAGTGGGACTCCGACGAGAGCTCCACCGACTCCTCCTCCGACGAGGATGCCGCAAACATCACCGTCAACAAGGGTCTTCTCTTCCCCAATGTCGACCACAAGTGCCTCATGGCAAAGGATGGCAAAAAGAAGGTAAAATCTAGAGCCTTCACTAAATATGCAACATCTAGTGATGAGGAGAACTCTAGTGATGATGAGGATAACTTGCTCACCCTTTTTGCTAACTTAAACATGCAACAAAAAGAAAAATTGAATGAATTGATTAGTGCTATTCATGAGAAGGATGAACTCTTGGATAGCCAAGAGGACTTCCTTATTAAAGAAAATAAGAAGCATGTTAAAGTTAAAAATGCTTATCCTCAGGAGATAGAAAAATGTGAAAAATTGACTAATGAGCTAAGCACTTGCCATGACACTATTTTCAACCTTAGATGTGGAAATGATAAATTGATTACCAAGGTTGAGAAATTAAATGTTAGTGATGATTCTCTTGTCAACCTTAGAGATGATAATGCTAATTTGATTGCTAAGATTGACAAATTGAATGCATCTCTCTCTATCCTTAAAATTGAGAATGAAAAATTAATTGCTAAGGCTAAAGATTTAAATGTTTGCAATGTTTCTATTTCCAATCTTAGAAATGAGAATGCTATTTTACATGCTAAGATTGTTGAATTAAATACTTGCAAACCCTCTATATCTACCGTTGAACATGTCACTATTTGCACTAGATGTAGAGACATTAATGTTGATGCTATTCATGATCACCTAGCTTTAATTAAACAAAAAATGATCACATAGCTCAACTTAGTGCAAAGATTAATGAGCATGACTTAGAAAATGAAAATTTTAAATTTGCTAGAAGCATGCTCTATAGTGGGAGACGCCCTGGCATTAAGGATGGCATTGGCTTCGAGCAGGGAGACAATGTCAAGTTTAATGCTCCTAAGAAATTGTCTAACTTTGTGAAGGGCAAGGCTCCCATGGTTTAGGATAACGAGAGTTACATTTTATACCCTGCCGGTTATCCCGAACACAAAATTAGGAAAATTCACTCTAGGAAGTCTCACTCTGGCTCTCATCATGCTTTTATGTATAAGAGTGAGGCATCTAGCTCTAGGCAATCAACACATGTAAAATTGCCTAAAAAGAAATCTCCTATAGCATCAAATGAGCCTACTATTTCATTTAAGACTTTTCATGCTTCATTTGTTTTAACTAACAAATAAGGCAAAGTAGTTGCCAAATATGTTGGGGCCAAACACAAGGGCTCAAAGACTTGTGTTTGGGTACCCAAGGTGCTTGTTTCTAATGTCAAAGGACCCAAGACCGTTTGGGTACCTAAGAACAAGGCCTAAATTTGTTTTGTAGGTTTATGCATCCGGGGGCTCAAGTTGGATCATTGATAGCGGGTGCACAAACCACATGACTGGGGACAAAAGGATGTTCTTTCCTACGAGAAAAACCATGATCCCCAACGAGCTATCACATTCGGGGATGGAAATCAAGGTTTGGTCAAAGGACTTGGTAAAATTGCTATATCACCTGACCATTCTATTTCCAATGTTTTTCTTGTAGATTCTTTAGATTACAATTTGCTTTCTATTTGTCAATTATGCAAAATGGGCTACAATTGTCTTTTTACGGATATAGGTGTTACTGTCTTTAGAAAAAGTGATGATTCAATAGCATTTAATGGAGTATTAGAGGGTCAGCTATACTTAGTTGATTTTAATAGAGCTGAACTCGATACTTGCTTAATTGCTAAGACTAACATGGGTTGGCTCTGGCACCGCCGACTAGCCCACGTTGGAATGAAGAATCTTCATAAGCTTCTAAAGGGAGAGCACATTTTGGGACTAACAAATGTTCATTTTGAGAAAGACAGGGTTTGTAGCGCATGTCAAGCAGAGAAGCAAGTTGGTGTTCATCATCCACACAAGAACATCATGACGACCGACAGGCCGCTTGAGCTACTCCACATGGATCTATTCGGTCCGATCGCTTACATAAGCATCGGTGGGAGTAAGTATTGTCTTGTTATTGTGGATGATTATTCTCGCTTCACTTGGGTGTTCTTTTTGCAGGAAAAATCACAAACCCAAGAGACATTGAAAGGATTCTTGAGACGGGCTCAAAATGAGTTCGGCTTAAGGATAAAAAAGATTAGAAGCGACAACGGGACAGAGTTCAAGAATTCACAAATAGAAGGCTTTCTTGAGGATGAGGGCATCAAGCATGAGTTCTCTTCTCCCTACACACCACAACAAAATGGTGTAGTGGAGAGGAAGAATACGACTCTACTTGACATGGCGAGGACCATGCTTGATGAGTACAAGACTTCGGACCGGTTTTGGGCGGAAGCAATCAACACCGCTTGCTACGCCATCAACCGCCTCTACCTTCACCGAATCCTCAAGAAGACATCGTATGAACTCCTCACCGGTAAAAAGCCCAATGTTTCATATTTTAGAGTCTTTGTAGCAAATGCTTTATTCTTGTTAAAAGAGGTAGAAAATCAAAATTTGCTCCTAAGGCTGTAGAAGGCTTTTTACTTGGTTATGATTCAAACACAAGGGCATATAGAGTCTTTAACAAGTCCACTGGACTAGTTGAAGTTTCTTGTGACATTGTGTTTGATGAGACTAATGACTCTCAAGTAGAGCAAGTTGATCTTGATGAGCTAGATGATGAAGAGGCTCCGTGCGTCGCGCTAAGGAACATGTCCATTGTGGATGTGTGTCCTAAAGAATCCGAAGAGCCTCCACATGCACAAGATCAACCATCTTCCTCCATGCAAGCATCTCCACCAACTCAAGATGAGGATCAAGCTCAAGATGATGATGATGAAGATCAAGAGGAGCCACCTCAAGAGGAGGAATGATCAAGGGGGAGATGCTAATGATCAAGACAAGGAAGATGATGAGGGTCCAAGACCGCCACATCCAAGAGTCCACCAAGCAATACAACAAGATCACCCCGTGAACACCATCCTCGGCGATATTCAAAAGTGGGTAACCACTCGATCTCGTGTTGCTCATTTTTGTGAACATTACTCCTTTGTGTCTTCTATTGAGCCATACAGGGTAGAAGATGCATTAAGGGATTCGGATTGGGTGTTGGCTATGCAAGAGGAACTCAACAACTTCACGAGGAATGAGGTATGACATCTTGTTCCATGTCCTAACCAAAATGTTGTAGGAACCAAGTGGTTCTTCCGCAACAAGCAAGACGAGCATGGTGTGGTGACAAGGAACAAAGCCAGACTTGTGGCCAAGGGATATTCACAAGTCGAAGGTTTGGATTTCGGTGAAACCTATGCACCCGTAGCTAGGCTTGAGTCAATTTGTATATTACTTGCCTATGCTACTTACCATGGCTTCAAGCTTTATCAAATGGACGTGAAAAGTGCCTTCCTCAATGGACCAATCAAGGAAGAGGTCTATGTTGAGCAACCTCCCGGCTTTGAAGATAGTGAGTACCCTAACCATGTCTATAAACTCTCTAAGGCGCTTTATGGGCTCAAGCAAGCCCCAAGAGCATGGTATGAATGCCTAAGAGATTTTCTTATCGCTAATGGCTTCAATGTCGGAAAAGCCAATCCCACTCTCTTTACTAAAACAATTGCCAATAATTTGTTTGTATGCCAAATTTATGTTGATGATATTATATTTGGGTCTACTAACAAATCTACATGTGAAGAGTTTAGTAGGATCATGGTATAAAAATTCGAGATGTCTATGATAGGGGAGTTGAAGTATTTTCTAGGATTTCAAGTCAAGCAACTCCAAGAGGGCACCTTCATCAGCCAAATGAAGTACATTCAAGACATACTTACCAAGTTTGGGATGAAGGATGCCAAGCCCATCAAGACACCCATGGGAACCAATGGGCACCTCGACACGGGAGGTAAATCCGTAGATCAAAAGGTATATCGGTCGATGATAGGATCTTTACTCTATTTATGTGCATCTCGACCGAACATTATGCTTTCTGTATGCATGTGTGCAAGATTCCAAGCCGATCCTAAGGAAGTTCACCTTAGGGCCATAAAACGAATCTTGAGATATTTAGTTCATACTCCTAAATTTAGCCTTTGGTACCCCAGGGGATCCACTTTTGATTTAATTGGATATTCAGATGCTGATTGGGCAGGGTGTAAAATTGATAGAAAGAGCACATTAGGGACTTGTCAGTTCTTGGGAAGATCCCAGGTGTCTTGGGCTTCAAAGAAACAAAATTCTATAGCTCTTTCTACCGCCAAAGCCGAGTATATTGCCGCAGGCCACTGTTGCGCGCAATTGCTTTAGATGAGGCAAACCCTTAGGGACTATGGTTACAAATTAACCAAAGTTCCTCTCCTATGTGATAATGAGAGTGCAATCCGCATGGCGGATAATCCCGTTGAGCACAACCGCACTAAGCACATAGCCATTCGGTATCACTTTTTGAGGGATCACCAACAAAGGTGGATATCGAGATTGCATATTGAAAGGGAATTAGGCTTACACCTATTTCCTAATTGATTTTGGTGGTTGAATTGCCCAACACAAATAATTGGACTAACTAGTTTGCTCTAGTCTATAAGTTCTACAGGTGCAAATGGTTCACAATAAGTCAATAAAAAGACCAAGAAAGGGTCCAAGAAGAAAGGAGCAAAGGAAACCGAAGTGCTCCCTGGTCTGGCGCACCGGACTGTCCGGTGCACCAGGGTGCTTCAGCTCGAACTCTTCACCTTCGGGTTTCCCAGGCACATCTCCGCTATAATTCACCGGACTGTCCGGTGTGCCACCGGACTGTCTGGTGCGCCAGCGGAGCAACGGTCATCTGCGCACAACGGTCGACTCTGACAGATGAACAGTACCACGGCAGATGTCAGAGCAGCGGTCAGAGGGGCACCAGACTGTCCAGTGCGACACCGGACTGTCCGGTGCCACATGAGGACAAAGCCTCCAACGGTCGACCAGCTCCAACCCTGATGAACAGGCTGACGTGGCGGTTCACCGGACACTGTCCGGTGGCGCACGGACTGTCCGGTGCGCCCATCGCCAGCAAGCTTCTCCAACGGCCATATTTTGTTTGGTGGCTATAAATACCACCCCAACCGGCCACTTTAGGGGGAGGGAGTCCAAGCAACATTCCAAGTCATCTAGTTGACATACTCAAGCCCTCCCAACTACATATATTCATTGATCCATCCTATACACAAGATTTAGACCACTACAACCAACACAAGTGCCACAAAAGAGAGAGCAAGCAATTGAGAGCTACTCAATTGAGTTTAGCCCTAGTGCCTTGTGAGATTCATTGAGAGATAGTGTGTGCTACATCTTTGTGTTCATTTGAGCGTGGAGTTTTGACTCCCATTGAACTTCCTCCAAAGTTTCGGAGGCTTGTAAAAGCTAGCAAGAGACACCAAAGAGTGTGGTGGTCCTTGCGGGATCGAGAGTGATCCTTGAGAAGAAGAAGAGCTCGCCGATCCTTGTGTGATCGGGGGAGAGAGGGAAAGGGTTGAAAAAGACCCGTCCTTAGTGGACTCCTCAACGGGGACTAGGCCTTCGAGGGCCGAACCTCGGTAAAACAAATCACCCGTGTCTTGTGTGCTTATTGCTTGTGATTTGTTTGTCTTTTCCATTTCTAGGTTCCTCTTGCACTACTCTTTGCTAACTCTTTTTGGTATTGCTTTAAGCTAAACTCACATTTAGTGAAGCAACTCCTTGCAAGAGAGAACTTGTGCTATTGCTCTTCTTATCTAAGCTTTCTTGCTTTACTCTCATAAACTTGTTAGTAGTATTGATTTATCACTTCCGCATTATTTAAGCGCAATACTCTTTACAAGCAAGAACTTAGTTTTTATTCTCCGATATTTGTATATCTTGTCCTAACCACTAATCAAGGGATCTAATTGGGGGATAAAGTTTTAATTTTCAGGTTCCGCCTATTCACCCCCCTCTAGGCGACTTTCAATTGGTATCAAAGCTAGGCACTTCATCTTGAGTCTAACAACTCGAAGTGATGGCTCGAAGAAGATCCCAAAAGAACAAGAAGTCCAAGGAGAACAAGGAGGTAACTCTTGAGATATTACTTTCCGATTGTTCTAATTATGATTCATGGTCTACTAGAGCTTTAGACAAGAATATTATTCCTCCTAACTATACTAGGGAAAATGCCTCCGAAGAAGATTTAAGATGTATACGCTTAAACTATCTAGCTTATGACATCTTGAGCAAATCCCTTAGCAAAGAAGATTATCATGCCTTCATAATAAAATATGACAAACCTATTTGTGATGTGCATGATATTTGGACTAGAATTAAAAGCAAATTTGATAAGTCCAAACATGATAGTTCATTTTGTGCTTCTACTTCCTTTGGTCTTTGTAATACTAACCCTTGCAAGGAAGAAGAAGAAAATGAACGATGGAAACCACATGATGAATCCACCTCTCCAAAAGGTTTGTCTTCCCATTTCGATTCCCACATATGTTGTGTGGCTAATGGAAATGATAGCGGAAGGACAAATGAGGATGAGGAGGAAGAAAGAAGCTTCTTGCATCTCTACGCTCGCCTAAGCCAAGAAGATAGGGCAGTCATGCTTAAACTTCTAGAAAGAGCGAGAGAGCAAAGCGAAGCTCGTCAAAGGCTAGAAGATGTTCTCTCCATGAAAATGCAATGCTTTGACGAGTTGACTAAAGAACATGAGGAGCTAAAGTGCTCTCATGTTGATTTGGTCCAAAGGTATGAAACTATTTCAATTGAGCAAGATAACGCTTTACATTGTATCGCTCAATTAGTAAATAGGAATACCTTGCTTAAGGACCAAGTAGAAAAGCTAAAAGTTGAAAATCTAGCTTTTCAAGAAAAATATGATATGCTCCTATGCTCTCATGAAAATCTTATGGATGATCATATCATATTAAATATTGCTCATGAGGTTGTGATAGAAAACTTAAAATTCCAACAACCTCACTCATGCACATGTATTCAAATTGATACTATATTACCATGTGCTAATGCTTGTTGTCCGTCGACAAGCAAATCTTCTTTTGAGCTAGAAATTGCAGGAACAAAAGATGATTCATATGAAAAGCTCAAAGAAGAAAATGAGAGGCTAAAGATGAGCTTGACACAACTAAAAGGGAAGTGCACTGCTCAACGTTCTCAAGATAACCGTGATCACATGGTGAAGAAGCTTGAGACGGGAACAACCGTGGCATGCACTACATCCCTTGAAGAAAATGTCAAGGATTTGAGGATTGCTAAGAGGAAGAAACAAAAGATGAAATTCAATACCTCCTCCAAAAGCCTCAACCACGCCTCCACAAAAGGTAACATCCAAGGTTATGATCAAGCCACACTTCACACTAAGAAAAATAAGAAGTGTGAATGCTTTGAAGAGGGACACTTGATTAGGTCTTGTCCCTACATTAAAAATGGCTTGATTATTAACAAGGATGATAAACTTTGTTTTAAATGTTCTAAGAAGGGACACTTATTTAGATCTTATCCCCATTTGAAACAAAAAGGCATAGGGTTAGAAAAGAAAGTTTTTACTAACCATGTAGCAGGCAACAAACAAGGAAAGGAGAAAGCTTCGAAACTTGAAAAACGCCTGTGCTACACATGCCGAAAGAAGGGACATCAATGCAAGGATTGTCCCATTGGTAACAATCCCTCTCGTAGCTTGTCAATTAATTTTCATATAACTAGGCAACCCAAAATTGCAACTTGTGCTAGAAAGGTAACGAGTTTACCTAGTGCTAACACAAAGGACTTTTGGGTTCCTAGATCTTTGTTGACTAACCTTGATGGACCCATCAAGCGATGGGTACCAAAATATGCTTGACAAGCTTTGTAGGGGAAGGAGATGATATGAAGCCTTGGGGTGCTTGAGAGAGTCCATTCATTTCTTATCAACTCAAGCTATCAATCTTCAATAATCTATATCCGTGATTGACCCAAGGTTATTCTTCAAATTACTAAACTCATATCATCTCGAGGAAGATATTGATGTTATAGGAAATAAAGAATTATCTTGTGCAGAAAAATCAAGGCCTACAACATGGAGGAAAGCCGAAGAATGGTAACACTTGTGTTGAGTGCAAGTAATTTAAATTATCATTTCTTATGTGTCTTGTGTAGTCACATAGAAAAATGAAGCACTTCAAATGTCTTTAAATTTGTATTACCATTCTTTCAAGAATTTCCTCTCATATGGTAGATTGTATACTCATCATTTCCATTCTATGGCAATCTACATGTTTTAAATTATTACAAGTCTCATGGCATGTTTTTCGCTAGTCTTTCTATTATTGCCATGATTCTAGATATAGAGAGATATTACATGTTCTTAAAGGAATAAAGTGTCATGTAAGAAATTCAAATCCTTAGGACACTTATAAAAGGAAAACTCTCTCTATAACTAGATAAGTGAGACTAATGTTTTTATCTAAGTAACCCAAGTAGTCTCACTTGTAGAGAATAGGTTTCTCTTTGGAAAAGTATGTAATCTAACATGAAAAGAAAAATCAATCCAATTATTATGATGTACTTCTACTAGCTTAAATTGGATTTGATTCTTTCACATTTATCGCTTTCCATATCATGAATTAGATTTATTCCCTTAATCTTAAAGGATTGTTCATGCTTGTTTTATGAGTTAAAATTGAGCATAACATCATCTATGGATAATCTAGTTCATGCTTTTAATAATCTAGCTTTTCATTCCCTGTAAAAAATGATTACAAAAATGGAAACTAGTGCTTGTGTTACTAACAAAGTATCTCTTGAGCCTACTTATGGATATCTACAAAAGAGAAAGTGCACAAGCCTCATGGGTTGCTCTTCACCCAAAGGAAGAAAGGTAAAAGCAAAGGTATGGGAACTCATCTTCTTAATCAAGTTTAGTTCCCATCTCAATGGGTATTTAATCTAAATTATCATATTCTACCCTTGTGAGGAATAGATTCTTTATTGGACTAAAAATTTATCTAGATGTGCATTCAATCTCATTCTTTTAAATGCACTTGTCCATTAGAATCTAATTCATGCATTTGCTATATTTGTTCTCATATTGATTTGCTTCCAAGTAATGTTTAATAGATTCAATATGAAGAAGTAAATTTCCTATGATTGATCAAAATGTTTAAAGAGTGCATATTTCTTTTGATGTGCACTAACGTTAAGGATTTTACTTCATGTCTATGTGACTCATGGATGATGAATTGTATTTATTTCCTATCTAAAGAAATCATCCTTCATTATATACTCCCTTGTGCTATTAACATCTTTCTTGAGTATTTTCAATAAGTTTGAAAGGAAAAGGAATCAAATACAAAGGGAGGACACTCACATGAAAAAGAAGGATATCAAGAACAACAACATCCACTTGGATAATCAGATCCTCAAAACGATTAATGAGGTAGTTGTGAGTATTCTAAACCTTTTTCATTGTGAGAAATCCAGGCTTAAGTTGTTTATTGCAAATCTCATAAGCCTTGATCAAGATGTATAATGCTTCTCCCTATATGTCTTTAAAGTAAATACATCCATTCAATTTATACAAATTCTTGATGTATATCTTTAGGGGGAGCATCTTTCTATATCTTGATTTTGTTGAGACTATCGCTTTATCTTAAAAATAATCTCATATAGTCTCTTGCATGAGAAAGAATTTCTCGTGAAGTATGCTACTATATCTTGATTATGTTTCTCATGAAGTAGCATATTTGTTGGATTCTCCCACTCTAAGCTTAATTGATAAAACTAATGTGTATGTTATTCTTTTGATCACACCTGTTATTTGTTTGATCATTGAATAACTTCAATTAACTCTTATGTTGCTTAGTGCATTATTTAATTTCAATCAATATCTCTTGATGTGCACTAAGTTAAAAGGAGAATTCATGTTTCATTTATGCAATTGGTGATCCACTTGTTATATGCTAACCATGACTTAGATAAGGGTCACTAGTTGTAAGAACTCTCTTTTGTGCAAAATATTTCCATACATTGTCATTGAGTATAGGTCTTAAGCATCTAAGACTAAGGACAAAGCACAATGAAGAGAGCGTCTCTATGAGAAGGTACATAACTGTGAAACTACTTCCACTCATTTACTCATGTACCTAAAAATCTTTCTTTTTCTATACATTCTTTGCATATCTTGTATGAAAGGAAGAGAAAGCATGTCCTTTGCATTTATCCCTGCTTCATACCTAGTTTAACCTCTTAAAATTTCACTCCTGTATTATTGCATCTTTGCTTAAACTAGATGAAGTAATTTTATTGTCAAAGAGCTTAAAGCTTAATCTTGTAACGAGGATAAGCTGCCTTTGTTCCAAAGGTGGATGGCCCTTAAGTCTCTTTGAAATCCTTAAGGGAAAATGCTTAAATTGTTCATAACATGCTTTCATAAGTGCATAAACTGTCATGAGCATCACACTTATACTATGACACAATGCACTTCACATTCTGTATGATATAGATATATTCTCATTAACCTAATTATGTGCAATTGGCATTTAAGGCCATAATATGTGTTTCTCTCCACGCACATACTTAGGGGGAGCAATCTATATTATATAGAACTATGACCATGCTTAATTTGACATATCCTTTTGATCATATCTCTTTTATATATGCTATGACTAATGTGTTTTCAAGTGTATTTCAAACCAAGTCATAGGTATATTGAAAGGGAATTGGAGTCTTCGGCGAAGACAAGGCTTCCACTCAACTCTATCGGTATTATCTACCCTTCGCCATCACTCCACACCATCTCTCTGTCTTTGGTATAATCTTCACTATATGTTTTATTTGCCAAAGGGGGAGAAAGTAGTTAGGTAAGGGCTTATATTTCACTCTAAGTATCCGTTTTTGGCGATTCATGCCAAAGGAGGAGAAAGTATAGAGCCCAAAGCAAAAGGGCCGCACCACCACCTAATTCAAAAATTGGAGATTTTCAATTGGTATCTTATTGTGTTCAAAAGGGGGAGAAAGTAGTTTTTCAAAAATGATATATCAAAACCCTTTTGAACACGGATCTCATTTAGGGGGAGTTTTGTTTAAGTCAAAGGAAAAGCATTTGAAATAGGGGGAGAAAATTTCAAATCTTGAAAATGCTTCTCAAAATCTTATTCATTTACCTTTGACTATTTGCAAAAGGACGTTGAAAAGGATTTACAAAAAGAATTTGCAAAAACAAAACTTGTGGTGCAATCATGGTCCAAAATGTTAAAATTATAAAGAAACAATCCATGCGCATCCTAAGTATTTATATTGGCTCAATTCCAAGTAACCTTTGCACTTACATTATGCAAACTAGTTCAATTATATACTTTTATATTTGCTTTGGTTTGTGTTGGCATCAATCACCAAAAAGGGGGAGATTGAAAGGGAATTAGGCTTACACCTATTTCCTAATTGATTTTGGTGGTTGAATTGCCCAACACAAATAATTGGACTAACTAGTTTGCTCTAGTCTATAAGTTCTACAGGTGCAAATGGTTTACAATAAGTCAATAAAAAGACCAAGAAAGGGTCCAAGAAGAAAGGAGCAAAGGAAACCGAAGTGCTCCCTGGTCTGGCGCACCGGACTGTCCGGTGTGCCACCGGACAGTGTCCGGTGCACCAGGGTGC